>PVJD01000394.1:24801-458778 GCA_004026545.1 Mormoops blainvillei | reverse complement strand
TAAAGTTAGAATAGGGGAGCCATTTGAAGAAAAACTCTAAGTAAATAATAATACAGGGGCTAATAGATGTGGCAAAAATTGGGCAGGCGGTCCACTCATGTAGGCTGAATTTGGGGGGTGTCTGGGATGTTACAGGGCCATGAATTCCAAATGACAAAAACGCACGTGACAGTATTTCATTAGCCATCACGCACCCCTTGAGCATAATACACTGCGATGTTCATGACAGATCTGCTGGTCGGCTCAGTAGAGTTCCGTGGGCAGAAGTCTGACTGGGGAGCCCTAAAGAACAAGTGGGAGGTACGGGGAGGGGGGGCAGGTGTAGGAAGCAGGTAGAACAGATTTGGTGGTGAAGGAAAACCTGACACTTGTTCTTGGCTTTAAAGAATGCGGGCGCTCCGAGGGTGCTCATAGGTGGAGGGGGTAGGCGAGACTCCCACTGGCGGTCCGCGTGGGTGGAGCGCACGTGCTGGAGCATTTTCCTGGCTAAGGTCAGGCTGCAGGATTGGGAGCAGGGGCAGGGGATACCAGTCTCCTCAGAGCCAAGGGCTCGCTGACTGGGCAGAGGTGTGGGGTCCGCTGCCAATGGGTGGCCTTGGTGCTCTTGGGGAAGCCGGACCTTAGATGCGGGGTAGACCTGCCGTTCATTCCGCATGGGGGGCGGGGACCACTGGGAACGGAAACCGCGGAGCAGCATTCGTCCGACTGCGCGTACAGAAGCATCCTGTGGGCTGAGTTTTCAGAATGCAGATTCCTGGGCTCTCCCCTCCAAATGTCTAATGAGGGGACTGGGAACTGCATTTTTAAAAGTGCCAAGGAGATCATGGTTCTGGAAGACAAACACCAGGGGATACAGCGAGGAAACAAAAACGGTGAGCAAAAGAGACTGTTGGCCGCTTGGTTAGTGTTTGAGATCATAAATGCGTTCTTGCGTGTATTTCGTCCATTTGGCAGGCATCTGTTGAGCTCCACTATGTCTGGAACTGCAGGAGACACTCAGAAGGAGGAGTAGCTCCTGTGTCTGTCCGTGGAGGCCGGGCACCAGCTCCAGCCCCTGTGTCCCCGCAGCGGAAGTCTGGACTGTGACCGAGAGGTGGTTTGACTCTGAGGAGTGCGACAGCCTGGGTGTTGGTGTCAACTTCAGCCTGGACATTGGGCCCCTCTGCTGTGTCCCCGCTCAGGATAGGCATGGTCTGCTCAGGCGACGGGGGCAAGTTCAGCACCCTCCTACGCTGTGGCCATCAGGTATGACGTGGACAACAGGGCCAAGAGATCAGAGCTAAGAGTAGACAGACGAGGACTCGAGTCCTCAGGAAGAAGCCAGCAGGGTCCTGGGTGCTGGGTGACTTCTATTACGTTACCTGATGCCTGTCACTCCATTCATGTGCCACAGATGTCGGAGTTAATAGTGAGCATTCACCCCCGGGCCCAGGCCTCATTCCTTCTCTTTTCTGGGGACGAGATTGGCCTCTTCTGGTCTGGAGCTGACAGGGTCCTCTCCCAGTGTTCCTGCAGGCGACGCCCCAAGTGAGGTTGAAACCCCAAGAGCACATGTGTTGTGCCTCGGAAGCATCCACAGGCCATCTTGCATGCAGAGCCCTGAGCCCGGCCGTTCACCTTGTGGTTGGAGTCTCAGGGTTTTAGGCAGAGGCAGTGATACGGCTTCAAGCTGGTGCTGCAGCTCAAAGCCTGGAGTATCCTAACCTCCCGTTGGCGGTGATTCAGAGCAAGTTCAGACAGTCTCCCCTTCAGAAATCTACGCAAAGCTCAACTGTCTTTGCCAGGAGCCTCGTGGGCAGTTGGTTGCTAATGTGCTCGTGTGGAATTTGGATGACAACGCGCCTTGTCCCCTAGGGACCGCTGTGAACCCCGCACTCCACGTGTTCGCCTCGCTGGTTTGGTTCCCTCCGTTCCCTTGTCCTCGCTCACTCTTCCTCCTCTTGCCACACAGGGTGTGGCCCTCACCATCCTCATCTTTAGTTGTACCAGATCAACCAGCCAACTGCCACAGCTGTCAGGAAGAAGAGGCAGGAGCCCAGGAGGGGGAGGGGCCTCTGCTTTCACTGGGAGATGGGTGTGACCTGTCATGACGAGGCAGAGGATGGCACATCACACTGCACTGGCTCCTATCCTGGGGTGTAAGGAGTCATTCGAAGGTCAGTTTGGGGAGAAACTCTAGATCACAGCAGAGTTCCAGTGGAGTGGAATTTCTTCATCTAAAGGTACACAGAAGTACAGATCTCACAGCTGAAAGGAGATAGTTGCTCTGTTCCGATGTTTAACCTTCCAGGCTGAGGCAAATCGGTGCAGTGGAACCCGCTTTGGAGCACCGCAGCGCAGCTTCAGGTGAAAGGCTCTGGCAAGTCCTGCACCGAGGAAGCCCGTTTCTTTTCATTCTGCATTCCCTAGTGTTATTAAGCCAGCCAACCTCTTTTCTCATGTTTTACTATGTACGTCCCGGAAAATTACTGCTCCACAAACTTCTCTTTGGGAAGCACTGTTTTAAGAACTTGATAATTCCAAAATGTCCCTGACCAAAAAAGAAAAAAAAAAAAAATCTGTGTTCCCCTGATAATGAGGAATAAGAAACTTAGAAAAAATTAGAAAGGCCTGTTCTTTTCTTTCTTTGGAAACATCAAAACACGTGGATGGATTAATTAGCATATACTAACTGCTGCAACAAACAACTCCCTAAATATCAGTGACCTTAAACTACAAAGGTAGATTTCTCCACGGAACTATAGTCTAAGGCCTCAGTGGGGAGCTCTGCTCCACACAGTCATTCAGGGACCCGTGCCCCTCCCATTCTGTGGCTTTACCATCTTCAGAATGGGGCTTTGAAGTCCCCTGGTGTGATCCAGCTGTAGATGCGGGAAGAGAGAAAGAGAGGAGAAGACACACGCTCTCCACTCCCAGAGCCAAGCAGTGACATCACCAGTGCTGCTCACGTGCCCACCATGTGTGGGATACAGCCCTATGTCCCTCCTAGGGGCCTGTATGCTAGGAAGGGCTGCTTAGCTGTGTGTCTAGAAAAATGAATCATTCATGGTGAGAATCCAGTTGACCTCTGCCACTGGGAGAGAGAAACTAATAATGAGTGTAGCTGTCAGCATCCTTTTCCAATGCTAGTCTTGGTGGGATAGCCAAGGGAAGAGACTGAAGAGGTAGAGAAGTGGTAGGTGCTACTGGGAAGAAATCGAGAGAGGCTGGTAGAGTCTGTGGAGCGAAGAGAAAGGGCTACCCAGGAGCTAGCCTAGGAGTGGAAGAGCCAAAGCTTCCATGATCTCCTTGAACAGAAGACGCCGCCCTCAGGCTCTGAGATGGAACTGAATGCCGCTCAGGCACGGAAACAAGGAAGGGGAGCACAGGCAAACACAAGTTCTGAGATGGGCAGTAGCTATCTGTATGCTGTTTCCACACTGGGCAGTTGTCCTCATTTTATTTATAGCTTATCCAAAGAATGCACTTTTCTTTAAGGGGAAACAGAAGCCTTTCTTTTGAAGTAGGCACAAGCCTACAAAGGGTTTTCTTTTACCTTTATCAGCATTACTTTTGTCAGGGGTTTTCTCCCAGTAGCCCAGGGCCTCTCCACCTGCGTGCCACGCATGGCTTACAGGTGTTCTGAGATAATGGTCTTCTTGGGGAATGGGACGGGGTAGGGATGGCACCTCTCAGCAATCTCCGCTGCCTCTGAGCCTCTCCTCAACTTACCTCTGTGAATCAGAGCAACGTCACCCTTGCCGATGTTTGGCATGATGTGAACAATTCCGGGAAGTACCACATGAGCTCAGTATTGGTGTAAGGCCAGCGTAGCACCAGCCATCATGAGCCACAGCCAACCCACGCATTACCGTAATTTATTTATTTATGCCCTGCATTTGCACGAATGACCCAAATCCTTCTGAATATCCTTACAGTCAATACAAACAAGGGCATGTGGGGCTTTTCTTCATACCCTCGGTCAATGCCCATTCAAGGCAAAACCCCACGGTTCAGTCCGGGAAAAGCAGTTTGGGGGCGGGGAGGACGGTGGAGCCAGAAATGCATCTGCAGGAGAAGATGGCCCACCGCGCTGGGAATCCACGCCCGGCAGTGAAAAAGCACCTCCTAGCTCTCCCATGGGCAAAGGTGGTCCAGGAGAGCTCTGAAGAGTTATAGCCTCATGCAGGGAGTCGAAACCAGCCCTTTTTATATTACTAAATCAATACCGCTTTCTTGCAGGGCAGTCAGGCAATATGAAAACACATCAAGACGTGGGCAGCCAGGAGGAAGGCCCTTTCTGGGAAATTCACTGAAGGAGGCAGTCCTGGCTGTGCCCAAGGAGGTCCCCAAAAGGTGTTCACTGCTGTGTTGCTCTAATATCTGCAAATGGCAAAATGCGATGAAACACATTGCTGCTCACCCGTAAAATGGGGTAGACGTTAAGAAACACATTGAAGAAAAAAAATGTTTAAGTAAATTATGTTGGATGATTCTTTCTGACACGGAAATGCATTTGTAATTAAGTAAATAAGTTAAGTGTATTACCTTTCAATATGTACAGTATAATCTCATTTTCTTAGAAGAAGACACATGTACTTGCAGATATACACACACACATGCATGCATCCCAAAACATAAATAGTGGCTTTCTTCTTAGGGTGATATTTTGAATAATACTTTTTTTAAGTCTATATTTTCTCCCATTCTTTCTGCTTCTTTTTCCTTGTCTTTATTTCCTGCACCAAGAAATGAGTCTCCCTTTTTTAAGGTGGGGTTAGGAGTTTCCAATGATGACGGAGAGCAGAGGGGCAAACCCTGCATTTTGCCACACCCTCTGGGTAAGAGACGTGGCCTTGTTCAATGCCATCCCCTGTCTAGTGGCCTGGGGGAGAACTGGTCCCTTAGGTGAATGTATCTGCTCACCAAAAGGATGGTTTTCCAGGAACTAACCCTCCCAACATCCTCTTGGTTCCTTGACAGTGTCATCATCTTTTCTCCTCCGTCCAACTTCAGCGGCTCACCCCGGGGTCACATCTTGGCCCTTGCTCTCTGTAGGGACTTCTCCACAGAAACCAGACAGCTCGTTCTCTCGCCTGGCCCCTTGTCCTTTCCAGTCCTTTCCTCAACACTCCCCGCTTTTTATTTCCTCTTAGAATTAATCGAAACCTCCAGTCCTGTGGCCAGCCCATGGCGGAGCTGGCAGGGTGGGGGTTGCAGGCAGGGGAGGGGGTTCAGGTTATATTTTGGGGTGGCTGAAGCCTTGGGGAGGGATGCAGTAACCCAAGGAGCTCGTCGCCTCTGTGTCTGGCACAGCCTCTTACCAAGTCTCCCCCCCATCCGCATTTGTCCTCCTGCTCATTAAAAAACCAAATCCAGATAGGGTCAGATAGAAGAAGAGAAATTCACAGAAGTGGAGGAGGAGGAAGAGGAATATGAGAATGGAAGAAAGACTTCCTTTAAAATAAAGGAAGCTAGAAAGTTACAAGGAGAATAAAAATAAAATGTTGCCCGTCAAGGTGAGAAAAAAAGGAGTAAAGGAAAAGGAATAAAAAAATTAGTTAAAAATCAATTTAAAATCTTTGTAAGATAAGGTACAGGAGATAAAAATGGGTAATATTTTAACATAAAAGATAAAAGGCTTGAAGCAAAGAAGATAAAAGACTCAAGATATAAAAGAAGAGGTAAAGTATTAAGATAAAAGGCTCATGAGATGAAAAGCTAAAAATGAAACGTAGATGGGATTAGCAATTACGTCCAGGAATTCAGGACCAAAAAGACCAGGCAGAAAATGTGAAAAAGCAAAGACTTCAGTGGTCCTTGGCATTGAGACTTCAGGGGAGTCATAAGTTTCCTGGTGGCCCCTCCAAATGTCTTGGAGAACCGGAGCTGGCGCCTGGGCCCTCCCACTGCCCAGTGGGAATGGTGAGGAGGCGAGATGTTTCTTTCTTACCTGCGCCCGAGAGATGTTACCTCCAGTCGCTACCTGTGTGCAGGTGTGCATGTGAGCTCAAGCTCCTACGCTCCTGAGCAAACAATTCTCTGACTCCACCCAGATGTCCTACAGTTCAACTCAGTTCTGACCCTATCTGCCTGGAGACAGTGTCAGATTTTATGAGTTAAGGGTTCGGTCCAATAAGGCCCCTCCTCCCACCCCCACCAGCTTCACTTCAGATGCCAATCACAAGTCCAGGTTGTCTGTTACCTGGGCTGTTGATGGGAGGTTTCAACAATCCCCTTCTTGGGTTCAATTTTGTGAGAGTGGCACAGAGAACTCAGAGAAACTTTTCACTCACTAGATCACTGGTTTATTGTAAAAGTATGCGACTCAAGAGCAGTCAGATGGAAGAAGTACACAGGACAAGGTGTGGGGACATTGTGGGGAAGGTCCATGCCTTGTCCTAGCAAAATACCCTCCCTATATCTTCACATGTCCACCGACCTGGGGCCTCTCTGAACCCTCTCCTTTTGGGTTTTTGTGGAGGCTTCATTACATCAGCCTGATTGATTAAATCGTTTGCCACTGGTGATCGATTTAACCCCTCTTTCCTCCCTGGGGGTGGGGAGTGGTATTGAAAGTTACAACCCTCTAATTCCATGGTTGGTCCTCCTTACCAGCCACCATCCTTAGGTTCAAAAGTCTCCTCCTTCACAAAGCTGTTGTCACTTAGGGTTTCCGAGCGTTTTAAGAGATCTGTGCCAAAGACAGGGACAGAGACCAAATATGTATTTCTTATTCCAAATCACAACATCACAGCCTCCATCACTGGCATTTGGTTTGGATTTGAGAGCCCATGGTGTCCTTGCCTGCTCTCTAAGCTCACAGCTCACAGGGCGCATTTCCAGCTCCTCGGTTCACCTTTGGCGACTGGCGAGAGTCCTGCACGCAGCCCACCGAGCAGCCAGGTCAGGGCTCCCCGGGACCTCATGCTACTTTGCCCCCGTCCGGGGCCACCCCTTTGCCTAGACATCATTCCTTCCTGCCGTGGCCTGCGTAGTCTTTACCGATCTCAAAAACCAGCTCGAGAGTTAGTTCCCCTGGGACGCCTTTTCGGAAACTCATCACGGTGCCCTCTCACCCCCAGTTTGTTTCGGTTTTCAGCCACACTGCGGAGTGATCATCGATGTTCTCGTTTGCCTGCCCTGTGAGGCCGAGGTCGGGGGACCCTGACTGCTAATGAAAGAACTAAAAATAATAAAGCCCTAACCACCCGTTTTCTCCTTGGGTCCGCAGCCGCCCTGCAAAGTAGGCCCTGAGAGCCACATTTTGCCAATTAGGAAACTAAAACTTAATCATTTACTCCTTTGACAAATCCTCATTGACCTCCTACTATGTGCCAGGCTTAGAGGGGCTAAACAACTTGTCCAAGGTTGCCCATGTAGAAAACCGAAAAACAGGTACTGAACCCAGGTCTATCCAATTGCAAACCTGTGCTCTCACTACCAGCTTGTCCCCTCAGCCCAGAGTAGATGCTCAGCAAATGTTAAAAAACCAAACGAGTGGATGTAAGCCCCTCACGTAATATGCAGATGAGAATAAAGGCCTTGACAATCTAAACCTTCCTCTGATTGACCTCTGCTGCAATTCGTTACGACATCACTACTTGGAGGTGCTTGTGTGTCTACCTTTTGATCTTCCCCGTAACCTTCAAAACGAGGTGCTGCTGTGTGCGGGGGTGGGGTGGGGGCACCTCTTCGCAAGCGCCGTGGTAAACGCACAGGCTGTGATAGGGCCTCCCTGGGACTCTTTCCCGGAGGAGGCCAACGGGACGCAGAGTCTGCCGCCTCCAGGCCTTGGAGATTTCTAGGATTCAGTTTTATGGTTTGGGAGTGGAATGTATGGTTTAAGCAAACATAATTAAATCCAAATTACCCGTGGCCAAGCAGCTACTTGCTGTCTTTCAGTGTGGGGAAATGTAGAGCTTTTTAGGACGAGAGCACGTCTTAAAAAAAAGAAAAATGATATGAAACGATTTTGTCCTTTTCTTTTTCGTAAATGTTCATTTAAAACACACCCGATTCCCAAGGAGGTTGCTGTTTATTTGTTTTCTTTTTGATTTGTTAGCATCACAGAGCATGCGATCATATTTAAAAGGCACTGCTGTTTCTTGAGAAAGATGCCCAGGATTAACATTCTCAGAATCTAAATGTAGAAACCAAATACAGCTTTTTACCTCTTTGGGAACATCTGTGTATCCCTTAAAATGTGCTGGTGTTTCTCCTGCTAAAGTTTCTCTGGAGTCAGAGTGCTGGCAATTTGTTGTGACTCATAGTGAGTTGATTTATGTGAGGATTGTTTTAAACCTAGTGTATCCCTCGGTACGTAATGTGTGCGCCAGAGTGTCGTCTCCATATGGTGCCGGCCATTTGAATAAAGTACCAGATGGAAATCATCGTCAAATTATTCTTTTCCCATCACCTAAACGCAAACAGCAAAATGGAAAGCCATTTTCCAAGCTTCCAAAATAATAATAATAACAATAATAATAATGGTATTAAAAATCCTGACGGATACCTTCGGATAGTCTGGTACTATAATGACCGTAACTGCTATAATGGGGCTCTTTTACAGATGGCAGCCGTGGTAGATCAAACCCTTCATTAGTCCTTCTAAAAACTGTCATATACTTTCTCTTCTTTATGGTTCAAAACACAAAAGGCCCTTTGTGCCTTTAGAAACATAGCTGCAATTTCCACTCAAAAGAGAAGCACATTAGCTGTTATTATGCGTGAGCCATATCATCAGCATAAAAATGAATTTGTCCTATTTTGCCACATGTGATGTATTATTGCTGGACTATGTAAACAATACGGGGTCTGAAATGGAGCCTTGGGGACTCCCTTTACAACTGACAAATTGAGAAACAAGGCCATCGACTCTCACACGTTGCATCCGGTGAGTAAATAACTCAGCCAAGATCCATTTCCAGTCCAGTCTGAGATAATCTCTGTCCTGTAATAATAAATCATAGTCAAGGGCGTCGGATGCCCCGGGCAGATCTATAAACCTGTAAACACTGCTATGCTACCCAGTTTTGATCTCTCGCCGAAGCTTAAGCCAGATCATTGCCGGGTTTCATCTCAGCACAGGGCATAATTACATTCCCAGCTCCTATCTGCCCGTCAGACACAGCGGGGCTGCTCTTTGGAAGCAGAAGGAGGTGGTAGCCTTCTTCCTTTGTTCATTCTTTGCTTTTCCCCTCCACACTCGCAGATGCAGCGGGAGTCGTGCCTGTGCTGAGACTCCAGTCACGGAGCCGCGGGACAAGTTCTGTTTGTTCCAGAGGAAGGAAGTGGGGAAGGACTGGTGAAATCGAATTACTGAGGCAAATGGTTCCCCGTCCCAGGACGGCTGCGGAACGGAGAATCTGCTCCCTCCTTGCTCCTGTTTTTCTTCCCTTCTCTTAATGGCATATGAGCATTGTTTCATACATTTAACTGTCCGTTTAGGACCCACCTTGGACTCAGCAGGATTGTGGGCACTTGTTGGTTGCATAGGGTCAAAGCTGAACATGCAGTTCAATGTCGGGCATGTCTCAGTCTGTGCTCGGTTCTTTCACGTAGCCTAGAATTCAGAATGGAGTTTGTGTCTGTCTCCCCGCTACCTGAATCAGCCCCTGAACCCAGGGCACTGGTGAACTGAAGAGCTGAAGCCAGGGACTGGCAGGGGACACTGAGAGGGAATTTAGAGCTCCAGTATCCATTTACCAGGGATACTGGCAGGGGAGGGATCAGTGTTTGCTAAACATCGAATTGTAGGCACAGTACCGCCAGGCTTTGACATGGTCTCTCACTGAACCCTCCCAGTCCCCCTGTTGGTGGATGACAGTAGCCTTGTTTGAGAGAGAGCAAAACCAAGACCCAGACGGGCCAAGGGACTTACCTGCACCCATGTAGCAACAGTTGAGTGGGACTGTGGGCTCGTGTTCTTCTGTGCCTCACTGTCCCCCAAGAGTGATTACCTTAAATTTACGTGACCTCTTTGTCTTCAGGCTGTGTAAGCAAACAGGATTTATACTGAATTCGGTCAGCCATGCCTGGGGTTGTGCCTGGAATGCTTCACTGAGAAAGATGCTTCTTGGGAAAATTCTGTGGCTGATGAATGATGTCTGGCCTGGGTGCATCAGGGAGTACAGCAGTGCCCACAGTTGGAGCACCTGCTGGTTTTGCCCCCAGGCTACTGGGAGGCGTAGTCCATCTTTTGGCAGGACTCTGCCTGCGTGAGCTTTGCACTGAGCAGTGATGTATATACTCAAGGGGCCTGATGCTTATAGTTGGTAGCAATGAATTGTTCACGTCCTGTTGGGAAGGAACTTCCGCAAGAAGAGGGTTTCCCAACTGCCACTCTAGAAAGTGCAAGTTGTGGTTAATCAGCATGCCGGGGCTGGTGTTCTTAGAAGTGGAACACACGTGAAGGTGTCCTGAAAATACCTAGCGTATCCCACCCGGAAAGTGTCCTAGTTAGAGAACACTTGTTTTCCATCTTCTAGTTGAGTTGGAGGAAACTAGTAAGTGGATGAAGCCGAGATAAATAATTACAACAAAAACCCCTCCAACCATTAAACGGCATTATAATCAATGACCCTCAATTTATAAAAGGTTCGTAAATCACTTGCTGGCCTGCTCTTTTTTTTTTTTTTCATATTTATTTATTTTCTTGGATCCCCTTCTCCAACCTTCCTCAACTCAATGGTCCAGTGAACAAATCTCTGCACCAAGGACACCTTTTAAAATTTGTTTTCCCCACAGACCCCATATTTGAAATGCTTTGGTCTAGCAAACTTCAATTAGTAATACAAATTTATTTTTGGATTTATATTCATCGAAGACTTCCTATCAGAGCTTCTGCTCAGGGTACGGCAACAAGAGTTACCAGATAAATTGTGCTTCTCCAGCTAAAAATCAAAGAACTTTAGTGTTTTAGATAGCATGCCTATATAGTCTTCTCAAGGATAAATGCACAGATTCTACTGGGCTTTGTGAAGTGGTGGAAATTGTTCACCAATACTCATTATTGCCTTTGGAGGCTTTGGGGGGGGGGTGCCTTGGAAGCTAATTTGAGAATCAAAGAATTAATTCCTGGGTACTGGTAGAAGTTTTGTCAATACAGGATGGTGATGCTACCTCCCTAAAAACAATACCTACTGATTCTCTTGACCAAATTTGATCATAAGTTCAAGCTCCTTTCCCAGGATTACGTTCCCCATTTCAGACACTGGCTTGCACATGAATAACATCTTTTGTGTGTGTGTGTGTGTGTGTGTGTGTGTGTGTGTGACAGTTTCCAAGATTCTAAATTTATTCTGAGTAAAGTCCACAATTCTGGATTACATCTGAGGTTCTCAAGCCAGAAAATGAGTAACATCTTTAATTGTAGGGTCTTAGGACTCACCAGGAAAACTAGGCCACATTTAGTTTAAATTAAATCACCAAAGGTCTAGTATGAGTAGTTGCTAAGAGTCAAAGATGCTAGAACTCAGGACATTAGGGATCACTCACAATTTTAACAATGAGACCACACTTCCTCCCAGATTCAATTTTTAAGACCTTCAAATAAAAATAAACAGTTTTTCTGGCTGCAAGGTCAGCTTTCGTTGCAATCCCACCTCCCTGGAGCCCAGGCGTCCAGAAGTATGTGACACAGGGAAAGCCAGGGAGACCAAATGCAGCTCAAAACCTTGGAGACAAGTTTAGTTCCAGCACAGACTGCAGTTTTGCTCAATTAGGGATTAGTATAGGTCACAGCCTTCAATTCCTCTCTGTTATTTCCCACTGCCTGGCAGGCACCATAACTCAAGGACCAATGGCAGAGATGCCTTAGAACTAATCTCTTGTGACTTCAGTGACAAAGTATGCTTATCATTTGGTTTCTTCCATTGACAGGGAAAGAACTGTCTGTTGGGCTGAGCTTAAAAGAAGGGAAAGTTTTACGGCAAAAGTGATTCCTAGCCAGTCTTTGCAATGTAAGCCAATCCTAAAAGTCACCTAATCACCCCCACCCCATCCTTGAGTCAACATCTTCCCAATGATACGCCCCAAATGGTTCTAGGCAGAGGAGATGGAAGAGGTTAAATGTAGACATCGCCGAGAGAGCAGACCTTTACAATTCATCATTTGCTGCGTAATCAGGGCAATGCGATTAGCAACGTAACAGGAGTCCTTTGATAAGACGTCGGGGGGTGATGGCCTGAACCACGGAGGAGAGCCCAGGGTGAGATTTCTCAGAGGCTGGCTCATGGCATTCTCAGTGTCCAGGATTTAGGGAATTCAGGAGGAGAACCAAAGGTGCCTGTGTCTGAAGAGCTACCCAGGAAGACCAGAGGTTGCTGATGGCTCAGCCGATGCAGACCCAAAATGAGTGGACAGATTTCAGAGGCATTGAATGTGCAATCAACTGGGGTTCAGAAAATGAAGAGTGAGTGACTCCGTGAAATTTGGTATTTTCTTAAAAGGGAAAGGAGGACCTCAACTCCCCAGATGGTTCTAGATAAAGCCGAGCTGTAGGCTGGTGTCTGCCGGCTGCTGTTTGGTCCTGATCCAAGACGCACAAATGAGGGGCACAAAACTGCCACTCTGGGACCCTCTTTCCCTGGGGCTGTGTGTAGAGATGTTTTGAGGGGCCCGTGAATCCAGTCCACACCCCTGGCTTCAGTCTAGTTCCTCTCACCTCCCTAAATCAGGCCTCAGAGAATCCGGAGCACAGAGGAAGATAATTCTTCTGACTGCGGGAAATACTAGGCTATGGAATCGATGACAAAGACTGGTTGTGAAACCTCTCTGAGGATTAGGAAGAGAGTGACTGAGGCCAGTTCTCTAGCTACCTAGTAGAGAGTACACATCTAGCTAGTCCTGTAAGCCTCCATGTTTTTCATCTATAAAATAGGGACTAGAGTGGAATTCTATCCCAACTGGTGGTTGTGGGGGTCAAGTGAGTAGCGCAGGCCACGCACCAGGGCACGTCGCTGTCAGAAAGCCCTGAGCGCTATGGCGGAGAGAGGTTTCTCCTTCCTATCCTTTGGGCGAGAAATTCTAGCTGGTTGGTATTGATTCGAAGACTCTCTTGTTCTGTCTGTCTACATACTCCACCCCCCCCCCCACATATGCATATGCATGCACACACGTACACACCTAGGGATACTGAGGGACGTGCTCCTTTAAAACTGATTTTGCTCAGTCGTTTAGGGCTTGGTGAAAGCCACAGCCGCTCCAGCAGCCCCTTGGTTTGGAACGGTCTTCAAAGGACTGAATGGGAGGCCCTGCATCAACTTCTCCCTGCACTGAAGTCTTATCACTCCTGTGATCGTTGTTAAGAGACGATGTTCTCAGGTTTATCAGGCCTGCTTGTCCTGGGCCTATTCAAATATCAGGACATTACAAAGATTATGTTTCCTGTGGTTCCGATTCAGTGATGTTCGGATAACTTTCAGGCACCGTGCCAAGTGCTGCACACACAGGAGCTCATGTAACTTTTGGTTAAGCCCCTAACAAGTGGCTACTCTCTGACTCCTCAGCTTAGTGATAAGAAAGTCGAGGTTCAGACAGCCTAAGTAGTCTGGCCAGGCTCATAGAACCCATATGCGCAGACCGAGGATTTGAACTCAGGTCCGTGCAAATCAGACCCCAAGCTCTTAGTCACTCCCTCTTCGTCCACGCCTCTTGTTCTGCCCTGCCGATGTGAATGGCGCAATGATACTGCGGTACTGACGTGGTTCCAGGTGTCAGAATGCAGACCTGAGAAAATGGGCTGTTATAGGACCCATCAAAAGAGTTGCCTGTTACTGTCCTTTTCCGAGAGAGGAGTTTTGTCTTACCCAGCTCAGCAGCGTGAAGGCCAGCACTCCTCTTTGACCTTCGCTTGCCTGCCTTTTATTTCATGGCTCTGACTGTCTCTTACCTTATTAGTTAAGAGAGGTCATTGAGAGTTCATGTCACACCCTGGCCGGGTAGTGCAGCTGGTTAGAGCATCATCCTGATAAACCAATGTTGCGAGTTCGATCTCCAGTCGGGGCATATAGAAGAATCAACCAAGGAATGCATAAATAAGTGGAACAACAAATCCATGCATCTCTCTCTCTCTCTCTCTCTCTCAAATCAGCTTTAAAAAATTTTCTTAAAAGTTCACTGTCAGCTATCCCTCTGTTTCTTGGTAGTTGAGCCGAAAGCACAGAAAGGTCAGGTTTTCAACAGAACTGCAAATTTGTGGAGTGTTTTGTATCTGACAAGTTTTCGATTTTATGCCGTCCCTGTGAAGCGGGTGTTCTGGTCGCCACTCTGCAGATGAGGGCACCGCAGCCTGGACAGCTTACTGGGTGTGTCTGAGGTCAGACACCCACCTGGTCGGTGAACTTGTATTTTAGGGCTGACTGAATATGGTGAACTTGTCTTCTACTTAGGCTGCATCCTGGCACTCTGACGCAGTGGTCCTCAACCAGTAGCAGTTTGGCCCTGCAGGGGACATTTGGCAATGTCTGGAGACATTTTTAGTTGTCACAACTGGGGTCAGCTGTAGGTAACTAGTGGGTAGAGGCCAAGGGTGCTGGTAAACCTACAGTGCATAGGACAGCCCCTCGCATCAGGCTTAAATTATCCGACTCAAATGTTAACAGCACCCAGGTTGAAGGATCCTGCCCTGAGGGAGCACAGGGGAGGCCGTGTAGTGTAGTGGAGAGGAGGATGGGCGTGTAGACGCTAGGCCACCTGCTGTCTCTGTAGGAGAGGTCTGATTACCTCCAGGTCCCACGAGGGGAAACGGAGGCTCAGGAGAGTTGAGTGACCTGCCCAAGATCACACAGTTGCAACCGGCGCAGCTGGACTTCAAGCACAGACCTCCTGATCAAACCCAGAAGTTTTCTCCTTTAGCATAATGGAGCTTGCCTGGATTCTTGCTTTTGCCCTTGAATTTAGACCTTGAGCCTGCCTAAATATTGTGGAGCCGAGTCAGCGGTTCTCCCAACAGTAACAGGCACCAGATTCGCAGGGGGGCTTGTGAGGCACGGCACTAGCTGCCAGGTCAGCAGGACCCAGGCGGCACCTGAGAGCCCGCATTTCCAACAAGCTCCCGGGTGACCCTGTTGCCGCCGGCCTGGGGGCCACACTCTGGGAACCGCTGGGTTAGGTCCTAAGCGTGTTTTCCTCTCTTCTGCCCTTCGGGGACTTCTGTCCCCTCTGCGCCTCCCCCGACCCCCCAACTCTCCAGGAACACGGGAGGTCTGGACGCACTGCCCAGCTCCCGTGAACAAGTGGAGGCCGCCAGGCCAGCGCAATGGTCATGGAACATGCAAGACCCACAGCCTCACGGGGGATCCCTGCGGAGCTCATCCAGATTACACGCGGTGCTGGTCCAAGTTTCCCTGACAGCCTCCTGGGAGTGAATGAAAATCGTGTGCTGGCGACACAGGAAGATGAGCTCCTTCTGGGTCAGGTCTGATCTGGGCTGGAGAGCACAGGCTGGTCTGTCATCTGAAACACTGCAGCCTCTTCCTGGTGTCTCCCAGGGGACCACGGCTACCCTCCGTGCAAGATGGCAAGAGGGTGGACGTGCAGGTGGAGGCCTGTTCCCGTCCCTTTGTGTGGCAGCTGCCCTTCTCAAGGGGACGGCCCCTTCAGGCGGCAGTAGGTGGTCTGCTTCAGGGCCTGGGAAGCCAGGCTTCCCACACACGGCCGGAGCGGGGGGGTTCCCTCTAGTTTGTTACCTCTGAATGCTTGGAACGTCTGATGTGCTGGAGGTCCAGGAATTTGTGATGAATATACAATCAAGACATGGGCTGTGCTTAAACTAGCAGTAAGTAGGCCGAGGAGGGGGGTGATAGAAAGTGCTATTTATTAAGCCTGCTTGTGTGCCAGGCATTGTGCTTGATGTTTTGCAATCATCCCATTTAATCCTCCTAACAGTTTTGCAAATCAGTACTCCTCTTAGCATGAAGAGACTGGGGCTTCGAGAGGGCAGCTGACTTACCTAAGCCCACAAGCCTTGCAAATAAGGGAGCCAGGATTTGAACCCAGGGTAATCTGACTCTAACCGCTGTTATCCTTCTACTTAATATGAGAGAGATAGAGAAAGAGAGAGAGAGAGAGAGAGAGAGAGAGAGAGAGGAGGGGAGGGAAGTGAAGGGAAGGAAAGAGAAGAGAAGAGAAGAGAAGAGAAGAGAAGAGAAGAGAAGAGAAGAGAAGAGAAGAGAAGAGAAGAGAAGAGAAGAGAAGAGGACTTGAACACTTGAGGTTCTGAGGAGGTGGGATGCCTATGTCTAGGGATTTATGTCTTTGGCTTGGGGCAGAGAAACAGAGTGAGGGAAACCAGACATTAGGATATCCTGTGAGGGGTGTGTTTCCATCATTGAGTAAGTGGCCTGAGGAGTGAATATTGTCCTCAGAGCTTTGCAGGAGGAACAGTAAATTTCAAAACTACTAAGAGAGTTTTAGAAGAGGAATAGTACAAGATATTAGGAGGTTGAGATTTGGTCAGGGTAGAAATGCAATTTTTTTCCTCTAAATTAAAGCTTACCATCTCATCTTGAAGATAGAGAGAACGCCACTGTTTTTTTTTTTTTAATTCTTTTATGAACAGGAAAAATAAATTAACTTGCTCCCTATGGTTTTCCTGACTTTTGAAAATAAAATCAAAATATATCTTTGTAATTTTACCCTGGCTCAGAAGAGGACGAAAGAGATGTGAGCCCAGGGGTTTGCCAGTCTGCTCTCTCTGTAGTCCTTCGTGCCCGGGCCTTAATCGCAAGTAGGAAGAGCACTTGGATTGGCGTGACTGTTTTTTAACATTCGCTCATCTGGAGCAAATTGTGACATCCATGGGGTGGGAAGAACCAAACGTTTAAAGCACTGTTGTGGATAATTGGCCTTGAGCCTCCTAATCCCATAATATGCTTAGTGGTGTCTGCAACAGGCCTAACGCGCAGCCCTGGCCGTTCGAAATTAGACCCCATTCATAACGTAAGTAATAGTACCTTATATTACTTATACCTTTCACAGAACTTGAGAGTATTTTTCATCACATTCTCTCATGTAATCCTCAGAAAAACTCTATGAAGGAGTTATTTTTATCTCTAATTTATAGACTAGCACACCGAGTCTTGAGAAGGTCGCACGGTTAGTAAGGGACAGAGTCCCAACTCAAATTCAGGCCTTCAGGTCCTGCCTGAGGGTTTGTTCGCTGTACTTCTATCTGCCTCTTTGTGATGTGCGTTTGACTTTGTCCTTTCAAATTAGTGATTCGGTTTTGTTTAAAATCACTTTCCCTGATATAAGATAAACACATATTCTGATCGAAAAATCTAGAAAAATCAGCAAAGGAACTCTATCACCTTAATTAGCTCAATCACTGTCAACATTCTCCTGTACTTTTTTCTTTGCCTGTTGAATCAGCACTTCTTCCTTTTAACTGAGCTCCAACTGCATACATATTTTTCAGTTTTCTCTCTCCAGGTGCCCCTCACACCATTTCTAGAGTCTTGAAGTTTCTCTGAAGAGGTCTGCTGAGTGACAAAGGGATAGATAGATGAACGCCTGTGACCATAGGCATATGTGAGATACAGAAGAATTAGAAGAAATTGTCCCTGCCCTTGAAATGCTTGCCATCTAGACATGACAAGACCAAACATTTACTCATGTTGTAAATTTTTAGAACTAACAAAAATGTAAGGAAGCCCCTAAACCTGAAGTTAACAACGTCGTGCGAGTGTCCCGTGTTAGTGCTGAGAATGGGATTGAATAACAGACATCAGGACTAATCCAGGGGAGAGTCCCTGAGGACACAGTCCTTAGTTAACCACTGAGAAAAATGATACTGAGGTTGGTAAAGAAGTATATGGCTGTCTAGTCTTTTCCAAAATGATGGAACACAGAGGAACAACTGTGAAAACTGGGCATCACATACAGGATGGAGCAAAAGCAGGTTTACAGTTGTGAATACATGAAACACAGAGTTTATTCTTGCATTATGATGTATTAATTATTGTATTATTTTCCATTTGAATAACCGTAAACCTACTTTTTCCCCACCTTGAATAGTCTAACAATTTTTTGTTGGTGTTTGGGTCCCTTGAGGGAGTAAAATACATCGGGTAGGCCAAGGAAACCTATTTTTAATCTATTTATAGAAAATGTAAATGTAGCCTGTGTTTCTGAAGAGTACTACTTCCTAATCACTTGGGGGAAGTACAAAAGGAAGTGAAAGTGGCCGCTTTACTGTTTAAGCTTTGGGAGAAAGGAATGGTACAAGCTAAATAATGTACAGATTAAATATCTGAATGTTAAGGAAGAGGTCAGCTTTGTTGCTTTTAGAAGAATGATTTACAGGTCTCCTTAGCTTTTAAAGTCCTGCTCTGACATTTCGGGAACATGCTTTCCTATTGATAAGTAATACTGTCATGTGATAGATGAGGGAACAATAGCATGGGTTTGGCCAAATAGTTATTCTTAGTGTTTGTTTAACAGATAAAGAAGTCAGGTGACATTTTCCATTGGTGCCATACTGTACAATACTGCAAAACTAGCAGTTCCAAGATTTAGCCTGGAAAATGAGGAAGTCCCAGGGAAATGCTGGGTTGGCAGTTTGAAAAGGCCATCTGACACCAGTCGGGGTCCTTCGATACCTTCTCCCTGGTCTTCATCATTCAGAGGAAAGTGCACGGACTTTGAAGTCAGATCTGTATTCAAACCCAGCTCTCCCACTCTCTAGATGTGGGCCTTTGGAGATGTCACTTAACCTCCACACAGCATATCTTCTGAGCAGTGTTAACAAAACTATGTCGCAGGGCTGTTGAGGGAATGAAAACAGTTACATATGTACAGTCGCTTATGTAAAACTTGATGCCTAGTGGACACAACACATCCATTTATTCAACAAACATTTGACACTGTGCTAGCAGCTAAAACTATAAGAATGATGAAGACAGGTAGTCTCTGGCCTCATGAAACTAACATTTTGGTAGCAAAGACAGACTCAAAATAAAAGTAAATACACACACACACACACACACACAAAATCACTACAAATTCAGCCAAACATGATCAAGACTCTGAAAGCTGAGGCTGGGGGAATGCCATGTGAGCAGGAGACTTTAAGCGGAAAGGTCAAACATGGGGAAGAGCCAGCCGTGACCAGAGTAGGGGGAAAACATCAAAACCGAAGGACTAGCATGGGAAGTGGCCCTGAGACAGGGAACAGCCTCGAGTGGCCCGGGAACTGAGCGACACCCCTGGCTGGTGAAGTGGTGAAGCTCTAGGGATGGTTGAGGCAGGAGAGGTCAGCAAGAATGAGTCACATGTGACCTTGGTGGGGAATTCAGATTTCATTCAAAGTACAATTTCATCATTAGCTTTTTAAAACACATATGTTTATTGATTTTTAGAAAGAGAGAAAGGGAGTGGCAGTGAGAGGGAAATGTCGATGTGAGGGAGAAACATAGATGGATTGGTTGCTTCCCATGAGCATCCCGGCCAGAGGCTGAACACAGAGCCTAGGTATGTGCCCTGACTGGGAATCGACCCCCAGTTTATGAGTGCACAGGACGATGCTCCAACAAACTGAGCCACACCAGCCAGGGCTCATCCTTAGTTTTATGCCCTTCCCATTGTAATTGCAGCCATTACTTAGCAGCAAGAGCCTGCTGGCTGTCATCCGATTTTGCACGAATTCCTGAGAGTATGAACTCCAAGGACTAAGAAGTCAGTACCAGGGTTGTGAGAAGGCAGGTCCCTTTGTGAAGTTAAGCTCCTGGAGCCCACAGCGAGGGGCTGCTGGTCTGGTGTCCGCTTCACCGACTCACAACGCGCCCGAGCTGCGACAGGCTCAGCACTCCTCCATCCAGCTCTGCCCCCTTACTATAGGCGGACAGGAGGTCTGCACAGGGCATGGGTTGAAGGTAGTTGGGAGAAGGAGATTTAAGTGCTAATTTATGGATAGTTCTCTGTTTTCTACACAGCATGCTGAGTTCTTTCCTGTTGAACTTCTTTAATCCTCACAGGCGCCTGTAAGGTAGTCATTTTAGCCAGACTTCCCATGGGAGAAAACTGGGCACATTGGCCAAGAAAATGACCCATTGTGGCAACTACTTTGGAAAATAATTTGGTTTTATTGTTAAATTGAACTTTCATGTACCCTTCCAACCCCAAATTCCCATTTCTTAGTATATTCCCGAAGAAAATTCCTACACATGAGCACCAAGAGACACATATAAGAATGCTCAAAGAGCCCTGGCTGGTGTGGTTCAGTGGATTGAGTGCCGACCTGCAAACCAAAGGGCTGCTGGTTTGATTCTCAGTCAGGGCACATGCCTGGGTTGCAGGCCAGGTCTCCAGTAGGGGGCGCGTGAGAGGCAACCACACATTGATATTTCTCTCCCTCTCTTTCTCTCTCCCTTCCCCTTTCTCTAAAAATAAATAAGAATTAAAAAAATGGTTAATTAAAAAAAAAAGAATGTTCAAAGAAGTATTGTTCTTAGTAGGAAAGAACTGGAAATAATCCAAATACCCATCCTCCAGGAAGTAGATGAATAATTTATGGTATGATCACACAATAGAATATTACACAGCGGTAAAATGGAGCGACCTGCAGCTGCCCACAGCAATGTGGATTTCATTCAATGTAATGTTAAATTTTAAAAAGTCCCAAATGGTTTCTTAGAATAGTATACTGTTTTTATAAAGTTCATAAACAAGCAAAACTAAACAATGTGTGATCAAAATTTTGAAAGCAAAAAAATGAGAATCATAAAATTATGGATACTGGTTGCATCTGGGGGGGGGCAGGAAACAGATAATAGACCTAGATAAATATAGGTAAATATAGTTCAAATTCTTAAGTAGAGTCATGGGTTCATGGGTCCACATGACATTGTAAATGAATGAATGAATGAAATAAAACTTTGCCCTACTTAGACCAATGGTGACAGTGTATTCGAACTAAGATAATGATAATTTAACTCTGCAGTTGAAGTCCATTAAAAGAAAAATTGCGTTTATGGTCTTTCCACTATATTTAGATGCTTGAGGATTAAAGAGAAATGTTTGACAATTATTAGCAGAGCTTTGAGCTACTCACTTGTTAGTTTCATGGTCTACCTATAGCCACCACTACCCATAAACACACAACACTACCACAACATTTTTGGATTTACATTGTTTATTGTAGAGATATATGGTTCAAACTTTTCTGGTCATGGACTTAATCAGTAAAAAAATTGGGGACATTCACTTCGACTATCTGTGAATTTATCGACAAACCGTGTATATCTGCTGTTATTATGTCTATATATTTTCCTTGTTTTAAGGTAAAATGAACTATAAATAGAAATTGGAATGATTAATTTCTTTCCACACTCCCGTGGATTACCTTGTGCGTCCCACTTTGGGGAGATCTGTCGATCACTAAGCCGGATGGTACAAACCCTTCGCTGCTGTATTTCAAGGTGTCTCCTGGCCGCAGCACGTGTTTTCTTCATGGTATACCTGGCAAGCAGGGGAGCAGGCAGCGTTATTCCCGTGGCTCCCATAGGGAAGGGGAAGCCCAGACAACTCTTGGCTCTCTCACAGCAAAACCAAGGGAGTGACAGTCTGGAGCAGGAACAGGACGGCCTGGCCCCTGCCAAGGACTATATCTGGAAACTTCTCGTCTAACACCAATAGTGTTATGTGATTCTTTCTTTTATTTTTTTAAATGTTTAATATATCATGCTTTTATTTTTTGGTTCATTACATGTTTTATTTTTTTCAGTTACAGTTGTCATTCAATATTATGTTAGTTTCAGGTGTACAGCATAGTTGTTAGACATATATTTTACGAAGTATGCCCTGATGAGTCTAGTGTTATGTGATTCTCCAAGTCAGACCAGCCTGGCTTCAAATTCCAGCTGCAGGGCCTAGTTGCCATGCGTGCCCAGATGGGTTACTCAGTGATTCTGGACCTCAGTTTTCTCATCTGTAAAGTGGAGATAATTATATCTGCCTTGCATGGTGGTTGGAAGAAGTAAAAATAAAATCAAAAAGATTAAAGTTTAACAGAGCTTTGAGCTACTAAGGTTTAGCTCCGTCAGTAAATGTTAGTTTTCCTTCTTATTCCTGCTTCAGGTTCCTTATTTTTATTTATTTATTTACTTACTTATTTCTTATTTTGTCTAAATAACTATGCCTGGATGGGGAGGACCAGCTAACCTGGGTACCAGACACTCAGACCATCCATACGTGGCCTTGTTTGTGAATAAAATTCCTATACACGTAAGACAATCATACGTCTTTCCAGAGCTGACCTACTCAATGCCTACACATGTTTCCAATTTACGTGGGATTTTTCTCTCAGGAGATTCGATTCTCCCTTAGAAAACACACATGTACAAACACGAAACTTGATTTAAATGAAACAGACACCTTAAGAATCTTAACAAGTAGAGTTGACCTTTGAACATAGTTCTACAAAACTGTACCGTGCTCCCCAAGTGTTGCCAGGAGGGCGTGGACAGATCAGTGCCTGACACCCCTTCCTGAACTTTCTGTAAGCCTGGAGAGTAGACCCAGACGGGAACAGATTCCATGAGGCCCACGGGCAGGGGTGACTTGGCCAAAGTCACGTGGTACTGCTTACCCCAGTGAGCCAGGCTCTAATCAGAGCCCTTCTTTCTCCCTGGAAACCAGTATCACGTACTTCCTCACACTTGACAATAGCAAGACTTTGAGTACGGAGACCGTGGAATGTTTGCCTTTCTGTGTAAATAACATATATGTGCAGTAACTTACACGGACATACTTAGACACATGTGGCTGTCTGTGTCTGCATGCCCGGAATGATCAAGAGTCCAGGCTTCTTGCAAGGTCACAGATAGATTTTAGGGACTGAGATCACAGGACAAAATACAGTCAATCTACTCTTGAGGGCAACTGGCTCTTTTGCAGAAGATACATTGCTCTCTTAAGAAGGCTTAGGTCATCTTTTGACCTTCATTTCTCATGGTTTTGGAGAAGGACAGAAGTGCTGCTTATAGGGGTGTCTCTTGTCCCCAACAGTCAGATCTACAGGGAAGAAGCAGAAGAGTGCTTGGTTGTCAGGGCTTGGGGGCATCAGGAAATGTGAAGTGATGGCTTCATGGGTACTGGATTTCCTTTGGGGGTAATGAGAATGTTCTGGAATTAAATAGTAGTGACGGTCTTAAAGCATCATGAATTTACTGAAGGCTCCTGAATTGTAAACTTTAAAATGGTGAAAATGGTGAATTTTATGTTTAAGTGAATTTTATCTCCATTGAGGGGTAGGGGGAAAGAGGTTAGGTTGGTCTCCCAAGCGCTGAGGAACCGAGTGCTGGCTGCACCCTAGGCATTGCTGAGAGGGGCTCCTGGGGCCCGGCTCCAGGGCTGCAGAGGCAGGTGGGGGATCTGCAGGCTCAGGACTGGCGGGGACACACTGATGCAGTGGGTGCACGGGGGGCCTGGGGCATGCCCGGCGCCCAGGGCACAGCCGGTCACCTTTCCCTGGCCACTCTCCCTACTCACCTGCCCCCGCTGGGCTGATTTTTCTGATTCTGAATTATGTTCTCGGGACTAAAAGCAGGGAATGCTCCCTAAAATGTGTAGGTCCAATGTCCCAAGGCACAGGCTCTGCTTGTATTTGCCTGGGATGGAATCCAGCTGAGAGGGGGTCCTCATTCTCATTCAAGCCAGGTGGTACCTGTCACTGGAGCTGAGACCGCCCTGAGGTCGCCTGGGGTAGTCTGGGACGGCGGGGACCAGTGAGATGCCAACTTCCCTGGCCTCTGGGGCCAGAACCTTACCCTCACATGTTGACATTGTTCATTTCTCCCTGACAAGGAGGCCCAGTGTCATTTCTGAGCTCAGCTCAGGAGGAAACCAGTTTATTTGTAACGTAAATCAAGTTGTGTTTTTTATGTGGGAAACTAGAAAGTTGAAGCTAACTCAATGTAGACTTTAAAAAAAAAAATCAACTTTCTTACAGAACACGGACATTAGGCCTGAATTTGGAAGTGTCACGGAGAAGCGTTTGTATTTTGCTCATACCCGGGGCTGAAACGGTCTCCTCTGGCGTTAGCTCTTCTGTCTTGAAAAATACCAGTAACGAACGCTATGAATTTCTGTATCGGAAAATCTGAATCACTCGGGATGCACATGAGTTCCCTGATGAAAATGTGAAATTAATTTTGTACTAAATAAAACTTGAAAATGGTTTCAATTATGGGGGGAAAAACGTGAAATGAAGGCAGTAATTCCACTGGAGTATATTCTTGTTTTATTATTCTGAAAATTTTGAAAAAATAATCATTTCTGGATACTGCTCCATTCCAGAAAGACACTGAGACTGCGAACAGTGGAGGCTGCAGTGGTACTTACTACAAAACTGTCACCTTTAGAAGAGTGTCTGCGGCTGCACTGGAGTCGGGAGGAAAGAAAGGAAGAAACGAGTGTCCATGGAACTTCCAAGGGTTGGGGGGCTGGGAAGTCTCCCACACGTTCTCCCATTCAGTGCTCAGGATGACGGCTGTCTGGGGTGCGCAGCCTTATCTCCATTTGTTTACCATGGAACAGGGAGGCTCAGCGAGATCGTATGCGATGACACAATGACAGCTCGTTATGGCAGAAGGGGAATTCAAGCCCAGATGTTTCTTTCTGGGTCTGAGGCCTGCTCCTCTTGGCAACCCCAGCACCTATCTTTGAGGAAGTCCAGACAGCAACATCTTCACCCCCACCGCCCACCCCGTCCCCATGGAGAAAGCCTGTCCGCGGACCTTCTCCGTCATCCACCTGGGCTCACTCACCAGCACCTTCAACTGGGCCGGAGTTTCTAATCTTAGTCATCACCCCTGTAGCCACCCTGAGCTGAACCATCCCGAACGAGTCCCCAGCATATGTCAGGAACTGCGGCCTAGGTACAGAAGTGAACAAAACACAGTTCTACTGTCTGGGGAATGGGGGAATTTGTGATAGTTGACCTCAGTGTCTTCAACTTAAAATGGCAATAATGCCACTTGACCTGAAGGTCTATTGCATGGATTAAAGCAGTGTCGAGGGTCAAGTTCTGAGCCTGGCTTAAAGGAAGAAATCAAAATATATTAGTTCTCTTGGTCTCATTGCCTCCAGTTTTTGGTGAGAAGCAGAGGAGAAACTTTCTTAGAAATGTTAGAAAACAAGAGGGAGTTGGAGGGCAGAGAATAGCTGGGGTTTTTGGTCTACCAGGTGCTATCAAAATCTCGGTGTACTCACAACTCGTATAAGGATGACCCCCACACACCCCACAGACCTTTTAAAACTAAAATCCGAATGCACTGTATGCCCTGGATGGTGTGGCTCAGTGGGTTGGGTGTCGTCCCACAAACCAAAATGTTCGATTCCGGGCCGGGGTGCATGTCTGGGTTGTGGGCCAGGTCCCTGGGTGGGGGTGTGCGAGAGGCAGCCAGTCGATATCTCTCTTGCACATCTGTGTTTCTCCCCCTCTCTTTCTCCCTTCCCTCCCCTCTCTCTAAAAATAACAAAATAAAATAAAATAAAATGTGAATGGACTACGGCTTCTATTGCTGGAGCAGTGCAAAGGCAGCTTTGTGGTGGAATTGCACGACGGCAGGATGGGCCTGAGTGTCAGCGGCCCCTGGGACCCTCTGACTGTGATGCCGCATGGGGTGACAGTCTCTACCAAAACTGGGTCTAAAGCAGAGCAGGAAAGGGGAAACATTTTCTTACCTTCAAAATTCAACCCTGCTGTTGGGCCAAGGAAACCCTTTTTAAGGAGCCACCATTTCAGAATGAAATGGAAGCTTCTATCGTTGGAGGCAGGACAAAGCAACATCATGTCGTTGCAAGTGTGGAAGGTCCCGTCTCAGGCTGACCAGCGCATCAAAGACATGCCAGCCTAAAGAGAGTGGGTGCCGTGCGTGTGGCGATGAGGAAGCTTCAACATTCTGGGCTCGGAGGACTCAGGGGGGGCCCGATCGCAGCTTTACCGGGAGTCTCGGGCCCGTGAGCACTGATCACACACCTACTCCTAATTTTCAAAATTATTTAGAGCACTTTTATTGATGTCCTCTCATGTTGCCTGTAAGGAAAACTAGTGTCTGAAATGGAATTTCTAGGGCATGGTGGGCACCGTGCTGGGCGCTTTCCCAACCTAATCTCATTTGGCCCCTGGGCTGCTACAGAAACCCAGGCCCGTCCCCTTCCCCTTTCGCTGGGAAGGAAACGAAGCTCCTGGTGGCTATGGGCGTTTTGTCTTTTTCAGGTGTGGCTGCTTGTGAGCGCCTATAGGGATGCCGAGAAGAGTTAGACACAGAAGAGGTCAGGGGAAAATTGTCTGTTTTGAGCCCACGTGCAGCTATTAGAGGAAGACAAAGCGAGACCCGGGAATACATAAAGGGAACAACTTGGCATTGTGGGTGAGGGAATACTTGCCGTTTATGTCAGCGCAACGCCACGCTCCGAAGAAATGTACCTCTTCATCTGGTCACTAGTTCTGAATGGCTGCGAAAGGGTCACGTAGCATGGTCATTGCCTATATAATAGAATCATTACTTTGCAACTTAGAGAGGGCGGGGGAGCTAGAGTAACGATCCAAGTCTGTTTAGGTTTGGCCCATTACAAGCTTTTCAAGCTCGCTGAATACCAATCCAAATACAAGGCAAGGGGCTTGAGAGTGAACAGCGTGATTTGCAAATGGAGGGAAGGCTGTAAACAGACTCATCACAAGTCCCCAGTGTCCTGAGTTCAAGTTATCCGTAGCCTGCTTATCTTAAAGACAACGATAAAACATCTTCTTGCCGCTCTAGGTTTCCTGGCAGAATGGTTTTCAAATTGTGTTCCTTGGAACCCCAGGGTTCCTTGAAGGATCCCCACGGGGAGAGGCTGTGCTAACCCTGGAGGAGCTCTTGGCGGTCTCCCCCTGATACACCTCTTCCCTCCCTTCACCCCGCCTTCGCTTTAATCAGAACAGCCCTGCTTCTACTGATTTTATGCATTAGCCTTCCCCATTTGGTTTCATTTAGAGAAGCTGCATCGCAACTAACAACAATGTTTAAATCAAGGCTTTCGGAATGGTAGCTGTTGGAATCTAATACAAAAAAGCCCTCCTCCGGGGAGACTTACCTTAAGGTTAATGACTTGGAGAGTTTCACCTGAGGGAGTACGGGCCAGAACTGAGGGAAGCATGGTTCACTTTCCAAAATCATGTCAGCTTTCAGGACTAAAAAAGAACAAAACCATTGTGAAAACTGAACCTATCAGAAAAAGAACAAAGTGTGGCAACACCGCCAGTGAGATCAGACTCCCTTTAGCCCACAGACTTACTGATTGGAGTTTTCTGATGAGGCAGACAGACTCATGGAAGGCTGCCAGGAAATTCTGGACATCAAATTGCTTTTGCTAAGCCAGCCCAGCGGTGTAGTAAAGAGCTAAGGAGTCCCAGGAGAGGGGTGGGAAAGGGTTGGTCTCTGTTTCTCTACCCCTGATGTGGGCCTTTTTCGATTAGGAAGTGGAGTGTGAAGGAAGTTATCGGGGGTGAAATCAACTCAGCAAGAAACCTTTTTAGACCAAAGCCCAAGGAAAACTAATAAAACCAGTTGGGCTGCTTCATGCTTATCACATGTTGTACGTGTAGGTCAGCTCGCTTTACAGCAAAGACAGACACCCCAAAACAAAACATTGAGTTCTACGGAAGGATTTCCAAGTCCCCTAAGGATGGTCTGGTTCTTTCCAGGGGCATTGGCTACATGAAACCCTAGAACAAGCAAATTTCGGATGCGCTGTTTTCTAAATTAATGATTGAAACGAAATGTTACTATTATATGGATTGGGGATTATATTCAGCTGGGAGAAACAAAGACCCCGCAAACAGAGCCTTGAATGAATGACTGGTTCTGTTTTTCTTAGAGAGTGAGCAGTCGGCAGGCACACAAGCTGCTAATCTTGGGAGGCGGCTCAAAGATGGCGGCCAGGTTCTTGGCAATCCCTTGGTTTCTTCACTGCAGACCCACGGTTGCCGCCACTTCTCCTCTGGCACCTTCTTCATGATGAAGGGGACAGACAAAGGGTGAATCAGCAGGAGACAGGTAAGTCCTAGTGCCCCCTTTTCCCTCTCTCTGCTCCCATCTCCACATTTTAAGGATCTGTTCTGGAAACTTCATCCAACAACTTCAACTTACCTAATTTAACTAGAACTATGTCACACGTCATCCCACCTGCAAAGAAGGTTTGGGAATATAGTCTCTGAGCGGGGCGTGTTGTCGTCCTCACCAACATTGGGGTTCATTTCTAGGGAGGAAGGGGCGGAGATGAACTGTTCTGATGACGAGCGTGTCCGCCTGAGCTATCGGAACATTCCCCCTCGGAACTTGCCTGACACAACCATAACACCTCCTGGCCTGCTCTGCTTCTTTTCGAGCACTTTGTTCTCGCTGTGGTTTTCTTTTTTTGTTTTGCAAGAGGGTCTGCTTTTCTTCATGACCCCATATTCCTCCTGGAAATATCACACCATGTGAGTTTAGGTAGAAGGCATGTCTTTTCTCTGGCAAATGATGGTCATGAATGCGGCTCAAGCTGCATCACATGGCTGTGTGTGGGGAACGTGAATTCAGTTCCTCGCAGATGAAGTGGCTGGTGCCAGCCTTGGGAAAACTGACAGGAGACTAAAGGGCTTTCCTTAAGGTTTTGCTGTCACGAGGTTGAAGGTGTACCAATGCCGAGTTCACACAATTTGTCCAAGTGTGGTCATTGTCCCATGGACGCGGCTGAGAGATGACCTTACAGATGCTTCAAGCTTACTGGGTCTTCCCTAACTAGTAGGTGACCTCAAATCCTACAAAAAAGGGTGAGGTCCTTTGGCCTAGATAAAGCTTATTTCCCTTAAGCTTCTAGTCTTTTTTCCCCCTCCCTTTTCTAGAAGGTTGGCTGCATCTCTCCACTGGAAATCCCATGTGCTGATCTCTCGTTGGTTGGCCCTCCTTGTCTGTCAGTGAGTCTCTCTGTCTCCCTGTCTCTCTCATCCAGTACCCATTCTTTCCTCTTCACATCTAGGAGTGGTATGTGCTCAGACAAAAAATAAAAGAAAGAAAGAAAGAAAGGAAGAAAAATAGAAAATGAAATCCGAAGGCTAACAACTATGTGCTCTGGATTGGGAAATTCTTGATTTTTTTAAAGGAATTGGCTTCTTTATTTTTATATATACTTTTTAATCTTTTGACATCGAGCATATTTTTAACCAGAATATCTTAATATCTGGTTTAATAATATTAAGTTTAATATCTTAAACTTAGGTAAATGTCTATCTATTTAGAAAAATAAGTAGATAAGAGCAAGAGAAAGAGAGAAGTCAAGAGAAGTGGACTCCAACCTTATTCTTTCATAGGTCAGCAAACGCCTCTTGGTTTCCTCATCTATCAAATCTGTAAACTGGCAACCATGTTGCCTACCCTCCACACTTCCCAGGGCTTTTGTGAGGATTAAAGAAATAAAGATATGTTACAGCAATTCTTAAATTATCTCCACCAAAGATTAGTTTAAAAAAAAAATCAAACCTGTGGTTATTTCTTAGTTTCTTACCTAATATCCTTAATCTGTTGCACAATCCCCTCCAGGATACCACACTGCATTTCATCGGCGTGTCTCCTTATCCCCTTTTGGCTGTGGCACTTTTTCAGGCTTACCTTGTTTTGGAAGACATTGACCTTGACAGTTTTGAGAAGCATTGGTTAAGTGTTTTGTAGGATGTCTCATTATTGGAATTTGTCTGATGTTTTTTCTCATGATAAGGCTGGAGTTATGGGCTACTGGACATAGGAGCACAGAGGTAAACTACCATTCTCATCATTTCGTATCAAGGGTGCCACATGATTTATGACCACCGAGGCTGACCTTGATCCCTGGCTGAAGTGTCTGTCCCTTATTTCCATTCTGTTTTATATCTGGTCCTACTACACATACCAGGACACAGTTCATGACACATGCAACTCACTGTGCAAGTGCAACCAACCCAGGCTGCTGGTCACAAGCTCAGGTGTTGCGGCCATGTCAGGTGGCCAGGAAGTTTCTGACCTTACTCTCAGCTCACCTGATTGTCTCATCACAGACCAGTAACAGTTTGCAGGGCAGCCTGGGTCCCTGGCCACACGTTGTGTAGCATTGTGCTAACATAACACAGGAGGTTTAATAAATGATTTGAAAGCAAACTGATTCAGAAGCAAAGGGTAAAATGGAGTTGGAATCCTGAAATCATTGCAGTGAGAACGGGAAGGAATCTTGGGGGAGAATCTTTTCAGTCCCCTTATCTGACAGGTATGGAAGGTGCGTCTACAGGGTCTGAGAGTTTGGCGCCCCATGGGGCCATGGTGGCAGGTCGGTGCTAAGCCAGGTCTCCAGTCCCTAACTAGGGCTCTTCCCATCATCTGACTCTGATTAGAGGAGTCATTTCAGGTTCTCCTACAAGGAGGGAGTAAAGGTGGAACAGGGAGGGGTCTTAGATCTACAGCAAAGCTAAATTTCCCCCTGGCTGTCTGTCTGACCTCCTGCTACCCTGTTAAAACTTCAATGAGCACCTGAGAAAGCCAAAATGTTTAAGGAGAGGGAGAGGTGCTTACCTGGATATAATTGGTATTCTGATAATTGGAGGTGATTTATACTAAGATACGTAAGTGGGTCTCTCCTTGGCCCCGTCCTGTCTGTCCTGTCCCAGTAAAGGTCAGAGAGAAAGAAATCCAGGGCCGAGGACGGAAAACAAATCAGCGAGTGGTGGTGCCCCCCCCTCACTCCCTGTGCAGCCCTACTTCCCTTGCAAAAAAGAAAGAAAGAAAGAAAGAAAGATTTGGAATGGAGGTGCGGGTGAAGGGCCAGGGAAACAGGAAATCAGGGACACAGGGGAGGTTTACTCGTTTGACTTCTTTTTCTGTGGAAGTGTATTTAGGATTAAATTAGACATGACATTTAGTAGACTCCCAGCGGAACAATATTTTCTTATACCTGAAGGGGCTCTGGGAAAATGGAGCAGTCCGCCCGCCAGCCTTGTCCAGCCAGGGTTCGGTGGGAAGGTTAGGTCCCACACAGGGCAGTGTTAATACACCACACAGGATCCAAGTATAGTGGATGAGAGGATTCTGGGGATCCCTGCTCCTTAACCACCCCACATGTGCCTTCCTCTAATTATGAAGGTGGTATAAGGAATGGGTGTTACCTAACTGGGAATCACCCCTGCGTCACGGCTTTCCATGACTGCCCACTGCCAACATGATGAAGCCCTGCTCCTCACTGTGGGCACAGGGCACCCACAGCCTCGGCCCACCTGCCTCTGTGGCTGCCCTCTCTCCTTTACCTCCACAGATCCTTCATGCCACCTTCACCTCCAACCTTTGTACGTTCTCCTTCTTCATCCCAGAAAGCCCTCCCTCCTCATCAGCTGCTGAAATTCCACTGGATCTTGATGCTCCAGCTCAATCATTATCTCCTATGAAAAACCAATTGCAAGCCCCCCAAGCCCAATAATAACCCCATCCCTATGCCCTGTGACCTATTAATGTGTCTGCAGCCCAGCATTTAGAACACTGTTTTCCAACATTTATTTATATGCAGTGTCTCTGGAGGGCTACTGTGTGTCAGGCATGCTGTGAAGGACTTCACATAGTGCTCTCATTTAACCCCACCAGGACCTCTCAAGCAGGAACCAGGAGTGTTCTCCTTCCACACACAGCAAGCAGAGCCTCCGAGGCACCAGGTAGTTTGCTCAGGTGATACAGTCAATACAAGAGGGATTTAAATTCAGGACTTCCTGCCCTTGAACCTGCTCCCTTTGCCTGGCTGCTAACCTGCCATATGGGCCACATTCAACCCCGCACTGGCTGCCTGCGGACCAAAGCCACCTCCAGGCCCTGCCCTCTGCTGTGGCCCTCTTGGGAGCAGAATCCCCATCAGATTGCTCTCTGGGTCCCCCTTGACCCTGGCCCACAGAAGGACCGGGGGACTATCTGTTGGCCGATGTCAACTTGCTTCGCTTGAACTCACGCACAAAATCTTGCTGCGGTAAAACCTCTGACCCCAGATGCTGTTCGCTGACACCACTTGCGTACGGAGAGGCCGACTGTAAGGGACGGCCTAGCCGTCAGGAAAATCCACAGCTGAGTCTTCGTGGCTAGCATGTGACTTCCGGGATACTGGAGCTTTCAGCATTCACACAGAAGGCCTTCTGGCATCAGCGAAGCCTTTTCCCTAAGGACCCAACTACCTAGCCTCAGCTCTGGCCAGCTCAGGCTTGCTGCGAACCCCCTGGCCTGGGCAGGGGTCTGTTCCAAGTCGAAATCACAGCCAAGCGGCCGACAGCTTCTGCACAACCAGGGGTGTCTTTGGAGGCCACTGGGTCACTTCATTTTGTTCTCTCTTGCCCAGGGACAAATCGCAGCTTTCAGACTTTTAAACCAACTCAAGGAATGGAAAGGCATACCTAGGAAAAAGAAATTAATGACAACACACTCACACGCACACACAGCTTGGTCTTCAAATCAAACATTCATGGTGTCCTTGGGACCAAAAGACCTTCACCGTAAGCATCTGATGGCACTTCCTGTGCCTCGGAGAAGCGTGTCTCAGCCATTCCACACATTTCTTTCCTCTCTTGATGTGACCAAGCTTCCCGCAGCCCACAACCCCATTGGGGATTTGAAGTGCGACGACACGACATTCATAATTTAATTTATAGGACTGGCCTCTTGACAATGCCGCTTCTTCCCACATAGGAAAGCTGTGTGTCTTTCTGTTTATTCCTGACCCTCCATCAGATTTTAGGTTTGTCTCCTTGCAGAACTTGCGTGTCCTTCTCAAGGTTTTATCTTGTTGTGGACATAGTAGGAATTTAGTGTTGAGTTTAAGCTGTTTCCAACTATTTTTTAAGATGGGAATGTCCTGAAATTAGGCAGGCGGGCTAGACTCCGGTTGTAAAGCTTTAGTCTGCATCACTCCATGGACACGTGCTTGTGGGCAGCAGGGGCCCGGTCCATGACGGGACTTCGGGACCATGGCAGAAACGGGTAGGGAGGTGAGAATTCAATCATCAAAGTGAAGGTTGGTCTGTGTCAGTTCCTTCCCCAAACTCAGGCGCTTCGACAATCAGTTGTCATCATTCATGCATTGGCAGGCGGGCTGGGGTTCAGCTTCTCTAGTTGGGAGTTGGCTTGGGGTCCTTGGCTTCAGGCTGTGACCACTGGGGTTGCCCTGAGCTGCTCTGTGATCTCCTCAGTGCTGCTCAGGATGGTACAAGGGGTCAGATGGAAACGAAGGTCTCCAGTTCTGGAGAGTGAACTGGTGTGCTCACCTCTGCCCACACCCCATTGGCCAAGGCAAGTCACAGGCCTGATCTCAAAGTCAGGGGCAGAAGTGCGTTGGCTTAGTTCCGCTGGGCCTGTGTGTCTCAGGATGCCCTTCCTCGCGTGGTTCTGGGGATGGCCCCATGGGAAACGTGCCCATGATCTGGAAGGTGGAAGTGAAGCCACAGTCATGTCTACAACGGTCACAAACCCCTGCTGAGGACTTGCTGGCTGACCCTAAGGGTATGGAGCGGCAGCCAGCCTGAAGCTCTTTGGTTCCCACCGGATCTAGCTTTTCAGCTTCTCCAAACCCTGGGCCGGGTTTATGGGCAGTTCCCAGGATGGAGCAGTGCACCAGCAGCCCTGTAGATCTGCGTGAAAACTGGGGGCTCGGAAGCAGTGAGACACCCGTGTGGGGGCTAGCTCATCCTTCGGGCTCCAGGGGGCCACGTCTCTCCTCCGTTGCACACACAGCTTTCCTAGCCCCAGGCTGGCGCGGCAGGCCTCGGGCCCAGGCCAGATGCTGGCTCAGCACGCTGACACGGGCTGCTCGACCCACCTCCACAACAGCATAAGGGTCAATCCCTACACTAAATCCAGCATTTTCCTCGTGAGTCTACTTCCCTGATTAAACTTGTACTGATGTAAGTAAGGAAGTGCACTCGGCCCGTGACAAGGCCAGGGCAGGGAGGGTGAAGAATTGGGGACAGTGATTCATTCTCTCATGGTCCTGATACAGCCTTTACAAGGACAGGAAAGTGCATGCAAAGGCCTTCCGAATATTTTTGTAAGGGTTAAGGGAACTGGCATTCCAGCTAACTTCCAGAACACAGAGACTTTATAATCGGTATCTCCCATATGGCTTAACTAGATTTAACTTTGCTGCGTTAACCATTTTAAATGACCTGAGAGACTTCCAGACAGTGACCCCTCAGGAGAAATCACCAGTACTTCATTATTAAGGGTTTTTTTGTTTTTTTTAAAAGTAGGTTCCCTTTTCAATCAAAGCTGAAGGTCTAATTGCATTCTAACAAATGCTCCTCCAACAAAATTATGTATAATAATTAAATTTCTAAGGTCTAAATCCTGACCTACTTACTTGAAGGAATCTTTGATAGGGTAATAGGGGTAGAATAATTAAACAACCTGGTCTCTTTGGAGTTCTTTTTCACAGGATTTGATCTTTAGTATTAATTTCTTCTTTCATTTACCTCCCTCCATCCTGGGCTCTCCATTTCTCACTGGTCCAAGCTGTGGGCTTAAGTAACACTTTAAATTGTGAATTTCCTAAGAAGCCTTTTGTACCTTTATTTTTTCTTAAAACAATTTTGGCTTGCCTGGCCCGGGACAGTGGCTTTAGGGCTTTTGGGGAGATAAGACACTTCGATGTTTTCCTGACAGCTGAACTAAAGAAAACCTCTTACACACACGTCACCTGATTTGCTTCATGTCATTTTGATCGCTCCTTCTGACAGTTCTGATCTAGTTTTTCTTTCATAAAAGGGTATCAGTTTCAAGGTCTAGAGTTCTTAGGATTTAGAATCTTTGATTAAAAAAAGTGAAATTCAATCTTGAATCAAGGGTAGGGAATGTGAGGGAGGTTAGCAGGCCTCCCATCCACAGAAGACCCTTGTGGCAGTATTTATTATGGTAATGCTCTGTTATTGCAAACCTCCGATGAATAATATTTTGGGGAGCTGCCACACAACAAGGCATACATTATGACACCCGGGGGCGGAGGAGGGCAGGGTGGGACTTCGATGGACTGAGAAGCACAATTATCTCATGGTTATGCGTGCCTAGGAAGTGTGTGGTTACTTTTGTCTTTTACAACTTGTGGGATATTTTCATTGTAGGTGAAGCATCAGACATATTTTCATTCAAAGGAAGGGAAACAAAATCAGGGTTGTATCTGTTGTGTGTTCTGAACAGTCCCCTTGGGGCCCCAGTCCTTTAGGCGGTGGGGGCGGGGGGCAAATTTATCACGGAGCATTGAGCGGACGACGGGACTTTCAACCTTATTGTCTGATGTCCAGGGCACAAAAGGAGTCATGGCCTGAACACAGAGATTCCTCCGTTTAAACAGCAGGGCTGCTGCTGTGCCTGCAGTAGGGTTTTGTTTTAGGTTGATCTAGTTACACAACTCAATAAAGCTTGGGGTTTGCTCGGTGTCCTCGAAAGCAAGTAAACACGCAGCTGGCGTTTCCTCACCGCCGAAGGGTTCAAGGCCATGGGGACAATCAATAAGGCAATCCTGTGGAAGGAAAGTGACTTAGCGACTGCTAAGGGCTCTGCAAGGGCCAAGTGGCTCACTTACGGTATCTCTCTTAATTCTCGCAACAACCTGCAAGGGAGCTATGACTGTCCGCTTTCACAGAGGTAAGAAGCTCAGGTTCTGAACCTGCAGATGAGTTGCCCATGTCGCTAGACGTAGGGGAGCAGAGAGCCCACCTGGGGTCTGCTTGATCCTGTAGCTTCAACACGCTTCCATTACACTAGCATTTCCTGCGTGGACCCCGAATGGGGACACTGTGGGTGCTTTGTGGGAAAGAGAGACGGCGGGGAGGGGCCACGAGCAAATGCATTTTGGGAACGTTAGGCCAAAGACACCCAGTCATTTAAAAAAGTTTTTGTTTAATTTTACTTTTCAATTACAGTTTACACTTAATATTATTCTGTATTAGTTTAAAGTTTAAGATCAAAGACGTTTATGTACTTTTTCTTTAAAAGCTGCAATACTTCTCAGAGTTTTTAATATACTACTAGGCAGCATCTCTCAAACTTCCTTGACCTGCAAATGCCTCTTTTTTCCCAAAGGGGACAGTCACATCAGGAACCTCACAATGCTGGTTGCCCCTCCAATGTGCCTTGATGGTGGCGTGGTGGCGTTGTTGCCCCGAGGGGCGCCCCGTGTCTGCTGCCATGTACCCCGATGTCTTCTCACATCTGCCTCGATGCCCCTCAGCACACAAGGCTTTCCATCCAGAAAAAGGATTTTTTTTCCTTTGGCCACTTAGGTATGGTGAGCATGGGAACCCACTCCTTTGCTCGTCTTTCCATACTGAGTGTGAGCCTTGCCTGGCCACTGGGGAGTGGACGGCAGGTCCTCCTCTCGGCCCTCGGACACTCGTGCCTGCCTCACTCTCAGGGAGCTGTCCCAAGCTGGTGCGTGACGCAGCCCCACACATGGATAATGGTGCTGTAACGTGATGTCGGGTGGTGATGGAGAGATGCCCAGGTACAGAGGGAGCACAGGGGGGCAGGCGGGGCAGGTGGCGAGGGCAGGATGGGATGCCTGGGTCTTGATGGTGCAGAAGGACTTGGTTAAGTACGTAAAAGAAAAAGGAGAGTGCGGGCAGAGGCGGGGCTAGCCGAGGCCTGGGGCCCGCCGACAGCGTGGTCTGCGTAGGAGGCAGCAGCCGGTCCAGCCGTGGCCGGACATCAATGAAGGGGCGGGGCCAGGCGGGAATGGAGGCTGCTGAGGGTGACCTCGGATGCTATGGAAGAAATGAGATTCATCCTGGCATCCAGGGGGAGGCATTGTGGGGTTCGAAAGAAGTAGGTGATGGGTCGGAGCTGGAGTACGACGAGTTCACGCTGCAGGCGGGCACAGGCCCAGGGACGATGAGACTAGCGACAAAGAGGTCAAGGTGAGAGGGCTCACCCACACCACAGCAGTGTGGGCAGGGATGGAGGGAAGAAACGAACTTGCTGTCCTTTTAGGAGGGCAAACGGTGATTGGGGGTTGATTGGAACTGAGGAATGCAGAAGAGTGGGCACACGTGCTTCAGCTAGAGCACGGGCTGGGAGGGAGGGGCAGGCCCATTCATTTAGATCTTCGTCATCACAGGGCGTGAGAAAAGCCACACGTGGAAACCCTTTTGCTAATATCCTCATATCCTCCTCGATCACTTGCTTCCTGCCGAGGCCTGGGGACAACTGCTGGGGTGCCCTGGGAGGAGGTGTGAACCTGGGCTCACATGCTAAATCGTCTGCAACGCACCCTGGGCGTGAGGTAGGACCTTGTCCCAATTCCCACATGTTCTGCCTATGGGACTTGGGACTAGCTCTGCTAGTGTTAATGTCCTCGTCCATCAGAGGTGGCCGCTGCCCTGGGGCCCAGGGGAGAGGGGGTAGCGGTTCTCTCTGCATGCTGGCCAGGACCGACGCAGCCCGCCAGGCTGTGCGGGCAGCTGGCCCCCTCCTTCCTCGCCTGAGTCTCTGGTGCTTGGCCAAAGAGGCCGGCCTCCCCTCAGACAGGGAAGGGCTGTCCTTCTGACCTGGCTCTGTGGAAGAGCGTGCTCCCTGCCTGTCCTACTGACGGGTCCCTCGCGGTCCAAGAAGAAGCCTGCCAGCGTTTGTGAGGGCTAGGTGACATCACAGGTTTAAAACGCCCTGTGAGCCCTGCGGGGCTCTTCCGTTTGGCCGTTACTACCCTGGACGCGGATTTTGCTCTGTTTGCGCAGTCATGACACTCCCCTGGAGAGAATGCCCCGGGGCTCTTGTCTCCTTGTTCCGTTTGCTGCGTCTGTGGTGGTGTGTCGTGTTGCTCAAGGATGGTGCGTTACAGCAGGACTCCTGCTCATTTGATTCTGTATCAGATGAAGGAATCACTGGGCCACTGAGGCAGCCCCTAGATACCCCAAAGGCTCTGAGGACCAAGTCCTGGGGCCCATGAGGGCCTTTAAGGACCCCCACCCCCACCCCCACCCCATCTGAGACCACAGGGGCCTTGTATTACTTTTCTTTTACTCCGTAAGAAATCGTTCCCCAAACCTGGCAGCTTAAAATAACAAACGATACCCGGCAGTTGCCGTAGTGTGGGCGTGGCCAAGCCGGTGCCTGTGCCCTGGGGTCTTTCACCAGGTGGCCATCACGGCCTCAGCAGGGGCTCCCAGCTCACCCAGCTGCTCGTTGGCAGAACTCAGTCCCTCGAAGCCCACTGGGCAGAGCACGGGAGCCCTTTCTCGTGAGCTGGCAGCCAGGCTCCGTCAGAGCGAGCAAAGGAGGCGGGGGTGGGGGGTAGGCAGCCTAGAAGACACATCTCTCTTTAACGACACGGACCCTCTCCTCGGCCTAAACTCGTTAGGCTCCTCTCAGCTCTCCAAGCCCAACCTTATCGGTCTACTTATTTCAGTTTTTGCAAGAATCCTGCTGAGTCCGTTTAGCCAGAGTCCCTTGGGTATCTGCCCACCTCGACACCTAACCAAATTCCTTGGTCCCCACCTCCGTGTCTTGGCACCCCGACCTGCCCTCAGCAAGCCTCCTGCTGCGTCGGGGTGGCAGATCCCCCTTAGCCCTCTTGTGTCCTTAGTCACTGCCCACCCACGGACCCCACTCCTTGGCCATAAATACCCACTGTGCTTCTCAGATTCAGAGTTGAGCCCAGTTTATACCGGGCTCTCCCTTCCCTGCTGCATTAGCTCTTGAAAGGAGTTTGTCCCCCTACTCTACCTCCTCTTTGCCTCTGGCTTTTCTTGACAGTAACCTCCCCCGGGAAATAGCACGCCACCACTTCTGCCACAGTCCACTGGTTAGAAGCTAGTCATTGGGTCCAGTCCACACTCGTGGGGATGGGAGCAAACGAGGCCAGGACACCGGGAGGCCGGGCTTGGCGGGGCCCACTCAGAGGCTGTGACCGCAGGTCTAATACATACTGGACACAGCTCCCCTCTCAGGGGCCATGTCACAGTCTCCAATCCATCACTGAGCCTCCGGGGGCCCCTTTCTACCTGGCCCCCGTGGGGTCGATGATCCAGGCTTTGCGTTCAGTGGCAGTCTCCCGGAGTTCTCACAGGACCTTTGCCCTCCGCCGTCCAGTGCACGCACGGGCCTGGTCCGTGCCAGGTTCCTCTCCCTTGTGGAGGGGGCCAAATGCAGTGTAGCACCCCGACGAGTCACGTCTGGGTTTCCTGAGCTCAGAAGGCGGCCGGTTCACAATCAGTCCATCCAGATTTTCTCGATGACAAAACCTCTTTGGCCCCCGGTGGAAATCAATAACAGTTGTGGCTGAGGCCGGTGGCATCGTCCCGAACTTTCCCCCAGCTCGTCCTAGAAACGCTTGCAGGCTGAACCACGGCGGCCTCTGAGCTCGCGAACACTCCTAAATGAACCTCTAATGCCTGTAGAACCTGGAGCGAACTGTTGTTTCCACAACATGTAAGCAATCCTCTCTAACGAACTTGAACATTTCCCTTGTGGGCTTGCTAAATTGTGGAAAATAAATATGAAAGCGCTTTTAAGACGCCTCCTAATCCCGGGGCGAGCACAATTGCCCTTTTGTTTACCTCGCAGTAATAGGGTCATTATCTAGGTGCCCCATTTGGATGAGGCCTGGAAAACATATTAACCTGTTGACTTTGTTAATAGTAATTTAGGAAAAGCTCTCGGGCTCCAAACCCAGTTTCTTAAAGCCAAGTGTAAAGTGGTCTTGCCTTGTTTTCGGTGTTGACTTTCATTAAAGATCTGTGTACACATAGCTGAACAGTGACTAGGTTGATTTTCGGTGCCAGCCAATTATGTAAATTGGCTTTTGCATAAATTGGCCGAGGGTGTTTTTGATCTGCAGTCTGTAAAAGGTGGGGTCTCTGGGTGTTGGCGAACCTGGGCCTGAAGAAGGGGAGAACTTACCTCTGTATCTTGTGGTCCAATAACAGAGGCTGTAGCACTGAGTGTGGGAGTCATCGGCTTCCTATCCCTGCTGTGACAGCCTCGTTCCTCAGAGCCACCAAGGCTGCTGAAAGGACGTTCCTGTGCCTCTGTGCTCACTGACCCAACACTGGCCTCCACCACCCAGTTAAAGCAACTGGGGCCATGACCCGCCTGCCACTCTCCTGGCCTCACTCGGGCGACCCGCCCTCTTTGCCTTTGCAAGGTATGATGGATTGGTTTGAAACAAAACCATCTCCTTCCCAAACTGAAAGGTTCCTTTTTACGTTTGGGAACAACTTGAAACCACTGGAGAAAATCACGTGCCAATTATGCATAAACTCCTTCAACGCAAGGTATAAAGGAAGCCATAATTCGGGGGGGTTATGGTTGATTGAAGTCATCTGTTTCCATTTTGTAAACAGAGAGGCAGGAGAATCCACAGTGGAGGACAACTGACATAATGCAGCTTCTGTCCCCCGGCGAAGGAAGGGGTGGCCCCGTCGCTTCACATCGTCAAAGCCGGGCTTCTTGGGTGTAAAGAATCACAAGAAGCCCCTATGCTTGGAAGGCGGGTAGTCAGTCTTGTCTTCACAGAGCCAGATTCTCCCAGAACCGTAGACCTAGGAGAGAAGGGACCGTGGTTTGCCCATCTTCCAGCCAAGAACAAGAACCTCGCTGGGGAAATACCCCTGTCCCCCAATCAGGGATGAGATTTGCACCTATGGGTCTGTGTTTACCAGCTGCTGACAGGTCAGACTTCACCCTCAGCCTCCCTGAGTGTGTTGGTACTAGTCAGGTGGAAAATGAGATGCTTTGTTAAAACTGTCTTTCCTTTCCTGCTTGACAGCCTGACTTGGTGGGACACTGAAACCTCAAATTGCCTCACAGAAACATGCCCGCGGGTAACTGCTATGAAGTAGGGAGGACCCGGGATGGGAAAGATAAAGGTCCCTTTGCAGTCATTCCCTTGTCATTAATGAAAGACCATCTGTGAATGGGCAGAGTTGATCAGTCGATACCTCTTTCCTAGTGTGTGGCTTGGGACCTCTGATGCTTGGCTGCACTGACTTGAAAGTCAGACAAACTTGGATGTAATTCCAGCTTTTCCACTCAACTGCTGGTGTGACTTTTGATCCCTCCCTGAGCCTCAGTGTCCTCATCTGTAAAAAAAGGAGATGTACTTGCTTCATTGGGCCATTATGATTTAAACAATATTGGAGAGTCATGTGATGTCATGCATGTGAGGGCTGGCCCTCTCCTTTCCACCCTGGGACCCTCAGCTCTTTTGTCCTCTACTTTAAAGTGCCTACCAAGATGGACCAAGAAGGTTCCGTACCATATAGGTAAGGCACGGTCGCACTCAGAGGCTGCAAATAAACCTTTTCTAGATCTTTCCGCATTCTCTTCAGGCTACTTTGGGTCACTTGCTGCTGTTTTGGAGGCAGTGATAACTGACAGCCTCGACTGCTTCCCACCTTAATCACCTTCTCTTGTCAATTTTTAAAATATAAAAATGTTTCTCTTCCAAATGGAAATGGATTGCTGTCAGATTATTACTGTTGTTTTTATTAAGGGGATCCAGGGACTCAGGGTGTAAGGCTTATGTTTCATGTATTATACAGACCCTTCTCATCGAGTCTTTTCTTCCTTCGATTTGGCAAATATTTCAGGATGGCCAAGTGGTTTACCTGGGTGATCTAATTTAATCCTCTTGAGTGTTTCGTTTTTATTTCTGATCTACTTACGGAGAAGGGGAGGAAGTACAGAGCTATAGGAAGCCACTTTCCTGAGATTCCCCAACAAATAAGTCAGGTGGGGTGGGATTGGACTCCGGGCAGTCTGACCCCACAATCTGAGCATGAGGGACTATGCCTTGACCCACCAGGTGTTCCTTCACTCCATCAGGAGAAATTGCACATATGAGGGCTCAAATTGTGATGCACAAATCAAACAAATCGAAAGACTCCTTTGGGAACAGCAAGGACAGAACAGGAAGTGGGACGTGAGGCTTGGACCCACCTGGAGGACTTGTATCAACGATAGTCCTCCAGGCTAACTCCTTCCTGTTCTCAGATCAATTGAATTCTTGAGAAAGTCCCCTCAGAAAGAATCAACTTCCAATTTCTCCAAGATAAAGTTTTACTTTATTTTAAATGAGGGTAAAAAAAAAAAAAAAAGAACACACCATTTCTTCCCAGGCAAGTTGCTCTTGATATCCTAAAATAAACTTGGTAACAAAACTGCCTACCTCTTGACAGTGAAAATTGGCTCCAATAGTTATTAAGATGTGTACTCAAACAACTTCTCTTCCCACTCCTTGGGAGTCTCATAATTGTGTTTTTGTTCATGATTTATGTCATGGCCACACATCTGACAGATTTTTCCTGTTATTTGTTTTAGGCAACAGAATCTCTCAGGCTGTCCCTTGGCCTGAGACAGAATGGCTCTATTTTGCCTTTAGGGTTCCCCCCACCCCTTCAGGAAATCAGGCGGTGCAGGGTTTGCTTGGTGATTTGAATGCAGATTTGCTTACAAGGCAACAACTTGAACTTGCGGACAGCATATTGGCCTCATCCCATATCGTGAACAGAGGTAACCCGCTCTTGGCGGGCTAGACCTCGACTCTTTGGAGGGTCTGTCCTATCAACATTTTTAGGGGCATTTGTCTTTGTGGCGTGGGTAATGAAGGGGTCTCAGAGATGCTTTCTAGGCAAGGATGGTCTTGTCAGGGCAGACTGTCCAGGCCGAGGAGACCTACCGTGAGCCCTGACAATATTTGCTTTTGAAAGCCTGGAAGGAAACCCGCAAAGCCCAGCGCCGTGACTCCCTTTGGGGCAACTGACCTCATCTTACCCTGATGTCAGCAATTTTAATTCATCGAGATTCTGCCTAATGATTCTAGCGATTTACATTGTTGTCATTCTTGAGCGTTATTATGTTTTCAAAGAAAAGGATCAGGCCTGTGGAGACATTTTCCTCTAAATGCTTCCTTTGAAGGGCACTGTTCACCACAGAGGGCAGAGAAATGAAACAAAGGAGGGTCTTCTGGAAGGCACCCAGGGTCTCGCCTAAGAACTCGGGGAAGAATAGCACCTATTGTGCTTGCACGGTGTTTAGGTGTCTGTCATCCACGTCTCTCATACCCAGTCCCCAGAGCGATACTTGGTCTATCGGAATTGTTCTGGTTCTCCTGTGCTCCGGTTTGGCTTCATCGGGTATTCTTCTCCAAATCAGATCCCCTTGATTCCAAAGAATGAGGGGGTCCTACCACCCCAAAGATGGGGCAGGCACTCCCCCCACAGAACACGTAGGCCCAGAGAGGATTCCAGGAAGGGCAACTTGACAAACGTAGTGGTTGTTTGAAGACTTCTAGGAAAGTTAGAGCAAGGAATAGGAAGATAGAGACTAGAACTATTACTTGGGAGCACAAGACACTGACATCTGCTGAAGGAGGGAGAAGACTTGGTCCAATCAGAGGGTCCATCATTATGACAAGTGGAGGCATGTACATGCCTATTTGGGTCCTTCCTTTAACACCGATTGTGTGTCTACTATATACCAGGCACTGCCAGGGACTTAGGTTAATATGCCCCCATCCTGCATCACTTGAATTATTCTCAGAGCTCCCCCACCTCAAAACTGGCGCTTTTACTTCCATCCTTTCCCTACCCTCAACAACCTGTTATCAACAAAATGGTCGGAATGATGCATATTCAGACCCTATCATACCTCTCCCCGAGCCCTCGCAAGGCCTTCTGCATCTCTCAGAATAACGTGGTCAACGAGGCTGTACAAAGCTCTCTCCTTGGGCCCCCGCCCCACCCAGCGCCTCTCATTAGCCACTGAGACCCAGCTCACATGCCATCCCCTCCGGTTCACCTCTTAGCCCTTTGCTTGTGCCTCCCTTTTGGCACTAACTCTACTGTCACTTACATTTTCTAGTATCCCTTCTCCTCCCTCACCTGTCCCTGAGGCTCTTGCCAGAGAAGCTGGATTTTACTTGTCTCGGAACTGCCCCAAGGCCATGTGCTCAGGAAGGCAGTGTTGAATGAATGAGTGCACAAATGAGTGTGTGAGCACGTGCCTCATCTCCTGGGTGTCCATGTGGCCCTGGTTGTTGTGCTACGTGGAAGCAGATAGAATCCACCAATGGGCGCTGTTAGTGGTTCACACCACGCCCTGGATGCCTTGATACCCAATAGCTGCACCCAGTAGCAGAAGCACCTTGCTTTCCTGCCCCAAGAGACACCTAGGGGCGACCACAGTTCCATCCTTGGTTCCCAGAGAAATGATGCATTTACAGAAGAGCCTTCTGGGCTGCTTCACCCCCAGGCTGGGCCCCAGGAGAAGGTAGGAGGGATGAGAGAAACACCTGTGGAGTCAGGCTTGTGTCCCGCCTGCCTGCCTGGCTCAGGGACACTCCCACCCCCTCACCCTCCACCCCCTTGTTGAACAGTGGTTTGCAGCCCGGCCCCCCACGTTCTGTGGCTCCGTCAGTGTAAATATTGTTCTTTGAGGCGGGGAAGGAAAATCCATCACCGGTGGGGGGGACACGTGTCTGCTGGGCCTTTTCCGGAAGATAAAATGCAGTGTGGGCAGAGCCAGCTTCTCAGTCGTCCGGCGGCTGTGCCCTGCTCCAGGGGAGAAAGCCCTGCAGGGGGCTTGAAGGTGCCCCTCACCCTGCCCACCTCTCCACCCTTCCCCCACACGCACTGGTGGCACCTTCCACAGGCCAGGCTTTCCCCTGGGGGTCTCTGCACCAAAACGGTTTGGAAAAATTATAGGCGGAAAGCCATTTGCTCATGGCACACTGCCCAGGTGGGTTAATCCAACCCCTCGGAGAGAGGGCTCTTCCTGAACAACTTATAATTAATCTGGGAGCTCACAGCGACAGGAGGTAATGAAGCCAAATTATTCAGTGGGTCTCAGAAAGGGAGTCATCCCTATGTAAAGAGTGGCATCTTTCCTCGGGCGAACGGGCAGTAGTCCAGTCTGTGAGGGCTGTCAGCGAGGAAGTGCAAGGCCTGAGGGGGAGCGAAGGAGTGGTCTCGTTCATCAGCACAGTAGGTAACCTTTAGCGGGCCACCGCTCTGTGCCTGACTTCCTGAGCGAGGCACTCGTTTGCATCTGCTCCTGTAATTCCTTAAGCGGTAGATCCTCTTGCCATCCTCACTTGACAGATGCTGGGAAAAGAGCCCTGAGACTTTTAGTAACTTGTCCATGGTCACACAGCCAGGGTGTCCCAAGTTAAAAGTGTAAACTAAGGCACAAGGTGTGTAGATCAGCTCTTTGTAACTGGGGCTTAGTTCCTGAGCTGCCATGGGTTGGAGTGGCTCTCCTGTGATCAGTGCTGTGTGCTAGAGAGAGCGCTGGATTTGGGTGACACATTTGGTCATTGCCAGCCTGACCCTATAGCAAGTCATTAATCTTTCGACCAGTGTCCTCATCTGACAAAGCAGACATGACATAACTCTCTTACCTATTTCGAGGGGTTAAAGGTAATGCGTTAAAATATACTATAAACACAAAAGTGCTATTCAACTGCATTTAGTTATGAAATTATTTCTAATTATCATAAAATGAGAGCATTAGACCCAGGCCGTCCAACAGATCTTCCTTCAATGACAGAAATATTCTTTATCTGTGTCATGCAATATGGTAGCCACTGGCCACGTGTGGCTAATAAAGCCGTTGAAATGTGACTAGTGGGGCGGAGGACCAGCATTTCTAATTTACTTAAATAAATTTACATTGAAACAGTGACATGTGGCTTGCCGCTACTACAGTGGGCAGCGCAGGAGGTGGTTTCAGCTGGAAAGGACCTTGGCGGTCATTTCGGCCAACCCCTTTGCAAGCCGATGAGGAGACCAAGGCTCTCAGTGGGGCAGAAACTGACCTTCGGTCCTACACTGCGTTAGCAGAGAGTAGTCCCAGAACCAGGTCCTCAAACACCCCAATAATCACCATTTTAATAATTTGAAATATCCCTGATTTAGGCCAGGAGATCGGGAGAGAGGGTTGATCACTAACAACATAAAACCCATGTGAAACAAGCTGTTGGTGCAGGACAGGGAAGATCAGTGTTGAGGGTTCTCTGAGGCTGGAGAGGGTGCTAAGACCAGGGTGCCCACACCCACCTGAGCGACTCTCTCCCGGGGAGCCTAAGCTGGTGCCAGCCCGACCAGGTAGGGTTTTTCTCCCTTAGAGTCAACAGACAGGAAACTCACTTCACCTGAAACGCAGGCTGATGGTGACAGGAGACTCTGTTTGGCCACCTCCCCGAGGAACGGCCTCGCAGCGACTGGGTTCTTGGTGCTCCCGTGACCGGTGGCGGTCTATCAGTGGGAAGAAAGAAAAGGCCCGTGGTGAGCCCGTAACCTCAGGGCCAAATCACAATGTATAATTGGGCCTGATTTTTCCCATATGTATCAACAAAAACAGCCTTGCTTTCATGGGAGATGAAAGCGACCCCTTTCTTTGGTCCCATTTCCTTTTTGTGTATAGTTCCCGGGTCTCCACTGGGTTCTTCATTCTTGCTGTCAAACAAACCTGAAAAAGAAGAAAGAATCAGAAATTAGCAATTTATTATTAAATTAGGAAAAAGAAGCAGAATCTACCTTCATGTTTTCCACAGTGGAGAGATATGCTGTTTTGCTTTTTTTTTTTTCCCCACAACAAAAAAAATTAACTTGTCAGAGTTTTGGTGAAATCATACCTTTGGGGTAGTGTAAACAAATAAGTATTTAAGAGCAGTAGAGTAACATATACGAGTGAACCATCTTTCTAAAAGGACACTCTCATTCATTTAACACTCCTTTTTTATTGATTGGCTTGAGTGACCATAAGACCACAGTCTGGGAAGCCTAAGGAACAGAAATTTATTTTCTCATGGTCTGGAAGCTAGACATCCAAGACCAAGTGTCAATGGGCTTGGTTTCTCCTAAAGTCTCTTCTCCTTGGCTTGCAGATGGCCTCCTTCTTACTGGGTCCTCCGATGGTCTTTTCTCTGTGCACCTATCCCTGGCGTCTCCTCTTTTTAACAGAACCCCAGTCCTGCTGAATTAGGGATGTGCCCTAGGACATCATTTAACCTTAAATACCTCTTTAAAGGCCCTGTCTCCAAAAGCAGTCACATCGGGGGCTCAGGCCTCAGCATAGGAACTTCGAGGGGACACAATTTAGTCCTTACCACCTTTCCTGAGCACTTTCTACAGAAAAAGTGATATAATAACCTGGTCTCTGGAAAGCTGGGAGTCTTGCAAGCAGGCACAAAAAGGCAATATGATATGCAATTTGCACCCACCAGGACATCGAGGGAGAGGGTCTAGTTTGTTTGAGGGAATGGAAGAGGGGGGATTCAGAGATGTCTTCAAAGACAAGGGGCCGAGTGAGCTGAGTTTCGAAGGAAAACGCGGCATAGGCAGGAAAGTGGGACAAAGAATGAGGGGGGACGCATGCTTGTCATGTAGCTGAAATAAGCCGAGCCTCTCTCCTGGGTTCTGAAAAGTTCTGAAACACTCTCCCCAACCTCAAAGGCCTAAACACCTATAATTAGAGGTGATATCTTTCATCAGGCCATTGCTTGCTAAAAAACGAAACCCAAAACCAAAAAAATACAGTATTGGTTAGGATGATCGTGGTCACAAATATTATAAAACCATGAAACAAACTGGCTAGAACACAGGGCATGAGTAACTTGCCACCAGCAGAAGGTGAGAGGTGGGGTGGGCCCTGGGCGCCCTTTGATCACTGACCGCCCGCATCGAAGACTCAGGTCTTTTCCTCCCTGCATTTCGCTTTCCTTCACATTGGCCTCAGCGGGAGGCTGGGCCTTCCCCTGGTAATCCCCGCCCCACCTTGTAAATCAGGCCCCGTGCTTACTCGCTTACGCCCTGTGAGGGAGAGAGAGGAAATCTGCCCCTGGCCATTGGAGGGCTGCGCCCAGCTCATCTGGGATTGTGAGACCCAACAGTCAAATTTTCAGGAATTTTTCAAGCTGAAGTGAATTGCATTAAGAACAAAGATAATAAATACTCAAAGCTCACCACTCCCTCATTGTTTTCCTATTCCCGAAGCCCCTAACATGGTATGTCATCCGTCCACCATATCTGTAGCACGGTGTCACCGTACAATGGTGTGTGCTTCCCTCCCGACCCCACAGTGACAGCTCGAAATTGGCCATGATGGGAGCATTTAAGTACACAAATGGGCAAATGTTACACATCCAGTTGTGAATATTGTTTGCTGATGGTCTAGACTTAAATAAGTACTGGAAAAATGTAAATAATGCAGATTAAACTTTAAAATGCAGTGTTCTAAAACTGTTACCTTGTGAATAGCGCAAACTCTTGAGGACATATTTTTCTTGTATTATCTATTCAGCAAAGAAGTTACTCACATCATTGACACAGGAGTGAAGTTCTGACCCTCTGTCCTCATTTTACTCATTAACGTAAACAAAGCGGTCAAGGTGCTCAGGTCGGTGTTATACTCATCCGTCAGCGGCAACTGTAGGTTGGCTATGGATGAGAAAATGGCCGAGGCCAATGAAAATATACTGTGTGGAATTTACAATAAAGATCACGGAATGTTTTATTTCACATGTGTATTGGGTTCTACACATGCATTACATCAGTAAAAATTTATAATAACTGTATGTCTATATACATGTTTTTCCCTGGACAGTCCATTGTGAAATGTTTGTGACTATGACAACCCCAATTCTTTAGTGTGATTGGGCCAATCTAGCTGGCACGCCCACCCTTTATGGCTGTGAATGGGTGGTTTCCTGAGCTAAACTGAGGGTTTGTTAATAAAAAGAAAGTGGGGGATGGTTTTGGAATAGGCAACCCAAAGTACCTACGGCTGTAAAGGACACCCACCCCTACCGGCAAAAATGATACATCGATACAGTATCAGTCTTTATATTTTTGTGTGACACTTTTTCCAACAGAACAGGTGGCTCAGAGCATGTGGGGTGGAACTACTGACAGTTTGGGCTGGACGATTCTTTGTTGCAGGGGGCTGTCCTGTACATTACGGAAAGCTTAACAGCGCCATGACCTCTATCCATTAGATTCCAGTAGCCCCCCATCTCCAGCTGTGGCAACCACCAGTGTCTCCAGACGTTGCCAAATGTCCCCTTGGGGGCAAAAGAGAGAACAGTTGGTTTAAACCCAGCATTTATGGTTCCACACTTGAAAGCTTTTAGTTTCTATTCTAGTTCCTGTAACAAAGCTATCTGCAAAAATGTTAAATCAATGGTTCAAGGGCAACACCAGAGTAAGAGGCACCTTCTGGAGGCTGGAACCCTAGACCCCACATAGGTGACTCAGGGGGCAAACCTTCTGGGCTTAGGAGGGAGGGATGTTTCTCTAGGGGAGACCAGTGCCTCCAGATGTTAACCTCTCTTCGACGTTGCGGATTTTACCATGGTTTTTCCTACCCTTGGAACACAAAGGATATGAAGTTCTTGACTTGAAAATTGATATATGAAGAACTTACAAAGGCCTTGGTTCCTTTTGAGAGAACTGAAGGTTTTGAGGCTGAGTTAGAAGTATTTCATTGAGCTTGTGCTGAGGTTCCAGAAGCACCGATCTTTCAGGCAACTGCAGCGACGTATGTCCCAAAGGCAGCAAGCAAAAGCATCCGAGCTATTTGTAAACTGTCCAAAGTCTGGGAAATGTCCTCATGCCGGAGTCTATTGCTGTTTGTGCAAAACAAGCTCACCCAAAGCTCTCTTCTCTGCAAAAAGGCCCTCTTCAGACCTGCTTCCCCTTCCAGCTGGTCTTCATCTTTCCTCAGTAGCTAAAGATCTCGAAGGATTAGCCTCTCATAATTTGTTCTCCTTCTGTTCATTCCTTGGATTCTGTCCCCAAATACCAATGATGTTTTGATGTGTTCAGTCATCTCCTCCAAAACATCCTCATTCTGCTAGACCCTTCGGGCAGCTTTCGACCCTGTTGGCCGCCTATGTTCTTTGCCTCCTGCTAGTTTCATAACGCCATGGTGGTGATCCTCCTACCTTTCTGTTGGATTCTTCACTGGCTCTCCTGTCTCTCTTTGCCTGTTCCTGTTCTCTCCTCTCCCCTCTGAGCCATCTTCTTCTTATCACCTGTGAACTCTAGGCATACAGACCCCAAGTCTGCATCTCCAACCACAGCCTCTCTCCTCGGCTCCAGCGATGGGCACCTTTATCTTCACGTGGATGTACCACAGGTGCCTCGAACTCAATATGTCGAACATGTAACTCCTTCCCTTTTTTCCTAGCCTGTCTTCTCATTTCCATCTAGGTTAGTGAGATCACTTCCCTTTTGTCTCCTAGGTGAGAGACCTAATGGCATCTTGAATGAGACTTCCCCCGTGAATCAATCCCATTGTGCCATCGGTCTCCGATTCCTGTGGATGTCGCCTCTACCATTTCCCAGGCATGCATGCCAGCCTTTCCACTCCCACCACTCTGGTTCCGACCACAGCCTGGCAAGCTTTTCCCTGGAAGGACCAGATAGAAACTATTTTAGCCTTTGCGAGTCATACTGTCTTTGTCGGAACTACTCAGCTCTGTCCTTGTAGGATGAAAGCAGCCTTAGGTAATATGTGAAGGAGTAGACAGGGCTCCATTTCAGTGAAACTCTGTTTACAAAAGCAGATTACTGGTCTGAGTTAGCCCGTGGGACATAGTTTGCCACTTCCTTGTTTAGAAGATTATTATCGCTCACCTGGAGTATCTTGTCACTCCAGGAGCGGATCTCCCTGCTCTGGTTTTATTTTCCTCTAACCAGTTATTTTTACCTTGCTGTCTAAAGTAAATATTTGTTGAGAAATGCATCTTCCTAAAATGCAGGCCTGGTTGGACACATCAGACACTGAGATTCTAGATAACTTATCCTTCTTTGAGCACAGCACTCACTCAAGGTCTGTAATTCTCCCTTAACTATGTCCTCCAGCCTGGAGTGTCTTTCCGGTTCCCAAGTCCTCATCACGCCAATTTTTAAGGCCCAGCCTATAACTCAGCTCCTCCATGTGCAGTGCTCCGTACCTCCATCCCCAAAGGAGAGCTCTTCCTTCTCTGTTACCCTCTTCCTTTTTTAATCCTCACCTGAGGATTTTAGAGAGAGAGGAAGAGAGAAAAGGAGAGAGGGAGAGAGAGAGGAGAGAGAGGGAGAGAAATACCAGCTGGCTGCTTCTCATACATGTCCCGGCTGGCAGTCGAACCCACGACCCAGGTATATGCCCTGACCAGGAATTGAACCCTCAACCTTTTGCTATATGGGACGACGCTCCAACTAACCGAGCCACCTGACCAGGGCCCTATTACTCTCTTAAATAATATTATCCCTCTCTCACAGGGTCGTGTCATCATGAGTTGACCTCACCGTGAAGTTACTTCTATGTATGTTTGTCTACCTCCCTCAGTCAGAATCTCCCTAGAGGGCAGCAAGTACCTTTAAAAAAAAAAACAAGCCTTTTTTCTCCAATACGTTACTCTTCAGGTACAGGAGTTTCCCTGCCTGTGTATTCTCTCATTTCAAATACAAAATGTACACATTTCCAATGTACAGATTTAAAGAAGATACAGCCCAGCGCTAACGCAGGTCCACACTCCAACCACCACCACGAGGCTGCACTTGCGATCGGTCACTTCAGTTTCAACCACACCTTGTTCCCCAGTCCCCAGCATGCTGACTGAGTCTGTGATTAATTTGTAGGGGTTTTTCTTTAAGTGAAAAAAAGTATCAAATTATCTTGCAAAAATGGATAGAGTATTGAAAGGTCTAGGAAGATTAAGCTATGATGGAAATGAAACATTGAAAAATTCATTAAGAAATGAAAATGGCAGGAAAATGGAGACTTGAATGCATGGGTAGAATCGTTTGTCCATAAACATGATTTTAAATGACCAGGAATGAACCAGACAGTGTGCAAAGAGTGCCATGTCAATGTGACACCAGTGTAATTAACCATAGCAGGAAGTGGGGAAGGTGTGTGATAAGGAAATGGAAATATGTTTTGAGGGTTTTCCTACAGCCAGTTCTATTCACTGTGGCAATTACTAACTACCTGTGGCTGGTTCGGTTTAAATAATTGACATTAAATAAAATTTAAAATTAAATACCTAAGTTGCATTAGCCACATCTCCACTGTTCACTAACCCGTTGTTGGACAGAAGAGATCTAGAATTTTCCATCAATGCAAAAGTGCTATTGGATAGTGCTGGTCTTGGATCAGCAGGGTCAAGTGCCTCTTAGCCAAAAGTGAAGTCAAAAAAGGGTGGGGCTTTGCTTGAGAAGGTAAAGGTCAAAGATGGTGAATGTGCTGGTGACGAAAGCTGGGTCAAAAGTAGCAGGTGGTGCCAGAGAGTGGAGGCACCGGGACTGTGCTCAGCAGCCACGTGGCACTGGGGGTGGTCGACCCCAGACGGGTGACTTCAGAAACTCCACGGTTCCCTGTGCCTACTCGTTCAGAGCGTTAAGCATTACCAATGTTATTTGCTTATTTTCAATGTAGATTTAAATATATATTTTGGGAAGGAATACTCTACAGCAGTATTTGTCAAACTGTGGGTCAGGGTCAGTTAGCGGGCCCTGAATCATTTAGAAGGACATAAACAGATCTTTTTAAAAATGAAATAGAACAGAACGGGAAATAGCAGGCCGCACGGAGCGTTGTAAGGGCAAGCAGTGTTTTGTAAAACTTTTGTTTCAGTGATATCTGCATGTACTTCTTAATGCGAGTCAGGCCCCAAACGTTTGAGAGCCACTGCTTAGTACCATACGTTCACAAGAAACGGACACATATGTTTGTTTGTTTTTTTTAAATGCAAAAAGGCAGATTCACACTTTTTGATGTGGGGCTGCCTGTGGAGAATACAAGCTTGAAACCCTCTCAGTCACTTGGGCTTAGGAAAAAAAAAAAATCAGACTCAGAATCCAACCTGTCTTTTCTTCTCACTTCCTGGAAATCTGTGAATTGTTACCAATTGCTGGCTGGTCTGCATCCCAGAAGAAATTTCTCTTCCTGCCACAAGAGCTGGTTTGCCACCAGGAACTGCCTGAGCTTGCCTGCCACGGAGCCACCAACCCCATGAGTCAGGATTAGCTACTGAGAGAGTGGCCGTGATCCCTGCATGCCCGGGAGAGTCAAGGCCACGGGGTCCAGGATGTGGCCCCAGCTGCACAGCCCAACAGCCCGTCACCTTTGACAAAAACAAAAGCCCCATTAAATTTTGGAAGAAGAGAAGGATGCTTGTCTTATTCACATATTAATATGATTTATTTAAACACCCTGATCCCGTTGCCTCAGAACGACTTCGAATGCTCTGTTTATCTCTTGGACCCTTGACAATGGGAGTCCAGATTTCTCCCTCTAGCCTCCTGATGGATCTTTTTCATAGCTGGTGGGAGCGTACTCGTTACCCTATACGTGACATAATAATAACATGGAAAGCCTTGATTGCTGACTTAGGCCAATTTAATTAAAAATTAAAAGAAAAAAACACCCTCGGTTTAATGAAAATTCCTATGGATGGCCACCCAAATTTGCAGAAACCCTGAAAACTTGATTAGTCACTTTGAAAAATAGCATTGATGACTTATAATTGTCATTAAAAGTTCAGCTTCAAAACTCTTTCCCCGGGTGAAACATCAAATCAGTCCTGACTGAAATATATACATCTGCTTGTTCTAAATGATCAACATTTCCATAGGCAAGAACTTTTTGCTTCGATGGGGGTAGATATTAACTGAAATTTTGGAAGTCATTTTCTCTAGGCAGCTGGATGGTGAGATGCCCCTAAGCTTATATTATCCATACATGTATTTAAAATGTGGCGACTAACAAAGCTTACCTCAGAGTGTTTCTCTGAGTTTGTATTCATCACTTCAGTTTTCTCTGTGAGGCATTATGAATATTAACAGGGCTCAGCTGCCAACTACATGCATTGAGTTGCAAATTACATTAGCCCCAGACTCATGTCACCTAACCAATGTAGACTGGTGGGCCCTGCAGTGCCAGGGTTCGCTCCATCTGAATCTCATGGGCCTCTCACGTTCCACACGTTCAAATCTGAGCTCATCACCTTCCTGCCTCAACCCTTCTCACCTTGCAGCTGTAATTCCTGTCTTGAATGGTGTGAGCATTTCCCTCCTTTCTTAAACCAGCATCCTTGAGGTGGATCTAAAGGTTCCTCTATCATCAGTTGCCCGTAATTAAAAACACGAATGTTCTTCCCAAGAAACATCTCTTAGCAGTAACCTGAGGCCGGGCTCGCTCTCTCTCACCTGGAGCACAGCCACAGTTCCCTGACTAGATGCCTCTGTTCCAGTTCCTCACCCACGCTGCCTCCGTGTTGACTTCCCAAAGACAAACAACTCATGCCCGACACTCCCCTGTGTGACTCTGCCCTGTGGGACAATCCCTGTTATCTCCTGTTGTCTAAGGGTGGAGCCAGACTCTCAAGAAAGGCATGAGTACCTCACAGTTGGGCCCTTGACCTCAGCCACCTCTCCTCTTTCCTTCCACCCCTAGATGTGGTGCTTCAGCCACACTGAATTTCTCTCTACTCCCTTCACCTGCAAGGTGCTTTCATGATCCCTGCCTACATGATGCTCTTTGACCTGGAATGCTCATAGCCTTGCCCCTCCCCCCAGAAAGCCGCCTTTTCATCTTTCAAGAATTCTCTTACAATAAATTCAAATGCCACCCTCTATGGGAAAGTTTCATAATTATTCCATGAAGTTTGTGAGTTGATTGATCCCTCTTTTTTCCATTTCTCTGTGAGAGCATTTTTCACAGTGTCTCACAGTTAGCTACTAACATGCGTGTGGTGGTCTCCAAATGTTTCTGGATCTCCCCCTATTCAGTTTTAAGGCAGAATTGCTCTTCCTGGTTACTTTGTGGTTGGGTAGGACCAGTGATGAGTTCTGGCCAATGAACTGAGAGTGGAAGAGGTGAGTGTCATTTCCGGAATGGAACATTTAATTTCTGGCCAGGACTCTTCTGTTACCTTTCTTCTTCTAAGCATGGTGGCTGACAGTGTTCAAGGTGGTGACGGCTCTATCAGCCTCAGTTCCTGTTGACTGACAATGCACATGGAATGTGAGCAAGCGCCTTTGCTAATTTTTGCCAAGGAGATGTCAGGGACTTTTGTTACTGCAGCAAAACGTAGCTAATACTCCCTGATACAATGTATGTCATCCCCATGGGACAGTGATCTCCTCATCTGGTCTCAGTGTGTCACCTTGGTATCCCTATTATCTTGCATGTGCATGGTTGGCATTCGATGAAATGTTTGTTGAATGAAGGCATATGTAAATAAGGTATTTAAACCCCAGAGAGAGAAATATGAAACCATTAATAACTCTATAGTGCTTCTTTGCCTTAACAAAAAAATAATGGCCACTTGAGAAATAGACTTCAATCCAACTGAAAACTGTTACGTTTTTAGAGCAGTTTTGTATTCTGGCCCTGGACTTTGTGTTGCAGTGAGGGGACTGTTGGTTAAAGAGACAGCACAGGAATATGTTCCATTAACAAATCTCTGTGTGGTCAGATGTTTGGTCGCTAATGGACCGCCAGGGCTTCTCAGAAACCAGCGCTCAACAGCGCACCCACTGTGGTGGTTCGGTGAGCGACCTCCTGGACTGGCCCGGGCGCTGCGGAGACCCACCCAGGCACTGGCTTCAGGTGTCTGCTCCGTTACCCTGACAGAAGTTAAGATCCACTCGCTGCTTCAAAGCAACTAGTTACTGAGACATTTTTTCAGTGATGGAAAACGACAAGGCGCTGCCCTGGAACCAGCTGTGTGTTTGCCTTCATAAGCGACCGAAACCCTGTGTCAAAGCCTCACACACACACTAATCACTTGCATTTGGAGCTGCTTCCTCTGTCCTCCTGGCAGAGGATCAACCTGAGGAAATTGTGACTAATGGCAACGAGAGGGAGCCCCAGGAGGCACGTCAAGATGGGGAGGCCTTCGAGGGCTCTTTATAGGAGCCAAGGAAAAGTGAAATATGGCTCAGTGAACCAAGATGAGATAGGAGGAAGCAAAGGGAAACTCTCTGGGAAGGGGACAAGCACAGACACGAGGGACCCCTGAAAGGAGTCAGGGTTATTATTTTATTGCTTGTGCTTCTTCGAACCTGAGATCCAGGCAAGGGGTTATAAAGCCTTTGCAAGCTGGGAAACTTCCCCCTATGTGACGTCTTTCGGTGACTCAGAAGGGGAGAGGGAGGCAGGGTACCGACTAGAAAAGAATTCCACCTTGAATCAGACCCATCGGGCTGGAGGTCAAGTGGTGGAGCTTCCCCCACTAACAGCGTGAACTTCACCGCATTGCGCCTCAATTTCTTCACCTCTAAAATGTGCTTATTACACCAGAGCGTTAGGAAGATTCAACAAGAGAATGCATGTGAAAGCCTTACCCTTCTTATTAGGCACACACTGAAAGCTCCAGTCAGCCTTGGTGGCCCTCCAGCTCTGAAACATGCATCAGGAAGCCTCGTCTGCCCCCTAAAATGAGTCAGGACAGAGGGGCGTATGTGGTGGGGATGAGGAGCAGAGACATGGGGCGTTGGAGTTGAAAGACCATTTTTGGGGCAGCTTGTGCATCTGGCTCCCTGCAAGGCAAGTGTCGTAGAAGACACAGGGCTGGGTCCTGTGGCCCCTGCAGCAGGCAGCCGCCGCTGGTAACAGCAGGCCTCCTGCCGCCGGGAGTAGCCTGGGGATCAAACAAAGCCCACAGTCTTTGCCTTCACAGAGCTGAGGCCCGGGCCTTGCTGTGTTTTCAAAGACCGTGTTTGAGCTTTGTCAGCTGGCTGGGCTGCGGTTTACCCTGTGCCCACTTCCCTTATCGGCCGCCCATGGCATGCACACGGCCCTCTGCTCAGTGACTGGCAGGACTCCGGGGCTCCCTGTTGACAGAGCTAATCCATCTTTCTGCTCCGCCCTCGTGAAATGACTTTGGAGCAGCCGGGGAGTGGGGAGTGGGATGGAGGCAGCCTGGACGGCTCGGGCATGTTCTCAGTGAGGCAGGCACACTTGACTCTAGCAGCCTTTCTCCTCATGGAAACTGCGAGGAGGCTGCCTGCAGGAGGTGGTCCAAGACCCCTGGACATTCTCACAGGACAGCCCCACTCACAAACCCTCTCCACGTGGCATCTTTAAAGGAAGTCAAATGAACAAAAGAGCCCCTAACAAAGTCAAGGTATCCCGTATCCCTCCCAGCCCCTCAGAGCTCCCTCTCGCCAAGGTGAACCACTGCCACTGCAGCAGAGGTGGGGCTCCCTCCTGTCCCCGGCACAGGCCCCCAGCTTAGAGCTCCCATGGCTCTGACACCTGCCAGGTGGCGTGCAAGCCCCCTTGGCCATCGGGCCTTTTACCTGTGCGTGGTCCTAGGTTATGGGAATTGTCTCTGACAAGACAGCAAAAGTGGAGACAGACCTTTCCACATTTAGTTCCTGGCTCCTTTCGAGATCGTCCCAGGTTCGTGAGTGACAAAGTCGTCCTGAAGGCTTATTAGAGTGAAAACCACTTTCCTGCTTTTAGTTGTTTGTTTGTTTGTTTGTTATTCTCCATGAAGTCAGGAGTCGGGTTAGGGGGCTCCCTTGTAGAAAACCGTCCATCTAGTTTGGTGAGGGGGCAGGTTGGGGGGTGGAAGCTTAGCCGGGACACAGCATGCGTGCAGGAGGTTCCAAGCTGGTTCCAAAGTCCAACCTGGGCAGACTCGCTTCATCACGCAGCTCCGGGCACGGCGTTCACACCACAGGCTGTGCACGGCGCCGTCCACCGCCTGCCAGATGCGGCGGCCTGCACCCGAGCCTCAGGACCCGTGAGGCCATGGTTTTCGGCCTCATGCTATGTTGAGGGCACGGCTGCGCTGATGCGCTGGGTGGCGGCTACAAGTTGCTCCTGCCTCTTAATGAAGGGGAAATGTTCTCTGTCTTGGTCCTTCTTTACTATGAGTCACAGAAAGCCACGATCGTCATCGCTAGGTCACTCTTACTGTGAATGGGATATGCTGGCTCCGCTTTTCTTACACAAACGTGAGAAATAGAACATCAGGAAGTCTCATTCATTGTTGGTGGGCATGCAGTATTTTACAGCCGCGCTGGAAGACAGTGTGGCAGGTTCTTACAAAGCCCAGTGTACTCTCCGCCGTGTGATACAGCGCTTGTATGTCATGGTTCTTACCCAAATGAATTGGAATTTATGTCCACACCCAAAAACACTACACACAGGTGTTTCTAACAGCTTTTTCCATAGTTGCCAAAATTTGGAAGCAGCCCAGATAACCTTCAGTAGGTGAGTAAACAGAGAAACTGCGGTGCATCCAAACAATAGAATGTTATTCAGTGCTAAAGAGAAACGAATTAGCAAGCCAGGAAAAGACCTGGAAGAACCTAAATGCTTATTACTAGGTGGGAAAAACCCATCTAAAAAGGCACAGTATCAAATGATTCCAACTACATGACATTCTGGAAAAGGCAAAACTATGGCGACAGTGAAAAGATCAGGGGTTTGGGGGAGATATAAATGGAACGTAGGGGATTTTAGGGCAGTGAAATTATTCCATGTGACTCTCTGATGGATATGTGCAATTACACGTTTGTCAAAACCCACGGCATGTACACCAGGACTGAACCCTAACATCAACCCTGGACTTCGGGCTCTTGTACGGCGTCAGTGGAGGTTCACCAGCTGAACAAGTGTATCGCTCTGGCAGGGGCTGTGGAGAATGAAGAAGACTGTTGGGGGGCAGGGTGGTGGGTACGTGGAACTCTTTGTACTTTCTGCTCAATTTTGCCGTGACTCTAAAACTGCTCTGAAAAATAAAGACAATGTTTTTAAATGCTAAAATTTAGATTAAAAAAAATTTATTGTATTTTTTCCATTACCATTTATCCCCTGTATACTGCCCTCTCTCCTGCAATTGCCATGCTGTTGTCCACGTCCATGAGTCCTTTTTCCTTTTGACTCGATCCCTCCACCCCCGATCTCCCCTCCCCCACAGCTGCCCCCCGCTCTCCACCTATGAGTCTGTCTCTATTTTGCGTCTTAGTTCAGTTTGTTCATTAGATTCCACATATAAGTGAGATCATATGGTATTTGTCTTTCTCTGGCTGGCTTACTTCACTCAGCACAGTGCTCTCCAGGTTCATCCATACTCTTGCAAAGGGTAAAATTTTCTTCTTTTTTATGGCTGAGTAGTATTCCGTTGTGTAAATGTCCCATAGTTGTTTTATCCACTCATCTACTGATGGACACTGGGGCTGCTTCCACATCTTGTAATTGATTGTAATTGGCCTCTCTCCTGAAAATGGCCTTAGAGATTAGATTTTTGATAGGAAATGGGTGGATGCTCTACATCCCTTAATAATAATCCCCTCCTCCCATGTCCATGGTACCATAGTTCATTCTCCTTTAGAAAAACTTGACTGAACTTGGCCTTGCAGATAGTTTGCTACCTGTGGTTAAGACAGGCATCACAGTGAATCTTTTCATCAGTCTGTGGTCCACAAAGTTTGTACTGGGGCAGAAATGCCCACAGATAATACTCTTAACCTCCAAGGCATTTTCTACCTAGAAATTTATAGCTATGAGGGATCTGTTGACGTATTGGAGGTGATGATCTCTCTGATTTTTGTCCCATGTTTTTTGAATCCTTTACCTCAGTCAAGGTAATATCCATGATAAAGAGCTCCATCAGGACCTTTGATAATAAAGTCAGTCTATCTCAAATTCCCTGTGGAATGAGGCAGGCTCTAAGTTTATCCCTATGTGAACAAGTAAGCAAGTAGGTAACACACATCTCCTGCAGCTTTATTACATTAGGGCACCCTCTGCTAGATGGAAAAGTTGAGTTGCTACGAGTTCATTCAAGGCCTGGGTGCTGTCTGTGGAGGGAAACCAGGCATTTTCATGTGAACCTGTAAGACTTGCTCCTCTGGTCCGTACACCTGCCTCTTTCCACACCCAACATCTCTCTCCTGAGCACCAGGATGGTTGGGGAAGGGCTGGGCTGGGTAGGAGTGGGAGTGCCTCTGTCCCCTCCCAGGCAGTAGAACCAGGCCCCTCAGTTCCTGGAGCATCCTTTCCAGGAGGTGAATCCATGAGGCTCAGGAAGGAAAGATGGTACCAACACCACCACCGTCTCGGCCGGGTTCTCATGAGCCTGCAGATATTCTCGTGGAGGATCATTCATGGGCTTATTGAGTAAATCAGGAGAAGCATGTTCACACCTGCGCCGTTAATCAGTGGGCCTCCCAGTGCTCTCGGAAATTTCCCCTAGGATTTGGGTTCTCTGTCAGAGAAGTGTCAATGAGTCAGGCGTAAGAATGTTTTTTTTTAATTTTTAAATCTTCTTTACATTCACTGAATTCCCCCATAAATGTGGGATCTTTATGAGTCTAAATACTCCTCTAACACTTGGAGCTTAGGAGCATTACAAATACACTCTCCCCCAAATGCCTGATGACTAACTGGCTTGGCGTCACTGGGCTGTAAGGGTACTAGGTCTTCCAGAGGGATTTACCCAGGCTTCATTTGGACACACTAAGAAAATGGGACCTATATGTTATGAAAGCAGCTCCTTTTTCCACAGGAAATCAGGTCTCCTGAAATTTGACCGTCTTTGTTTGTGTTGGCATCGAGTTTTGGGTGAAGGTTCAGCTAGATTCTTGTTTTCTTTAAAATGTCCCTATCCATAGATATACTAGCTAATGAAGCTGAATCTTGCAATCAAATTGGCAGATGTTTTTGCTGAAGTCACTAAGAATTTGGCACGAACAAAGATAGAACAAGGATTTGGGATTAGCTTCCTTGGTCCCAAAAGGTGAACTAAGTTTCGAAGACCCTTGTGTAAGGGATTTGCTTCCAAATTGCCATCCAGCATCTGGGTATTGGACAAAAAAGAATTTAGATTTTCTTTTGAGGTCTCCCTTTAGTCCACTTCGAAACCCACATAAAAGCAGTTGGGGACTGGTCGGAGCCCCACAGAAAGAAATCGGAGACAGATTTTTGGATAAAAGTTTTTCCTTTTTGTGGAGATAATATGCAATAATACTGACTTTCTGCATAGGCTCCATTGCGTTTATCTTGATCAGAAAACACTTTGGGTAGGGTGGTGGGGCGGGGGTGAGCTCGTTGGCTGCAGTGTCTCCCGCACAGGGACCCTGAATACGATATTCATTGGCAGAAAAGTAGTGGTTACTGAACATGGCTGGGGGAAGGGTGGAGAGGAGGGGAGTTGAGTGGGGCTTGGGTTCCTTCCTCCTCAGGGGAGCTATTTTTTGCTTTACATGCAAAGAATTGCTTTGTACAGCCAACGTGGTCTTGATCTTGTTTACATAAAAGAAATCGAACATTTATTTTGTGCCGGGTTATTTTTTTCTTCCTTTGCCAGTCAGAGGGTCCTAGGCAAATCAATAAACAAAGACCTTGCTCTGTTTTCACTTTGTGGCTGGGAATTTGGGGTGGGTAACCCTTCAGTGACTGGATTAGCTATTTCGGTGGGACTGAGGCTGTCTGCCTCGGTTCAATGGGTTGTCAGCAGCACATGGGTCATGCTGGGAACCTGCAGTCCAGACGCCAGTGGGAAGACCCTTGGACTCTTGCATTCTGTGGCAGATGGGTACAGTAGGACAGAGAAGAAAGCACTCTCCTTGACCTCAGCAGAAATCAGCTGAAGCCTTGAAGTCTTGAAGCCTTGGGTGCTCTAATCCTCGCTCAGTCAACCACCAGCCTTGTTTTGGGGGCATTAAATCAACCCGAATACCTCTACAAACTACATCTCTGAAATTTGACTCTGCAAGTATGGAGTTTCATAGAGAGGCTTCATGCTGGGAGGGAAAATATACTATTTTAATTTTTTTTTCTCAAAATTTACCTGCCATGAACTTGGATTGATCCTTTGTTCCCTTGTTTGGGACAACATGAAAAATAACGGGGAAATGTATTCATTGTAAAAGCATTCCCTTAACCAATGTGCAACTAGCCGGCTTTCCTCCTTCTCAAGTTCACACAGTGGCTTTTATGGTTGCTCATCATCTACAGATCTCAACCATTTCATTTCCTCTCTAACTGCTGTTCACTTTGGTTGGAGCAGCATGGTCGAGATAGTGGAGAAGAAGGGCTTTGGTGTTCAGACCTAGACTTGGGTACTTATTTCATCTCTTACTGGTACCTTGAACTTAGGTGCGTAATATAGCCTCCCCAAACCCCAGTTTCTCCCTCTCTAAAATGGGAATGTTGATATTTATTTTAGAGATAACACCAGGAGTTTAGCATAGGGTAGCATTCCATAGGCTCCCAGAAATGGCACACCTTATTGGTTTCATTCTTTAAACCTGAAAGTTATGGTGATAGGGTCCTCGAGTGCAAGGCAAGGCCTATGTCACTGATTGACAGTTTACACTGGTTCTGCCTAGGGGCTCTAGACCAGTCTTTAGTGGTGTATGACATGCCAACTATACACAATATACAAGGTCTGTCCAGAAAAAGTCCAGCCATTGTTAATATAATGAGAATGGTTTGCATGACACCGATGTAACCTGGTAGCCAAGGAGAGTGTCCTGGAATGCGTACGTGTGAACAATGATGACTTCACTGTATTAGTCAGGGTGGACAGTAGACTTCTTGAGTGAGCATGTGCACTGTGTGGCCGTTGCATTCAAAATGACTGAGCGAGTAGAGCAACGAATCTGCATCAGATTTTGCTTTGAGCTTGAACGTTTCTCCACGGAAACTGCTCAGGTGATTCAGAAGGACGCAGCTATGGGCAACTGGTGACTGGCAGTTTATCATGACTACATGCCCACTCATGCATCACGTCTTGTGCAGAATTTTTGGCAAAACGTCAAATCACCCAGGTCACTCAGCCCCATTATAACCCAGATTTGGTACCCTGTGACTTCTGGCTTTTCCCAAAACTAAAATCACTTTTGAAAGGGAAGAGATTTCAGGCTGTCAGAGAGATTCAGGAAAATACAATGGGGCAGCTGGTGGCAGTTGGGAGAACTGTGTGAGGTCCCAAGGTACCTACTTTGAAGGGCACTGAGCTGTATCCTATCCTATGTTCATCTTGTATCTTCTTCAATCAATGTCTCTTTTTCAAAGTACATGTTTGGATACCTTCTGGAAAGACCTGATATTTATTTGTGAGTATGTGTGTATAAATATATCTAACATGCTCCACAAAAAGCCTGCACAAAATAAAAATAATTAAATTGAATTAAGCAGTCCTTGCTTTTTGCCAAATAGCTTGTAGTTCCTTCTTATCTGAGGTTTTACTTTCCACAGTTTCATTTACCTGTAGTCCACAAATATTAAATGGAAAATTCCAGACATAAACAATTCATCAGTTTTAAATTGTGTGCTGTTCTGAGTGGTGGGATAAATCATGTGATGTCCTGCTCTGTCCCACCCAGGACACAAACTACTCCTTCGTCTAATGTATTCACTCTGTATAAGCTCCCTGCCTATTTGTCACTTAGTAGCCACCTGGTTTCTCAGAGAGAAAGGATAAAAGAGAGGAGAGGGAAATAATTTTGTCTAATTTTTATTACAGTATATTGTTATAATTGTTCTGTTTTATTATTATTTCTGTTACTCTCTTATTGTGCTTAACTTATACATTAAATTTATCATGAGTATGTATGTATAGGAGAAAACATGGTATCTATAGGGCGTGGTGCTCTCCATTGTTGGAAGCACCCATGGGGGTCTAGGAACGTATCCCTGGTGAATGAGGGGGACTACTTATTGTCACTCAGATTGGACATAGCTCATGACTTGGAGCATCCACATGTTTGAGCTAGTGTAAAGTAGTAGAAAAAATACTGAATTAGTTAAGATACCTATGAGTCTAAGTTCAACCACTATATGTGTTTGAGTAAATTATCTAAGCACTTCACCACCTGGAGAGGTAGGTCCAGTATTAATTAAAATGAATATCTAGTATTTGTTGAAGACCCAAGAGGCCAGGCAGTATTCTAAACTATATCAAAGTCATTTGACAATTACCTAAATATAATCTCAGGGGATAGTTACTATTTTTAGCCCCATTTTACAGATGGAAACACTGAAGGCTCCATCTTCAAAGATTTTATTTATTTTATTTTTAGACAGAAGGGAAGGGAGGGAGAAAGAGAAGGAGATAAACATCAATGTATGGTTGCCTCTTGTGCACCCCTTAGTGGGGACCCTGCCCACAACTCAGGCATGTACCCTGACTGGGAGTCGAACCGGTGACTCTTTGGTTCATAGGCCGGCACTCAGTCCACTAAGTCACACCAGCCAGGGCATGGAGTTTCCATCTTCAGGGAGCTTAAGGCTCTTGCACAATGCCACACAGATGGAAAGCGATGGAGGTAACAACATTCAAACATAGAGAGTTTGACTCCAGAGCCCCTTATTTTAGCCACTATGCCATTCTCTGTCTGATAGGGATGAAAAGGTCGGTGGGCAATGCACTGAGTGGGAGTCCCAGCCGTCTCCTCCTGTCTCTGTGCTCTGTGTGAGCTGTCGACCTCAAAAAAAAACTCTGGGTTTAGCTCAGAGGATGGGCTCGCAGCCGCTTGAGTGTGATAAAGGGACACTTTAAAAACTATGTGAAAGGACCAAGTTAGAGTGAAGTCTTATCTCATGAAAGGATTCGCATCTGGAAGTCAGTGTCAAGAGTAAAAATCACGTAGGGTCAAAAGTACCCTTGAAAAATCCGTTAACTCGCTCATGGTGCTCTGGGCGCACACGGCCTGTCACCAGGACAGTGAGCCACCCGGCTGTGGCTCTCTGCCAAGCCCAATGAGCCACTCCACACGTCCAGTGACTAGCCTTCCCCTCCCCCGGCAATACCGTTTGAATTGATATTTTTCTTTCTTGCTAACTGTATAGAATTGAAGTCATGTCCTTAAATGCAAGACATATGGCCCAATTAGAGCCACTCCTTGCTGGTGGGGGCCTCCTGAGATTTTCCAACATCTGAGTTGTTACAAGGATCAAATAAGAAGGTGATTAAAATCCTTTCTCAAGGGTCATCTAAATACACCACTGCTTTATGTCGGGGGGTGCCCTTGTGTCTGCCTCGAATCATCATCAGTGACCTGTCATGCTCAACGATGTTGGCTCTCAATCGCCCTGCTCGCTGGCTGCCTTGTTTCGTTTCTGACTCCAGTCCTCTTCCTGTCCTGTGAGTGCAATATTCCACAAGGTGCCAGGATGCTTCTCGAATCTTGATTCTCTCACAGCATGATTTTCGGCTCTCGCATCCTGTCGAGCCTGCCCTTTATTCAGTCTGACACTGGACATTTAGTGAGGTTCCCTGTGCAGGAGGTTCTAGGTCTTCTCTGCAGTCTCCCCCCTGGCTCTGGGAGCTCCAGCTCCATGACCTCCTTCAAGATGTCTCCTCCCGGCCTTTGCAAACCTGGCACCTGCCTTGCCTTTGGGAGCTACTTCCTGCCTTCCTGGTTTCTGTGGCTGACCCCAGCTTCCACCTGACCGCAGAGCCCGATACCTCAACTGGAGGCTCTTGTCTCTGTCCCTCACGCCTGAAAAGGGACCAGGCCCTGACTTCTGTAATCTTTCTGTACCTTTCTTCTCCAGAGGATTGCAGGAATCCCCACTGCATCTCTGGCAACCTGTGTGTCTCCAGTTTCACTAGCGCATGCATGTTGGAGAGATGAATTGTCTTAAGAGAGTTCATGCTGCTTCCAAGAGAAATCGAAATGCATGCTGGTCGCCTCCCAAAGATCCAGTGTGATCTGTCTCTTTGTTTGTACAGGTTCTGCAGGAATACTTTCCTTCTATCATACCTTGTGTGTCTGTTCCCCAGTCTACCCGGTATCTCTGTCCTAACACCCTGAGCTTGTGGACAAGGTGGTAGGTCCCCTAGAAACTCATCTGCATTTCCCTTGGAGTTGTCGTGGAAATGGATTGGGTTTTGTAACTACTAAAGTTTTTCTGGAAGAATAGATGAACATGAACAGCAGAAATATATTTAAAAAGAAGGTATTGGAAGGGAAGCTTCCATCAACAGATGTTAAATTGTAGCATAAAGTTTCATTCAAAGAAATATGCAGAACCCATGACAAATGGAACAATGAAATAGAATAGACAACCCCAGATGCAAGGATATGTCTATTTTTAGTATGTGGAAAAAAAAACCCCCAGCATTTAAAAATAATGTGACGTGATAGATTATCCAATAAAAGATGATAGAATAATTTTTACTTAAACTATTAAGATAATTCTTTACCTCCTGTCGTGCACTAAAACATCCCAGGAAGATAAAAAATAAAAATAAAAAAGATACCTTAAAAACACCAGAAGAAACCTTAGTTAACTATTCATATAATCTTGATATGTGGGAGGTCTTTTCAGGCATAACCCCAAGGCAGAAATCATAAAAACATTTGGATTTGTAACTATGTGTATGTGAAACTATGCATAAAAAGTTATCATAAACAAAATGTAAAGCAAATGGCAAAACTGAGAAAAATATTTGTATCATGTAAGACAAACAGGAGACTAATATCTTTAATATGTAAAGAATCATTACAAGTCTATAAGAAAAAATAAACCCTATACTAGAAAAAAAGGGACAAAGGCTATAATGGGGCAATTCACGGTGAAGAAATAGAAATAGTTAATACAAATGTGAAAACAATCTTGCTTGTAATCTAAAAAAATGCAAGCTTTTTTACTTTATGCATTTTTATATTTTTTAACAGTTTTAAGAAAGAAGTTAAAATAACATTTCCAAAATGAAATAGGTTACTGTGAAAGCTACATGAACCTATATAGCAATTACTACCCTCTTCATCCTTGTGAATGATCTTAGAGGAGTAAGTTTATTGTGAAGTTATCTGCCAGTAAATGCATGATTAAGAGAAAAAACTAGCCAATAGATCAGAATGTGTGATAAGATCCCATTTTGGCAAAAATATATGTAGAAGGAAATCTAGATGCATATAAAATAGAGTGTTGACAAGGGTTGTCTCTAGGTATTAGAAATATGGATAATGTTTTATTTTCTAAGTTTTGCTTATTTAGTTTCTAATTTTTCAACCATGTGCTTGTATTGTTCTTTTAAAAAACTTTTAAGTATAATGTGCATACGTAAGTGTATATAATTGTAAGTACCAGCTGGGTGTATTACCACTAAGTGAGCACGTCTATCATATTAACTTCTTAATTTTTTGCCACCTAGATAGGCCAAGAACCTTGCTGATAAGAAGTGCTGGTTCCACTTAGCTTAGAGCTTCCTTCCTCAATGTTGCTTTTCCTCTTCAATTTTACTATAAGCAGCAAGGAGAACCCAGGCTGCCTCTTCAACGCTTTGCTTAGAAATTGCCTCAGCGAAATATTCAAGTTCATGGCTTACAAGTTCGGCCTCCCACCCAGCATAGAACTCAATTCAGCCAAGAATTTTCACACTTTATAACATGAATTGCTTTCTTCCAGTTTCCAAAACACATTCCTCCCAAGAAGTGCCTTTAATGGTCGCATTTCTTTCAAGATTCTGTTTACGATGGCACGTGTTCTCCAAGGTGATGGAAGCTTTCTCTTCCACACCCTCACTGCTTTCTAAAGTCTCACCAGAACCACCTTTAAAGTCTGTATTTCTACCAACCGTCTCTTCGAGGCAACTTCACCTTTTCTATTATGAGCTTTAAAATTCTTCTGGCTTCTGCCTGTTACCCAAATGCAAAGCCACTTCCACAGTTTTATGTATTTGTTAAAATACACCCTGTGTCCCAGTACCGACATCTGTATCAGTCTCTTAGAGCTGCCATAACAAATTACCCCAACCATGGTGGCTAAAACCAACAGAAAATTATCTCTGCACGGGCCTGGAGGGTAGAAATCCAAACTCTGGGCCTTGTCAGGGCCAAACTCCCTCTGAAGGCCCTAGAAGAGAAGCTCCCCTTATCCCTTTCAGTTTCTGGGGGCTCCAGATGTTCCTTGGCCTGGGGCTGCGTCACTCCAATCTCTGCCTCCTTGGCCTCCTTCACATTGTGTCTTCCCTTTCTCTGTCTCTTACCAGGTCATTCATCATTAGAGTCAGGGCCCACCCTAACCCAGGATGATCTCATCTCAAGATCCTTACCTTGATTACAGCTGCAAAGCCCCTCATTCCAGATAAGGTTACATTCCGAGGTTCGGGGTGGACATATCTTTTGGGAGATACACTTCAGCCCACAGCAGCAATGTAGCTGCCACCTGGGCCAGAAATAGAATGTCCTCATGCTCCCTGCAATCTCTACCCCTCCCTCCTCTCCACAGGTCGTCATTATCTCCCCTGAACAGAAGAGGTTGGATTTATTTGTTTTTTAACTTAAAATAAGTAGGCTCCTACACTATGTAGTCTTATTGTCTGGCTTTTTTTTTTTTAATTCAATATGGTATTTATGACATTCACCCATATTGCTCCATGTAGCAGTGGTTTGCTCATTTTCATTGATACATAGCCTATCTCATCATGTATTACATACTTTATTCATCCATGTTACTGTTGACAGACATTTGGGTTGTTCCCAATTTGGAGTTACTATGAATTATGCTGTTTTGAAAATTCTTGCACATGTTATTTGGTGCACATATGTAAGCATTTTTGTGAAGTATATACTTAGGAGTAAAATTGTTGGATCATAGGGTTTATGTTCAGATTAGAGCGTTACTGCCAAACAATTTTGAATTTGTGTTCCCACTGGGATGCAGTTCATGGAATGGAAATTCCAGTTGTTTCGCGCCCTCACCTTTACTCGGTGTTGCCAGTCTTTTTCATGTTAGCCAATCTACTGGGTGTGTAGCAGGATCTCATTGTGGTTTTAATTTGCATTTTCCTGTTGACTAATGAGAGTGTGCACTTTTTCATGTGCTTATGTATTCATTTTGATATATAAATATAAGCGTGAAGAGAGTATTAAGAAATTGCTCTCTTGCCCTAAACAGTTCTGTTGAACCATGAGGGAGTGCTTACATTTGGATGATATCTCAAAAAAAAAAAAAAAAAGAGCTGATGGGGAAACCTCACTTTCATCAGAGAGATAAGTAACTTTTTCTTCCCTGTCTGTTTGCCAGTATTTTCTTTTTTCTTCCCCCAGTTGGGAAAAATATCATCTAAGTATTGCATAAGATGTGAAACAAACAAACAAAAACAAAAACAAAACCTATTCGTGGCAAACTTCTGAAATAGTCTGAAAGTTTTCGAGGGTCCACCCTTCCTTCCTTACCCCCACCCCACTCCTGCAAGAAGTGGTCTTCGGTGGCACAGGAGCCCGAGGGAGGCTCGGTTACCTCATTTATGCCCCATCTGTTCCGAGTTGGCTGTTTTTCTTCAACCACTGCTCCCTTCCCCAAGCTCCTGGCACTTGGAGAGCTACCCGCTTTTCTGCATGAGACTGTCATGAATTATATCAGTGACAAAGAATTTGCCTTGTTAAAGAGGGCAGGTGTGGCCAGGGATGGCCCAAACCTGGGAAAGACAGGGAGAATGTTCGGTGACAGCTTTGGGATCCATCACGACAATGGCTAGCATGTACTTTATGTTTGCTTTGTTCTGGGCACTGCACTGAACATTTCACATCAAGACCTAGTTATCCTCACAATAACCCAGTGAAGACACTGAAAGGAAATGAGAAGATCAGTCCCAACTTTTCCTTGTCTTCTGGTTATAAATTTATCCATCCTTCCCAGGACCACATGTCTTTGCAGCACTAGAGTGGGCAGAATGTGAGCTCGCATCTCCCTGATGCTGGCTTTTGCCAAGAGATTGCTTTGGCCAATGGGACGTTAGCACATCACAGGGGCAGTTTGTATGAGTTTGGGGCGTCTGACTTGGCTTCTTCCGTCACTGTGATTGGTCTATGAAGGGTGAGCTCCCAGGGGCCTGTAGCTCCTTAGCCTGGGTACCAGCATGGCCCTTCAGGGGGAGCCGACCTGAGTGCAAGTGGAGGTCTGAGTACAGCCTGAGTCGTCAGAATCATGGCCCATCTACAGACCCAGGAGTATAAACAAACCAACGTGAGTTGCTATAAGCCACTGAAACGTTCAGACTGTTTATTATTATTCAATAGAAACTGACCAACAGAGCTATTCTTTTTTTGTACCCATCTCCCCAATGAGTAAAGTTAGACTAAGAGAACATAAACGATACCCCCAAATCACACACCTACCAAGAGAAAAAGCCAGGACTGAGCCAGGACTGTCTGCTTTCTGAGCCCCTGCTCTTAACCACACTATACTGTATCTCCTTTCAAATTTGCAACAGGCTGGGGCAATGGGCCAAAAGCAATAAGATGGAATTTAATTGGAATGAATACATGGTCCAACATATCGGTTAAACAACAACAACAACAACAACAACAGCAGCAGCAGCAGCAGTAAGAGGACACCAACAGAGAGGATGAAGAGGTTCCTTGATGGCAGGACTTGGTGGCGCAGCTCAAAGACTTGAAGGTCAACTGAGAAGGAAAAGACGGAGCAGTATGAAGCTGTTTTAGTGAACGTAAAATATCTGGGAGAAGGACAATGACAATGCTTTCTACCCTGCATGGTCAAAGGATGCCTGGACTCTCGCATTCAGCTCCAGGAAACACATTCGAAGAGGGGTATTGACAAGCTAAGCCGTCCAGGTGAGCGTGAACAAGGTGCTGAGAAAGCTCGTGCCAAGTCATAAAGTGAAGGAGCTTAAGTAAGGAAGAGGAGACTTTGGAGGGAGGTGACCGCTGTTGTAAGAAATCTGAAAGGCCAAAAGAGGCAACTAGGAGGCTGTGGTATCATCGTCTCTCACCGAGGCTGCTACCTTCACCTTCAGCACCGTATTCTACTCACCATGAGCAACCAGGAGGGATCTTTACATAGCACGAGCGTTTTGACTTTCAGTGACTTTGTCATGGCCCCACTCCTCCTTTCTTCACGAAGTTCACCCAGTGCACATGCATGTACAGACACACCCCTGTGGGATACTGTCTTTCACATGCAATTTTTCTGGAACACAGGGCCCGAGGCAAAGCCCAAGCGCTAATGCTTTGCTGGAGGTCTGGGACAAAGAGCCAGGCGGGAGGGGAGTAGGGTATGGGAGAAGGGAAAGGAAACGTGAGGTGAAGGTGTGACTATGAGGCTCTCTACAGTTCCACAGAGACACAGGTAGTGGCCTCTCCGGGCAAGTCATATGGACTCACTGGGCCTCCGACATTCCGTAGGAGGAAGGAAGAGTGGTGTGAGATAATTTGTTGGTTGCTTCTTATCTCCCAAGGAGTTCTTTTCTGTGGAAGTCAGATCCGAGTCCCTAAGACATGGAATTCCATCTGATTCTAGGAGTAGTAGGAAGAGGCAGAGACTGCATGGGGCCAATGGACAGGGCTGGGCCCGAGTGCCCAGGGGTGTGCTGGAGTCTATGCCGGAGCCTGGCATGCATGTGGTGGGGTGGGAGGCTACACAGGGGATGGTCCTCGGGGTGAGGTAGCAGCTCCCATAGCTGGGTCACCTAAGGCTCTCCTTGAGTAAGCAGCCAGAGGTCTGGTAGGGCTGAGGCAGGAATGTGAGTGGGAGCCTATGTTGGGTTCAACACACACACACCCACACACACACACACACACACACACACTCTCTTTCCATTGCTCTCACCACTTTGAGAATGAAGACAAAATCCTTTGCGTGGCCTGGAGGCTCCTGCCCACTTGCTTTATGCTGAGTCACATTGGCTCTGTTTTGGTTCCTTGAGTGTGTCATGAGCCCTCCTGCCATGAGCTTGTCCTTCCTGGAAACGTCCTTGGCCCCTACTCCCATTCAGAAGTTAACTCCCATTCATCCCTCTGCTCTCAGCTTGTCATTGCTCCTTCTAGCCACCTCCTCCCTGGGCCCAAGTGGCACCACGCCCTAGAACCTTCCTTGCTCTTTCCTTCAGAGCACTGAGCCCCACGCATGTCAGTCATGTCTGGTGAAAGTCTGTCTCCACAACCACACTGTGTGCTCCGTCCACCAGGGAGGGGGCTGTGTCCCTTGTTCCTGAGTTCCCCGTCGCACCCCTTTTGCCCAATGCCTGACCCCACAGCAGATGCTCATTAAAAACACCAATAGTTTCCATATAAAAGAGAAATCACACAGGTTTTGTGTGAGAAATGAAGACCAGCATCAACATGACAGCTATTGCAAAGTGGGTGTGGGCCGCCTCGCCTGGGTTTCGCTTCTCTGTTAATGAAAATTTTCTACGATTGCTTCATATGTTAGATAAATGTTGGCCCAAGAGACCTCTAAGACTCAGAGAATTTGAGCTTTGATTAGTCCTCATATTCAAATCATGCCCTGGAGTGGGACTCGCGGGGAGACGCTCTGCTGTTCTGTGCGTGGGCGCTATATTCTTTTACCTTTTCTTTGAAAATTTTACTAAGAGTTTATTTGAGCCAAACTGACCACACATGCCAAGCAGCAAGCAAGATCTCGGGTGGTCCCGAGAACGCCGGTTGCGTGGCTCCTTTTATGCATTTGAAACTAGGGAAGGTGGTGTGAGGTGGGAGAAAGCCCCTTTGCCCTCTGAACCCCCAGCCCATGGAGCCTTTCGGAAGCACTTGACATCCTTCCAGCTGGCGACGCGGGAGTCTCAGCCCCATTGGCCTTTCCTCTTTGTCTCTCCGTTTCTGGTGGCTGGAATCTGTGATCCAGAGAATGGGGCAGAATTGCTTATCCGTTCTGTTTATCCTTCCAAGCCCAGCCCTTGATTTGGGAGAGGGTGTGAGGAAGGTCACAGAATGTTGCATTCGGTCGGGGTAGGGTGCTGAGTGGAGACAGAGGGGGTGAGCAGGAAGTGAGAGCGACAGAACAAGGCAATGTGTCCTTAGCCCAGAACCTGAGAGGTGGCTGCTACATCCCACAGGCTGGGTTGCCGTGTCCCCAAGGTGAACGCAGAGAGAATGCGCAGCACGTTTCCGCTCCACAGAGTCGGCTGAGGCCACTCAGCGTGTGTGAAACCCAAGAATCCCCAGCGACTGGCCTGTGTAGCGGTGTATCCCTTTAAGAGTTTATTTATTATTATTATTATTTTTTTTTTTTGCAAAGTTCTAATGTTCCCTGCTTAAGGTTTGCCCTGGAGAATGCTTGTTAATTCAGTTTTATTGTTGCCTAGAGAAAAAGAGCCCCAGTGACCCACTATAACAACCTCTTTAATGTGGGGTCTGTGCTTTGGGCCTGTGTAGTTCCCCGTAACAAACGAGCAAAAGTGGCCAAAGTTATATTCGGCAACGCTGCCAGAGGTTTATGATAAAATCTCCAGTCGCCGCCAGGGACAGTGTGAGCCCTGTCAGTCTGAGGATTAACTATTCTGCAGTAACAGCTGAGACCTTTTCTCTTTAAGACCTCACCACACACCAGACACTGCTGGGTGGCACGACGGGGGGGCAGGGGACACGTCTCACACGTGTGATTTCAATTAGTCTTCAATAACACTCTAAGGTGGATATTATTATGATGCTTCTCACTTTACCAATGGGAAAACAAAGACTCAAACTGTTTAGGTAACATTCCCGAGGTCACGCTGGTGACAAATACTGGGTCTGAGATTCGACTCCATGCCCATTACCTTCTCTGCTCTAGGGCCGGCCCCTAAGATAACTTGAGAATATAAAGCCAGGTGGCTTAAGGCTGGTTTTTTGTCACGCATGGGTCAGCGGGAACTGAAGCTATTTCTCACTTCACCTGGGATCATGCGGAGGGAGTGAGCTAGAGAGAGAAGCGATGGGATTTCAGCTAGGTACTCCCATCCCGTATGGAAGGTGTAGCATTATAGACAGTATTGACAAATGTTGGAATACATGAGAAAAATTTGAACCAATCACTGCTATGTTTGTTCAGCTGCCTCTTGCCTTACGTTCCCATTCCAATGTTGAACCCAAGTTTTCCTTTGTCGGACCGATTCCAGCCCGTTCTTTAAATCCCCCAAATAACACCTACTTCTGTGGGTTGTTGTAAGGAAAAATGGAAAATTATAATGAAATGTGCAAATGATCATATTCTCCTCTACCACCTCATTGCATTACATAACAAATTAAGATCTGGAAAATGCAAGATGTGAAAATGGGAACATGCAGACAAAAGAGTCTTGTGCAATTTTTAATACTGAGCAACAAATTTGGCCTGAATATCCTGCTGCCCAAAGTAAAAAGAGAAACGAGATCAGGTATGTGATACTAATTTTCATAAAGAAAAAACTATAAAATACGGTTTCTTGTGGACACAGAAGCTTCCCTGGCCCTGAGATCAGACATAAGTTCCCCTAGAGGATGACACTGGAGACATTGGACCCTGTAGTGACCACTGTCCTCACCATTCCCCTCCCCCCAGGAAAGTCGGTAGAATTCTATGGTGTTTTCAGTGTTACACGAACACAAAATACTGAAGCATAGTCCATGCATGCGCGTGCGCACACACACACACACACAATTTGCAAACAAACAACACAATGTGGTTCATTGGTATATATTTCTGGAGCTCCAACAAAACCATTAAAAACCATTAAAAATGGATAAAATGCATATCTTCATCTATCTTCTGTAAATGACATTCTTATCAATAGAGCTTCAATTAAAAGTTGGGCCAAAGACAGTCTGAGGATAAAAGTGGTTTCACAATTTTTTCATGGGACGGGGTTTAAGGGGGACCATTGGGTTGGAAGTGGGGGTACAGGATAGAGGGACCAATTTATCCTGCTGGCCCAGAACTTTCTGGGTTTGGTGACTGAAAATCCCACATCCCCAGATGTGACTCAGACCCAGGCAAACTGGGACAGTTGGTCTCCCTAGTGCGAGGCTGGGAATTCCAAAGTCACATTTAAATAGCAACGTGCTATTTTTACTTGGGCTGTATATTTTCTTAGAGGTGGCTTTGGGGGATACCGATGAGTTCCTTGACTGTTGGGCTGGCTGCTCCCCGAACTCCCGGGGACCAGGGCTGGCTCCGGGTGCCTCCTTTCACCACTCCCCTGGCCGGGTTGCTCCTTGGAAGTCTGGAACACATGCAGTGTGTTTAGTGAAAAACTCAACATGTGGTATTTTCCATCACATTGCAAATAGAAGAGTGTGATGGAAAGCCAACTTGGGGGACACGAAAGCTTTGATTCTGTTAATGCCTTGACACAATTTCCCCTAAGTTTTCTGTCCCTCCCCTAGCTGGATTTGCACTGGGCCCCTCCCTGATTTTCTGTTATATAAGGAGGAAAAGTGTCTGAAAAACCTTGATGTGATAGGCTGAGAAGTCTCCCCTAAAGCTTAACCTTTGTGTTTTTAATTATGTGTTGAGGGACAGAAGACTGTGGCGGAGGCCTCCTATGTCCTGCCGAAGCTCCACAGTGTCCTTCAGGGGCCAACTCTGAAGATGTTGATAGAATATTTCTTTCCGTGGGACGGACTTCCTCCTTCTTGTGCTCCACGGGTCTCGTAGAGTCCAGGGCCAGCTGCTCTGGCCTCGCTGCATTGGAAACTGTCCCTAATCGTTTCATGTTCCAGGAATTCTCTGCGTTCAGGAAGAGGATGCTAATAACATATTTTTTGAGTGGCTGCAAAGTTCTGGAAATAATGCCAGGAGTTTTTGTTGTTGTTGTTGTTTTTTAATGTAAATCGTCTCCTTCTGTCTTGGCACTAGACTGTGACGGTGGACCCAACGGTGGCCTCTTTCCAGGTGTGACAGGGAGGCTCAGATGAGACTCCTGCAGTCCTAGGGCTGGTAGCTGAGAGGGGCTTTCCTTGCACTGCTTCCCCATTATTCTCACAGACACGCTCAGCCTTCGCTTTGATGCAGGCTGGCTACTTGACCCGATGTGTTATCTCTCTGCATGCCAGCTGGAAGGCAATGGAGGCTTTCGGGAAGGCACGGCCGAGCAGAACTGGGTTTCAGACAACAGTCTTTAAATAAAGATGAGCTGAGCTTGGCGCCGCACCTAAGCTGGACGTCCCCAGCCAAAGCAGAAAGAGGACTGTGCAACTCTCAGCCTGTCTAGGACTGCCAGACAGTGGGTCCTTCTTCTCACCTGGCCAGCCACCTCCAGGGGCTTCAGGGGCACCTCTTCCTTTGCTTCCCTTCACTGCACTACATCCCCAAGCGACCATTCTCCTTGCAGAGCTGTGGCACCCGGACCTGGACGAGTGGCCTTTCAGTTTAAGTTTCCAAGCAGCCAGGTGTTTTAAAAGCCAAGGCTTTCTCCTGTTAGATTTTGGCTGGATCGAAACTTGTCTGGTTCAGGATGGGTTCAGGGAGACCTGCTGTCATGGAGATTGGGCCCGCTGACATGCTCTCACTGGTCCCTTCGGCTTTCTACTCTGTGTTGGAACAGAAATTCCACGGCATCTGCCTGCAGAGGCTCGGCCGGTGTCCGAGCTGTCCTCACGGAACCACCGGCACTCACAGGCAAACAAGGAAACTGGATCCGTGGTGGACACAAGCCCCACTCACTGGTGCCCTCCGTCCCCCCGTAATCCCCCTGCTATTGACAAATAGAGCTCAGGGATGTGGGCGGCGGCGACAGCTCCTACAGACAGCACGCATTAGCGGCAGCATTAGTGCCCTTGGCTGTGACAGCCTGGGCACTTGAGAGAGGTTTAAGTGATCAGTGCTGTGTATACCGCAGCCATCTTTCGATTCCTCGTGACATTTCAGTGTTGCTCACTTTGTATGCTTATAAAAGGGGGCTCGGAGTAAAAGCTGATGCCTCAATTGTTTTGGGGGCTCTGATGCTGCGTGAGTCAGGCACTGGGGCAATGATGAGACATTATCAAGTTTCTCCACAAACACGGAAAATTTTCTTGATTTTGTGACAAACACTGGTCTAAAGAGAGCTGGGAGGTTCATTATATATTTAAAAAATAAAGAGTTGCCTGGGGATATAATAAACAAATGAAACTACCGCAAACTAAAATGTTTTTTCACAGCAAAGGAAATCTTCAACAAAATAAAAAGACAGTCCACAGACTGGGTGAACATATTTGCCGAGACATCTGACAAGGGGTTAATATTCAAAATTTACAAAGTACTTACAAAACTCAACACCAAAAAAAACAGCAACTCAATTAAAAAATGGGCAAAGGACCTGAATAGACACTTCTCCAAACAGGACACACAGAAGGCCAATAGACTTGAAAAGATGCTGAATGTCACTAATCATCAGAGAAACGCAAATTAAAACCACAATGAGATACCATCTCACACCTGTCAGAATGTCCATCATCAATAAATCAACAAATAACAAGTGCTGGTGAGGATATGGAGAAGGGGGAACCCTTTAGCAATGTTGGTGGGAATGCAGACTGGTGCAGCCACTGTGGAAAGCAGTATGGAGATACCTCAAAAAGTTAAAAATGGATCTGCCTTTTGACCCAGAGATCTCACTTCTGGGAATATATCTGAAGGAACCCAAGACACTAATTCGAAAGAACATAAGTACCCCTATGTTCATTGCAGCATTATTTACAATCGCCAAGATATGGAAGCAGCCCCAGTGTCCATCAACAGATGATTGGATAAAACAACTATGGGCCATTTACGCAATGGAATTCTACTTGGCCATAAAAAGGAAGGAAATTTTACCCTTTGTAACAGTATGGATGGACCTGGAGAGCATTATGCTAAGTGAAATAAGCCAGTCAGGGAAAGACAAATACCACATGATTTCACTCATATGTGGAATCTAATGAACAAACTGAACTAACAAGCCAAACAGAGAGAGACTCATAAATGGAGAACAGATGACAGCTAGCAGGGAGAGAGGAGGGGGAGGAGGAATTAAGCAAAAAGCAGAAAGGACTCATGGACACGGACAACGGTGTGGGGATGGCTGTGGGGAGGGGAGTGTAAAGGGGACTAAATGGTAATGGAAAAAATACAATAAAGATTAAATAAAATATATTAAAAAGTAGAAATACAAAAAAAAAAAGATTTGCTTGACTCACTTACTGTATTTGATGGGTTGGTGTCAGCAGGTGGGCTTTGCCTTGGAAATTTGGTAAAAGGTAGCTTGATCTCAGGAAATTTTTCTCCTGATAGGAGTTTAATATAATAGTTAAATACAGGGTTTTTTGTTTTGTTTTGTTTTGTTTTTGCTTTTATTTCTGAGTTGACCAAATTCTCTGAAATATTCTTCCACAAGAAGTGTTCCAAAGGAATATCCTTCCTGTCTCTCAATATCATTTGTACAAGTGATAACACTTTATACATTTCCAGGGTAGAAAAGGCTATTACAGTCATCACGAGTTAGGACCTTTGTCCTTTATCACAGAGTATGATTTTTAGGTTTTAAAATGCTGACCTCTTATATTCTATATTTTTATTTCTCTTAATTTACTCATTCATTCAACAAACTTCTTACTGAGTATCTGCTCTGTAGAAGTGGCAGAAATATAGAAGAACCTAAAATGTATGTATTCCTTGCTCCCCAATAGTCCACATCCTAGTTGGGAAAATTTGTTAACACCACACTGATCCCAGAGCTGTGGTAAGTGAGTGTCTAAGTGAGTGCCTAGTGATCTATGGCAGCAGTGAGTGGGGTGAATTTGCTGCAGGGGTGTGAGCATGGAGGAAGGAGGTGACACTTTGTAAAGGAGGGGAAATTCAGTTGGCTCTTGGAGAAGAACGGGGGTGCGGGAGGGAAAGGGCTGGCTCTTGCTGGGGGCGCCCATTCGAAATTCAGATTTGGGGCTCACGGTAAGGTGGGAAAGGGAGATAAGGAAACTAGGGCTGAAAGGAGTCAAGTAGCTTGATCCACGTCACATTGTAGAAAGTGGAGAAGCCAGGTCTGGAACCTCCACTCCAAACTCTTAACCACCGTCTGTGTGCGTCTTACTGCCTGCTTGCAGAAGAGACTCAAGGGATGAAGGAAGAGGAGAAGAAACTTTAAAAAACATATTGGAAATATATTTTGGAATATATTTGGAAATATTGGAACTAGTCCAATAAAAATATTGGAAATCATTTTTAAAATATGGAAATAAAAAATATTAGAAATGTAATAGTGCAAAAAAAATTTTTTTTAATTATTATTTTCTTGACCTGGATAGAATAGCCAGATTGAAATAGAAATGAAGAAATGACATTTTCATATAAAAAAGAAATGCTGTACGGAGTGAAAGTGAAGCTCTTGCAAACTGTTCTGTCTTAAAGGAGATGCCCAGTTCAGAAAGGCAACGCACGGCGTCTGTCTCCGTCCTCTTTATTTGCACGTCCTCATCCACCAGGAGCCGGGTAGCACGAGTCTACCCATGTGTACATGTGTGTGGCTGTCCCAGGGACTCGGACGAATTCAACCTCGATTCAGACTTGGAGTGAAAAATGGCTGTATTTTTGACTTTTAAAAAATTATCTGTTTATTTCTCTTTCTCTGTCGATAACTCCTGGTTGTAATGCTGAAATCTTATAAATACGGCACAGTTAACTTACAAAATGAGCTTAGTGTTCTCAGGGCAGTGAGAATTGAACAACACATAATTTGGCACAATTTGGTGGGCCTGAGTTTAAGACAAATACGAGCCTCAGTGAGCATAGAGGCTTTATTGTTTCGAAGTGAGTTCATGTCATGTATAGGGGCTGAACTGATCAGAAAGCCCCACATGGCCCTCCGCCCCATCAAGGCGTCCAGCCTTGTGCTTTCATAAGCCTGGTATTCACAGCACAACGTTTCTCCTTCCAAACAGGAATGTTGTTGTTTCAAATTGCCATCTGTTCTCTGGGTAGAATAGTGAATGCCATCTCCTTTTGCCCCCTGGCCCTGCTGGTGTCACAGAGAGTTGGAAGGGCGGAGCGTGCAAGGCAGGATGGGTGGTGTCACACAGCCCTGGGCTTCAGCAGTGTTAGGAAAGGGATGGTGCAGAAGTGCCACGTGGAACTGGTAAACGGGGACTTTGCAGTCCTTTCGGAGTGCTGGAAATCACATTTGCAAATGGAGGAGATGGAGGTTAATGTAGAATTGCTTGAATTCTTGAGAAAAAGGAAGAGAAAGAAAACTTAAGATGTGTCAAGTGTTTATGTGCCAGGCACCATGTTTCTAACTTGAGTGGCCAATACTGATGTACGCAGCCCTGGATTTTGCCTATCGGTCTAGCACAGAGATTTTCAACCCCTGTGCCATGGGACACGGGTGTGTAGCAAGAATTTTTAAAACATGCTACATCCGCCTATCTAGTCAGGGGCACTGACCTCTTTTCCTTTAAATTGTCAAATAAAAATATGACAACAGCCAGCACAACAATTGCCATCTGGTATAGCTGAATTAAAATTACGCCTATTTTGGGGGTCAGTTTTGATACTTTTTTTTGTGGTGTGCTGCAGAATTTAAGTAACTAGCTTGCATGTGCCAGGAGATGGAAAAGGTTGAAAAATCACTGGTCTAGCATAATTTAATAATAGAGCTCCTTTTGCTTTCAGAAGTGTCCTGTTTAGACAATAAATTACCTGGTCCCCCATGTGTAACCTGAGCAAGAGCTCTCTACAGAAAGTCTCGCTCTTCCGTTGTTCACACCTGGAAACTGAGTCTCTGAGAGGCTTGCTAGTGCCACAGGTTATTCCCGCTTCACTTTGGTGCCCCCAGAGCGCTTTATCCACGCCAGAACAATGGTGCTGATCTAGTTATAGGGCCACTTAATTTATTTTCAAAGGTACATGAAAGGGGAGCACCTCCTTTCTGTTGTTTTCCAGTGGTGGGAAGACAGATCAGGCCTGATACCACGTGTCCCCTCTCACCTTGTCCCCTTGTGACTAGGGGTAAAATTTGGGAAAATAGTTGAAGAAATGATGATCAGAGTTGAGGATGTCACACGGGCTCATGGACTACAAGAGAGGTAATGGATCTGTACAGGAATTAGACCCAGAGCTGCTCCTGCATACCAAGTAGTCAGTGGCACATGAGTACACTGCAGATGAGTAGTCAGTGGCTGAGCCCCGCCCCCCACCATCCATAGGCCAGAGTCAGGGAAGTCAGTGTTTACAGCACCATTTGGGGTCAGTAAGTAATAAAGCGCTTTATGCATTGGGTATTTGATAGATCTTAGCCAATCACAGAAGAACAAGAGACTCTTTCAGGCCTTCTGGGTAAACTTCCACTATAGGAGAAAACACAAAATTTATTCTATAAAGGGGGCCTGGAAACCTTGATTCCTCCTCCACCTCTCAGTTACTAGCCATGTGATCTTGACCAAGTCAGTAGACCTTTCTGAGATTCTGTTTCCTCATCTAGAAGAGGAAGAAGGAAGAGAATGAGGAGGACAAGGGGGAAAGGACATTAGCTGATAAGGGGTCCTTCCCTACTGCTAGTTTTTGTAAATAAAGTTTTGCTAGAACATGGCCACACAGATTTACTTACGTATTGTCCGAGCTGGTCTCCAGCTACAACAGAGGAGTGGAATTGTTGCAACAGAGACTTTATCATCCACCAAGACAAGAATATTTACTGTGTGGTCCTTTGCAGAAAAAGCTTGCTGATCCCTGGCCTAAATGATCTCCAAAGACACCTTTACTTTTTGAAAGTCTCTGACTCCAAGGAAGAAGAGAAGGAGAATAAGAAAGGGAAGAAGGTGAAGCCCGAGTTATAAATCAGAGTCAAAAAACCAGAAAGCAACTTGCCAATGATCCAATGGGCCAATTGTGTTAACAGTAACAGGGTGCAGCTCCCCCTGCTGGCTGGGAGGACCTTTTGAATGTAATATGGGGTCAAAGACCGTAAGTAAAGGTAACAAATCTGGATAGTAATCAGACCCTTAGAGTCATGTTCAATATGGCGGTCACCGCAGATGAGTAGGGAAGTTTCTGTTTCTCCTTCACGCCTTTGAATTCATAAAGTGCATGCTTCAAGGAAACTGGTTGAATTCGGGTCCTCAAACTAGAGAGTAAAGCTCCATTAGAGAGAAGCAAAAACCAAGAGAGGACAGGGAAAGCATGCTTGAAAAAAAGTTAATCATGGCAAAGAAAGCCAAAGCTAACAAACAGTGCTGGACGGGCTCTCATGGCCTCAGACAGTAGGCGAGGATGGTTATTGTTGCAATTGCATTAAATCATACTAATCCCGATGCCAAAAGCCACTTGAATGATGAAGTGAAGCAGCCTGCGATGGCGACCAGGAGGCTCTGTGTTTCTGCCTCGGCTGGGCAGGGCTGCTGTCAGCCCTCTCAAGCGAGCTCTGCATCCTGTCTAAGGGGCCCAACTCTGCCTTCAGTGGAGACTTGCAGAACTGGCAGATTTGAGTTTGGTTTGGAGTTTTGTTGTGTGTTTCTTGGCAGGAGGGGACCCTCCTCCATCCACGGAGCCCCCGGATTAATGGCTAAAGTAACACCTACTGGCGGGACCAACCCAGGCCCGGGGCAGCCTTTCTGGTGTTGACGCATGACTCCTCTTGACTCACAGCCTCACTCCGTTGTGTTGGCGGTTTGAGGCTGCGGCCCCGAAGTCTGAGCTGCCTGTTTCATGATCTGAAAAACACAGTATGGAGTCCGCGTGCTTTCCTCCCAGAGTGGAGCATGCCTTGGTGGGGAAACCCTGGGGGAGACAAGGGGAAGTTGCTTTGTGTTATAGTGAATCCCAATGCAAGAAATAAAATTAGTTTTAACCCGCGAAATCTTGACTTGTTGCTTTCTCTCTTAAATTTCCTTGAACTTCTGCTCACAACCTTGGGGAACGGTTGAAATACAGTCTTAGGAACCCACATCCAGATGGAGGTTTGGGTTTTTCCTTTTGGTTCCAGTGAACTGAGGTCAAACTTGCCACAGGCTTGGTGTGCTGGCTTCTCCCCGGGAGAAATCCTTTTGGGAAAAGGTGGAATATGAAAATATATGGTGACATGTTTGTTTACTCATATATTTTTTGCCCTTTCTCTGAACTCAAATTGTGCCAAAATGTGCTACTTTTTTCTGCTTGGTAGAAGGGTGGAGATACTTATTTCCCCAATCTGACTCTCTTGGGAATCTGAGGAAAATCAAAATGTTTCCTGTAAAGTTTTGAAATGGGTTAATTTAACTGGGAGCATGGCCATTACACTCTGCTGCATAGAAAACATTCATTTATGTCATGGGTAGACTTGAGTAATGTGAATTTCCTTCATTTTTGAAGGACATATACACAAACCAAAGGAATGGGGAAGCATCTGTTGAATTGCCTCAGTCCCTATAATCCAATCATGCCAAAAAATATGAGAAATAGGAGTGAAAAATGAACTGAATTCAAGGAAAACTAGACGATAAGTTCCCACTGTGCGGAAGGATAGTCACGAAGGACCTGCTGGGCACAGGAGTCGCTGTGTTGGTGTGTTTATACAAGCACGCACATGGGGGCAGTGGGTGAGAAGTGGGGGGAATCTGACTGAGGGAACCAGCGCCTTATGCAGATACAAAGAGAGAGGAGTCAGGAGTTCAAGGTGTTGGAGCGGGAATGGATTCCACATGGGCCAGAGCTCTGATGGGGATGTGGGGGTGCTGGCCCATGTTTGTGTAGCCATTGTTTCTGAGTTGCTAGGCAGGAAAGCTGACCTGGTTCCCATGTGTCCCCCTTAGAGAAAGTCAGACTTTTGAAGCGTATAAGGGGAATACACTGGGCTTTCACGTTGGATCTTCAAGAAGAGGAAGGCAATGAGACCCCAGCTGAAGGCCAGCCGCCCCCACCATCTCTTTCCTCTCTTGGCCAAGAGCAGCTGGCACTGGAGCGTCTCTGGGTTCCCCACGAAGTTTTCCCTGATAAGTCCCCTCACTGCCCTGCAGTCTAAGGGAAAATTCTTATTTCTGCAGCCACTTAATTCAATGGAAATTTCCCTTTATAAGTCAACTTAAAGCCAGAATCTCAAAGATGTAAAGCCACCCACTAAAGTTAATCATTTTCCAAGTGACACAGACCTCAAAGAGGGAGATTTGTTTTCTTCTCACCTTCTCGCCCTCCGTGAATGGCAGCTGTATTGCAGACAAGGGGAATTCCCATGGAGTCACCATTCTAGGACAATCTAGCGGGAGTGGTGACCTCGTTGTTGGAATTCATTTCAAAATTGACACTCCAGGGGAACTTTCCATGTGTCCCACCTCCCAGACACAGTGCACACTTCTAAGAGTCTCAAAGACATTATTTATAACAGTGTCTGACAAATGGTGGCGTTGCCCCAAAACGCGTGGCCGTGGATTTTCCTCCCGTTGGCTGCATTTGCAATTACGAGCCTCCCAGGCACATGGCAAAGGCTTGCGTCTTACATGAGCCAAGAAATTTCCTCAAGCCAGTGCTGCTTAGAGGGACTGAGAATTGGGATCCTGTGTAGGTGGTCAATACATGTTTGTTCAATCAAATATTTTTGCTTTTAAGTAGAAGTTGAAGAGTTTATGAGGAGAGGCTGTTTTGAAGAGAAGCAAAGTGACTTGCAGATGAGTCTGTTCTGTAGTTGGCTCTTTAATCTTAGGCAGTTTATGATTAAGTTGACATTTTTCAGAAAAATAAGTCCCAGTGTAAGTGAGAGGTTGGGAAATGGGCTTACTCCTACATTTCCCATAAGAGTGAAAATTGCTGTGGATTTTTGGATAAAATTATAGGTACCCTGTCATTCAGGAAAGACTCTTTAAAAAGTTTATCCCGCAGACGTAATCAGTAATAGACATAGAAGTGTATATTCAAGGATTTTCATCACATTTGTCTAAAAATGAAAAATTTGGAAATAACAAAATTCCCAATATAACAGGATGGCTAAGTAAATTATGACCTATGTATTCTGCACCCATAAAAATTATTTTTGAAAACTTTTTAGAGCTACAGAAAGAAATATTTTCTTAATATGATATTAAATGACAAAAAGTAGGGACTGAAACGAATTAATTAAATAATTTTGGTAAATTATATATATATAAGAAAACTACTACAAGCACATAATTGCTGATGTACTGGGGTTTATATCTGATGGGTGAGGTAACGGGAATGATCTTCTCTACTATTCCATCCCCGCCATATGAAACGGCCACCTTTCTAGGTCAGAAACAGTTGCACATGGGCAGCATCATATGATTCAACCCACTGCAGATTATGCTGCCAGCACTCAGGCAGCACCTGACATGGCCTTGATCGACAAAAGCTTCAATCTCAAGGCTTGGAAAAATGACAAAGACACTTGGATTCTCAGCAGATGGTAGAGAGCTCTTGAGCAGATAGAACTAAGAGTGATCATGTCAGGGGCACGCAGGATGGTTGGTACACGCACGGGGATGGGAGATAAACAAGGAGGAGGTCTTAGCCTGCCAACTTCAGAGCAAATGATATCTCCTTTTTTCAATAGCTTACCTCCTTAAGCTAGTCGCCATCAAAATAAATTGTGAAAAAATTATCGTGTGAAATTTCAGCACAAGTAATTTGTTGTGTGACCTAATGGGCAAAACACACACGCCAAGTGTATTAGTTATCTTTTGCTGTGGAACAAATTACCCATAATGACATTTATTATGTCACAACTTCTGTGAGTCAGGAGCCTGGGCCCAACTTCGTGGGGCTCCCCAGTTCAGGGTCTCTCTCCCACTAGGCTGAACTCGGGGTCACCGTTCTGTCTAGGTTCCATTAGGCAGGACCCACTTCCAAGCTCGCTCCTGTGGTGTTGGCAGCATTCGGCTTTCACAGGTTGTTGGGCTGAGGGCCTTGATGGCTTTTGGACGAAGGCCGCCCCTGGTCCCGGTCCCGTGGGTGTCTCTGTAGAGCAGCGCACAGCATGGCCACTGAATTCCATGGGAGCAATGAGCGAGAAAACAGCGGAAGGCAAGCACTCAGCAGTCTGCCCTGGGGCGCCCTGCCTGTGCTGCGGGGGGGTGACCAGTTGGCCTTTTTCATCTCTTTCTCTTGTAAGCCCTAGCTGCTTGCCAAGTTATGACCTGACAGCCGAAGGGGTTATCATCCCTCCTTTCCATTCCCATGCCATTTCTTTCTTTAGAAAGTTAATCTTGTAGGGCTAATAAATGACCCCAACCCCAAATAAAGTAAGGTGACATTTGCCCTGGTCAGTGTGGCTCAGTTGGTTGGAGCATTGTCCCATGAACCGAAAGGTTGTTGGTTCAATTCCAGGTCAGGGCATATGCCCAGGTTGTAGGTTTAGTCCCTGGCTGGGGACTGTGTAAGAGGCAGCCAATCAATATTTCTCTCTCACATCGGTGTTTCTCTCCTTCCCTCCCCCCTCTTTAAAATCAATGAGCATGTTCTTGGGTGGAGATTAAAAAAAACAAATAAACAAGGTGACATTTAAAACAATACTAAAATTATTTAGGACTTTCACATTCTGGAGGAGAAATCATTGTGTTAAGTTGAGCACTGAGGTGAATTTGGCACTTGGCAACCTGAGAGGCTCCTCCCCAATGGCCCCTGGCTTGACTGCACAAAGGTTTGGAAGCAGAGGCCATACCTGTAGAAGGTTTCAGAAACCATTGTGATTATCTATTTGAAAATCACAGGTTGATAGTTGATGCAGTTGGCATATGAGTCATCGTATATCCAGGCTTTTTTTTTTTTTTTTTTTAACTCAACACCCTAAATCTTGGGTGCTCAGATTTCAGTTGAATTGACCTTCAGAAACTGGGAAATGTGTCAAATGGTTTTAGCAAGTCAAAGGCTCGCTTTTGTTTTCCTACACACCACCTCTGAACAGATCAAGTTTAAGGCCCTGATGGTCTCTGTGACATGTGGGCCTGTGGCACTGCGATCTGATTTGTCAGTGACATTAGATTGTCTAGACATAGGTGTCAGCCTTGTTTGTCCTCGAGGTCATGCCAGACAAAGGCAGCCAGCTAGGGACAAACCCAGCATGCCCTCATTCTGAAGCTCACAGATGTCAGCCTGAGCTGTGGGGCCGGAGGGAAGCCCCAGTTCCAAGCCTTTCCCTCTTTGATGTCCAGCCCCTCTCTGCTCTGCCACATTTGCCCGAATTGGCTGCTTTTTCTCTGTCCACGGTGGTAGCAGCCATCCTTTTCCCTCTGTAACTCTCTGTTTGTGGGCTGTCATCGACACTGAAGGCCTAGAGCCTTGTTTATATTTGAACTTGTTCTTACGCGTTCTCACTCTGGTTGTCTGAGTGAGTCTCACAGGCCTGCTGCCGTATTACAGCCTATGACCAGGAAAAGGCCTATGAACATCGAGAACCACTTCTGCTGGGATGGGCTCATCGAGATGCCTGGTCACTGATTCTAGCCAGCTCTGTCCTGTGTCCCCAGTACCTGTGTGGCCTCTGATGATTAAGCACCCTAAAAATGTGGCCAGTCTGGGAAGGGAAGCTCGGTCCCCTCTGGGATCCAGGGAGCACAGGTGTGAGTTTAGCTGAGTGGGCGGCCAGAGGAAGACTGGGAACTTTTTTACACAATCGGTGTGTTTAGAGAGGATTGTGTCAGACTGCTGGTGTTTAAGTGAGGCCTTGAGCCCTATATCTGTATCTTGGGCAGCGACAAAGAACAGCGTGAAATTGGAGATCAGAATTGGCTTGGGCAGAATGACAGGATGTACAAAGGGTTTGTTTCGTCGTACACTTTCTGTAAAACTGTACTTGAATCGATGTGATCGCTCTCACTCTCTCTCTCCCTTACACACCCATACACACACACGAGTGTCTGGTGAGGGAAGAGAGGCACTTGCTCTGGGCACCAAATTTAAGGGGATGCCGACAAACACAGTCATCAGGGTAAATAGTATTTTAATGTAACATGTTAAAAAAATCAAAATCAATGCAATAAAACCCCACGATGAACTGAATATTAAGAACTTTAAATAAAGTATCAGTTACAATGATTTTTTTCCTTGTCCCAAGTTCTAGAATGGCCCTGAGTATGGCGCTGTAACTAGTCCTCTCTTTATGTACAAATCTGGTATTTTTTTTTATTGTGAATTCTTGTATCAACTCTGATTTTTAAAGTATTGCCCTAAAATGATAAAGACAAAAATGATTTATCTTGATTACTGTGGGTTTTGGAGCCCCCTTCAGTTCCGTGCCAGTCCTGGCCTTGTACACACAGGGGTCAGATAGGCAGACGGACTTGGGCACACATAGACACACACACCCCCCCTTTCTACTGGTCACAAAGGACGGTGTCTTCTCGGCCTAACACCTAGCGCCACGCATTACCTCGTTATCTCTTTCTCACGCTCTGATGGCTGTTACGTCACAGGGCACTTCCCTTTGAGACCTGCCTTACCAGGGAGCATATCCCATACATTGTTTTCTTTACCTTGAAATCATGTTATCAACCTATATACCAACCATGCTTCACTCTCAGGTAGGAATCTCTGTGATGCAAATGTTTCCCCGCCCTTCTGTCTAAAACTCACCTTTTAGACACCTGCACAGTGGGGTTCCCCTGGTGGGGGCCTCAAGCCTACCCTGTCCTCACACAGCCGTGACCCCCACCCCAAGCCTCCAGCATAGTTAAAACCTTCACCATTCACACATTTACCCAAATCAGAAACCCCGGCTTCCCTTTACCTGCCCTTTCCCCATGAACCCCTTTCTAACCAATTTCTGCCGGATCTCCTGAGTTCTACCATGCTTCCTGTTCCCACTGTCACTGCCCCATTCAGGCTCCAGTCTGCCTGCCCCGACTGGACCTCTGTGCCCCGCCTCCAGGCCACCCTTCTCATCACAGTCAGAGGGGCTTCTTCAAATGTCAGCTTGGAAGAGCCCCCCTGTGCTGGTTGACTGCCATGCTTGTTGGAGAGATTGAGCAGCTTGGGTTTATCGAGTGTCTTTATCTGCCGGGCTGTCATTTAGAGCAGAAGACATGGGGGGCTTGTCTGTCCTTATTTCCCACAGCCCAGCCACACCGCACCCCTTGGCCTGTTCTGAAGGGTGCAGACCCTGAAGCTACCCTGCACACTCGGTTCTAGTTAGGAGGCTTCCATGTAGTGCTCCAATGACTGGGGCTGTATTTAACTTCACTGATTCCTGAAGGTGGTCCATTTCTACCTGAACCTATTAGGTCTGGTGCAGTTATAGTTTAGCTTAGATTTGGGGGACAAGAGGAACACCTAGTAGGATGAGAGCAGTAAAGAAGGATATTAAGGAATTTGTCAGGGCCAGGACTAGAGCTGGGGTTTTTTTTTGTTTTTGTTTTTTTCAGCTCTCCATAAAGGACAACTCATTCAATAATTAGATGGAAGTGAGGACAGGTTTGGGGAAAAGTGGAAACTGACATTTAAATCTCCAGAACAAGAAGTAGGAGAGTTATTGACCAAAAAGGGTCATATGTAGGTGTGAGGGTCAGGGTATGGAGCCAGAAATTCAGAAAACAAGGGATACAAGCAAATTCAAGGATGTCAAAGGTGGCCTGAAAGGGGCATTGGGGAACTGTCCAGGTTGGGGAGGTCATAAGCTTTTGTGTACTGTCTGGGGCAGATGTAGACTAGCTGTGTTCAGTGCCTGAGAATAGCATGTCTCAGGTAGGATCTAAAACCATCGAAGAGCAATAGTTAGGGTCAGAGGAGGGATACGCAGTTGGCCTGGGCTGCTGCTCTACCACCGATACCCTTGGGCTGTCAGCTTCCCAAGTTCTCTTCCCTGCACCTGTTGGAGATCCACTACAGGTAAAACATCATTGCCCACTGAAATAGCCCTAGAAGAGTCTCTTGGTAAGAAAGAATTTGAACGACTCAACATACTGTGGTCAGCTCTTTGTGTAAATCCATAGAGTTGGATGGAAAGTCAAGTTGAAGTTATGATAATGCTGTTTTTAACACATTTTGTTATTCTCTGCATTTGGACAGACCAGGAACCAAATGTCATCTCCCGAAACATGACCATACATCATACGTGTGCCTACATGTTGGATTAGTCTTGAAAGATGGGAAGGAAGGCACTCTTGGTTCTCACAACCACATTTAAGCACAGGTGTTGTTTTTCTTCCCTCTCGCATTTTTACCACTCTGTTAATTAATGATAAATGACCCACTGACCTCACAGAGACCAAGGGTTTCCTAGTTGGATAAAGTGGTCTGTGCACAGTGTGGCTGGTGAGCTGAACTCCCTCTGTCCTTGAAGGTGGCGGGGGGCGGGTCCTGGAGCCCTGGCCCCACTACACTGGTTTGGACCATTTATATGGACATGTCTAGCCATCTTCGCCTGGAAGAAATCCATGGGCCTGGTTTTTCTCGTGTAGCCGGGAAGCCTCTTCAGGGGCTTGGCGGGGAGTTCTTTGGCAGTGGGGTAGGGATCTTGCAAGGGATGAGAGAAATGGCAGAACACAGAGCCAGGCACTCATATTGTAGGAGAGGACAGGCCGTTAGCCTGGCTCAAAATTACATCCCAGGATCCAGCACAGCACTTGGCACACAGTAGGTGTTTGGCAAATATTTGTTGACGGGATGGGTGGTAATGCTTTACCAGCCTTGTAAACCTAGGCATATTTAATCATGTAGGACACACTTCAGTCACAGATAAAATAGGGACATATCGCTTGCCCTGCCATCGTTATAGTTTGTTTTCAGAAAATGCTTTTTAACCATGCACAAATGTAAGTTATTATAATTTAGTCTTCCTCCATAAAAGCAGTACACCAGCTTTATGAAGACCATAAAAATGTAGCAGATGTCAGAGGGGAAAAATTGTCCAAGAACAGGACAATAAAACCTTGATTGACCAGAATGCTCAGAGAATGAGGTGTTCTAGTTAACTGAATCACTGTTTAAGTGAGAGATAAACAGAAAAGCCTTTGCTTCAACCCACAATGAATCTACAATTCCTTTGCCCTAGGAAGAACAAAGTATTCCATTAATGATTAAGGATACTGCTACGTCTTTTGGTCGTTGTTCTGAACACCATTTCTTCTGTAGCTATAAAAGCCACTGACCACAGGACATAGCTGAGGTGTGGTTCTCTCATCCCATGGGAAGGCTTGGGCATGACGCAGTAAAGTTATTAAAAACACAATGTGTTGAGGAAGGTGGAACTGGGCAGCACAGAATATTTTCATCGTAAAGTATCTCTTATATGGTATTAGGACTCCCCATACTCAGAGTCCAGAGAGCACCATTGCTGTTTTGTTTTTTGGTTGGGAAATGTTTATTGGGCTCCTACCACATGCAAGGCATTGGGCTGGGTTCATGACCTTGTAGGGGCAACAGCTCAATGCAGTGCATTGTGTTTAAGGATACGCTAGAGCTGATCTCAGAATGCCAGGTGAGCACAGAGGTAAGCTGTTCTCAGCTCGGCTTCTGATGGGAAAGAGGAGACAGACCTGTCAGGCAGGACCCATCTTTCAAAAGTTGAATGACACTCAGGTGGCCCAGGACAGTGTAGCTCTGGGTGATTGGTTGGATTCCTGGGTAAAGGCCTACCGAGTTTAGAGCCAGTTGCTCCAGGTTTGGAGAAAGGCTCCAAGCCCTGAGAGGTTGTAGAGTTGTGGGCAGGGAAGCCAAGGTACACGCAGCATTCTCTAAACTTGGCTGGGGGCATGGTGACCACATTTGGCAGGGTATGTGGGCCCTGGGCACACCATATACCAGGACCCCTCAAACACCGTGTTCCCTCATTCAATCATTCATTTGGGAATTCAAATCTTGGACTTGTGTTGTCTCGTCTGTGATTCGGAGATAATAATATAATGAGCACATACTGTGTCTGGCACATGCAGACAGCAAACGGGAGCTGGATAGCCAACCATTTTCCATTTTTACTTTCAACTATTTTCCTTCTCTCCTTGCAGCTCTCCTTCCTTCCATACTCTAAGAGAGATTTCTTGTTGATTTATGGCTAGTCTCTCTCCTTTCAAAGTGCCACTGTGGCACACTTTCTCTTTCTCATGTGTTAGAAACCAGAGGGGAACAAGAAGGAGGTGAGGGAGTAATTATGACAGATGCCTGTGGCATGATTTTTAATAAGAGTATAAAAGCTTAACTTGATTGATTCTAAAAAAAATTGCCTTAGAAAGGATATAAGTGCCTGAATCTAGCATGTTCTTAATGGACTTCCTTTGTCAGGGAAAATATTTTGAAAGAGATTCCCCAAGTTCAGAAAAATGCACACGCACACACACACACACACATACACACACACACACATACACACACACCACTATGAGTTCTGTCTGGAAAAAGTCCAGCCATTGTTAATATAACAGGAACGGTTTGTACAACATCAGTGTAACCTGGCAGCCAAGGAGCGTGGACTGGAATGTGCACACGTGAACAATGATGACCTCACTGTACTAGTCAGTGGGGGCGGTAGATGCCATTGAGTGACCATGTGTGCTGTGTGGCCATCACATTAAAAATGACTGAGCGAGTAGGGCAATGAATCTGCATCAAATTTTGCATTAAGCTTGAACATTCCTCCGTGGAAACTGTTTGCATGATTCAGAAGGTCGCAGCTATGGGCAACTGGTGATTGGCAGTTTCATTGTGACAACGTGCCCACTCATGCATCACATCTCGTGCAGAGTTTTCTGGTGAAACATCAAATCACCCAGGTGACTCACTCCCACTATAGCCCAGATTTGGCACCCTGTGACTTCTGGCTTTTCCCCAAACTAAAATCACCTTTGAAAGGAAAAGGATTACAGACTGTCAACAAGATTCAGGAAAATACAGCAGGGCAGCTGATGGCAATTGGGGGAACCATGTGAGGTCCAAAGGTGCCTACTTTGAAGGGGAGTGAGGAGTCATTGTCCCATGTCCAATATTTCTTGTGTCTTGTATCTTCTTCAATAAATGTCTGTATTTTTCATAGTACATGGCTGGATACCTTCTAGAAAGGCCATATATGTATATGGAATAGAGTTGACACTGCCAACTTGAGAGTGCAGAGGGCACTCTAGTCCAACAGGCAATTCTAGTGGGCATTTCCTGTTCCTTGGCTTCTAATATCCCACTGTTCCTGATCTTCCTACTGGCATTCCAGTCTTCTGATTTTTAGGGGAGTGCCCTCTTGTGTGTAGGTTGACATGAGAGAAATTCCAAGACCATGCCTCACATTATGAAATCTAAGAGTCCGATTCTTCTGCTTTACCGTTCCTTGTCATGTTCAAGGGCCAAGCCTGTGAGACCTAAGACAAGGCACGTGACCTAAGCCCAACAACCAAAAAGTATGTCTGAGATTTTGAATATTCAATAAATAACGCAATAGAGAAGAAAATATTTCAAACTCGGGCTCATTGCGGAGCCAGCAGAGGGGCCAGGTGTTCGGTGATCCCAGGAACAGGATTCTCACCACCTGGTCGTTGGCGCACCCCTGGTTCCTGCCATTGGTCAAACATAGTCCTTCAGCAACCCTTTGATCTGAAGAGTTCTCTTGATTTCCTTTCAAAAAAGTCTCCTTTCTGCTTAAGTTAGTAATAGCTGGACTGATACAACATCACTGTTCAGAAATTGCTCTGGTGACAGGAAAATATTGGGGGAAGAGATTCCTCTTTTACTCTTTCAGATCTCTCTTCAAACAAGAATTCTTAAACCCTCCCCGACTAGGTCAACTCAATGATTTGGTTGAAGAAGGTGAAGAGTTTGATCAGGATGTGAGTCAGTGGGGATGTTGGTTAGAGAGGCCACTGGAATCCAGAGACTGCCGCATGTGATCTCTTTCCTGACATTCTCCACCTCTGAAGTGATGAAGGTTTCAGGCAATTAGTGTGAACCTTCGCCTTGGCTTTATCGACCTTTTAATTATTTCACTTTCCTTTTGCCGAATAAGTTCAATGTAGAGCTTACTTAAGTAAATACCTAAAATAAGTGTAAAGTATAAGATATTAAAGTCTACAAAATGACCACTGCTGGTGTGATGCAAACCAGCCCACAGATGGAGGTTATTATGAGCATGCATTTGTGTCGTATGAATCAGTCAGTTACAGAAGGGAGAGTAGGAGGAAGAAGTCTCGGCAAAGGGGAAGCATTGGTCAGCATTCGCTCTTTTAATGGTACTTGGCGGCCTCTAATTCCAAACCCTGTCACCCTTGGATTGTGTTGTTTCTGAGTGCAAAACACAGCGATGTGTAACTGAGATGGCCAGGGACAGGTCCCCAGCACAATTTTTTTTGAAGTATCTTTGGCTGAAAAAGGCCTGGGATCAGAAGGAAAAAATAATGGTAATCAAGATGAATGAATGAATAACCATTAATGTATACAAATTCAACAGGAAATGAGCAAGGCCCTACTCTGGGCCAGACACTGGGCCAAACCCAGAGGATATGGAGGTGAAAGATGACCAGTTCATGTCCTCAAAAAGCTTAGAATCCCCTGCAAATAGCAAGTGTGGGTAAAGTAAGTTTAGTCTGCAATACATAAATCACCGCAGACCAGGGGTTTGCAGGACCTGGGTTTGTGTGGGAGCAGGAATGGCCATCCTTCTCCAGGCCTGGCTCGCCCTTCAGTGCTAACCACAACTGTTTGTCCACCACCCACTGGTCCCCTGGGTTAGCCAACGAATTTGTGAATTAAAGAGACCAGAACACAGGAGGAAAACAAAGTGAGAAGACAACTACCTGCGGAGCAGAATAGAGCCAGCTCTGAAACAGGGAGAAGGAGGAACAGAACAAAAGGCCAATGGTTCCAGAGGCCTCGCCTGCAGCCCGGTGCCCTCTTAGTGATGTTCTAGAATCTGCGGCAAAATGAGAAGGTTAAGCACAATGTAGTATTTTACTACATGTCAGTCTAAGGTTCCCAAAGGTTCTTTGGGGGGAAAGACTTACTTATTTTTGGATTATCTTCTTTCTAATTTAAAGTTCCCCCTCATGTATGACAGTAGGTACTCGACTGACAACTTGATGAGCACCCCCTAGAATGTTATCTTGGTCCAAAAATTTTGGAAGCTGGAAACCACCAGCTGAGTGAGAAATTAGAGCACATTTTACATCACCTGAGGTGGTACTTCTCTTCAAGAACACTGAGGCATTTCTCAGGGTGGAATTAAAAAACCCAGGTTCTTTGTGCTGAAGACAAAAAGGAAATGATAGGTGGGGTGGAACCAAATCTTCTTTCACCATCTACAGGTGTGGTATTGGGATACATTTGGCCCATCAGAGGTTGGAATTTCAGGAGAAGCTGATGGGAGGGCAAGGGGTCAGAGTAGTGCTTTGGGGGGAAGAGGAGAGTGGGAGAATGGGACGGGTGAGCCAAGGGGACCACTGCGGGTTAGAGTGGATCCCCACCTTCCTCCACAGCATCATTCACCAACCAGCTCACGAAGAGACTATGAAATCCCTCCAACCACTGTGGGGAAAGGGAGAAAAGTTGTCTCAACTTTTAAAAAAGACATTAATATCAATTCTTAATCTAAAGTAAGAAAGACTCCTGAACCTAGAAGCCTCTCTGAGGCTCCCGAACGGTGACCTCTCCCTTTAAGACTTCCTGTTGGGGTCTGCAGCAGCAAACTGTGTTTTCCTCTGGGCGTTGACCATGACCTTGAAGGAAGTGTGGGTCTACCTGAGGGACTGCCTCCCTGCTGCGGTGGCGAGGGCTCCTCCTGCCCACTTCTTTCTCAGTGTGTCCAACTCAACTGTTGATGAAGAGTGTCCTATGGCTTTTCTCTGCAGGAATAAACTATTGTTTTGTTACTATTATTAATCAGTGCTATGGCAAACGTAAACGATTTCATGCAGAGTTAAGCCCTCACAAAATACTTAATTTCTTCACAACACCCCTCCAACACCAACAAATATTGGGCAGACCCAAAAGCTCATCTGCTTCTTTTTCCATCGGATGGTTCTAGTAGCGCTTAGTTGTCTTGGCCTTCATTGGAAGCCATCTTGTTAGCTTGTATTGTGACAGCTGCCCTATCAGCGTGCATTTAAAAAAGACCTATCAGGACAGGTGAATTTTTGTGTAACCATTTTATTATCGAAGATGGAAGAAAATAAGCAACATTTTCAGTAGATTATGCTTTATTATTTCAAAAAAGGTAAAAATGGAACTGAAATGCAAAAAACGATTTATGCAGTATGTGGAGAAGGTGCTGTGACTGATTGAACTGGCCAAAAGTGGTTCGTGAAGTTTTGTCCTGGAAATTTCTCCCTGGACGACGCCCCACAGTTGTATAGACCAGATGAAACTGATAGCGATCAGATGGAGACATTCCTTGAGAACAATCAACATTACAGCACATGGGAGAGAGCCGACATGCTTGAAATATCCAAATCAATGAAGTTATTGGTGAAAATGAAAAATGTGTCTTTTATTTTATGGAAAAAAAACTAAATGGGTTTTTGACCAATCCAAGGAAGTTACCCAAGGAAGAGAGCCTTGTTTTGGCAACACTGCAAATCTTTCTAGAAGTGCTATTGTGTTAAGATTACTGCGGTTTGAAATCGGTGCAGTGACCAGTTTCAAATATTGAAGTCCTAACCCCCAAAGTGACTGTGTTTGGAAATAGGGCCTCTGAGAAAGCAATTTCAGTGAAGTGACGTCGCAAGGGCGGGCCACAGTGCCAGCGCGTTGAAGGCCCAATGGGGAATGCCGGGCTTGCTGGGTCGGGAAGCCAGGCTGCGCCTTCTGCCCCATCCAAGCCTGGATCGGACGGAGCTCCTACCTTCCTCGTCTTACATGCTGCCTTCGCTGTAGGGAGTAAAAACACTTCATAAACCGGTGAAGGTCCTATAGGAGTTCACTAAGAGCTGTTGTTTGCATGGTTTCAATATTGCAAGGACGAAGGGGGAACAAAAGGGAATGCGTCAGTCTGTTGCATGAACAAAGCCTGGAAGAATAACGTCAGATGATGATGGTGGGTTTTCTCTGAATAGTAGGATGGTGAGTGACTTTGTTTTGCTTTGCACTTTTTTTGACACATTTATTTTACCCTCTTGAGTTTTGTGAGCAGACATTTGTGTGCTCCCCCATGGCACAGGGTCTCCAGACGGCTCTTGGTCTGAAAACCTGGGCTCCAAGGTCAGGACTCCAAGGTCAAGGCTCCAGAGAAGCCCAGAAAGAAGCACATGGCAGGCGCTGACCCCGAACAATCCCATCGCAGAGGGTCGGGGACGGGAGGAGATGCTGACACTGGGTCAGTTCCAAACCTAACTGGGAAAACATGAAAATGGTTACCATCTGGAGGCGTTGGTGACAGGAGGTGAGGCGGGGAGGTGGTCTGTGGCCAGGGCGCCTACGGCTGGGACTGCAGCACAGGCTGGCCCTCTCTGGTGCCCCTGTCTTTCCGCCATGCCTCTCTGTGACCTTCAGATGACCCAGCGACTCACACAGGGTGGCCACTGTCAAAGTGATATTTCCAAATAATGGAGTGGTCCATAGAAGCTGGACCATGTCTTCGTCAATCTGCCTTTATCAAATAGTAAAGAAAATGAAAAGCAAGTTTCCTCTCTGTGTTCTAGAGAGGACATGGCTGAGATGGGTGGTATTATCCCTGGTTATCTTGGCAGCCATCAGTTCTCGTTCCCCCCTTACATCTTCCGAAGTGCCATTTTTGGCAGAAGAGTACGTGAGAAATATTATATTTTGAGGAAAAGAAAACAGTACGGTTCCCACCCCCAACTCTCTCCCTTGGTTTCATCATGAAAAGTTGTGAGCAGTAGAGAGCTAGGATTTCTTTAGAGGGAAATCATGGTGAATGGAAGCTTCTTATAAGTGCTAGAATATTCTGGAGGGAATCCTGCTAATGAGAGAGTAAAAAGGCTATTATGTTTTCTTGAGGGGCTTTGGAAGTAGGCAGTGACCTGAACCACTAGTACTTCAAGAAGGATTTGTAGTTTTACCAAAACAAGGCTCTCTTCCTTGGGTAACTATTTGTTGGTGTTGGAAGAGTGCTGTGATGGAATAAACCATTCCATAAGGGCCTAATTCTACGTAAATTTGCCTACCTTTGCCATTAGCTTTTGTGACTCCTTAAAATCAGGGACCCTGTTCTATCACTTTCTCCTTCAACTGCTATTATTGAGCATCTGTTATGTGAACAGCTCTGCGCTATATATTGAGGATATATATGTATGAATTTGTTCTATACATATTCACTATAGATACTATATACGTATCTCATAGTAGGCTGAGTGGTAGTCACCCAAAAGATGGACCCGTGTCCTAACACCTGCTGTGTGTGCGATTTTGAGTAATTTAGTCTCCAATCTTCCTTTTCCTACTATAAAATGGAGATAATTGTTTCACCTACCTGAAGGGACTGAGATAACTGAGGTAAAGCACTCACATGTGGTCTCAAGCAAAGCAAGTGGTTGACAAATGTCAGCTCCTCTCCTGTCTTGCTGGTTTAAGCTTTGGTGAGCCCTCCTTAGGGAAGGCTTGCCTGACCCGAGATTGAGTCTCCTTTGTAGGTTCTCACCAGTTCCGTGTTCTCCCCATCAGAACACTCATTACACTTTCTTTCAAACACGTGTTTGCTGCCCGTCCTCCCGGAAGTACCACTCTGTTTCCTGAGGGCAGACACCTTCTGTCTGCCTTGTGCACTGACATATATGCAAGTCTCTATTCTCAGGCACTTCAACTGGGGAGCCTTGGCCCTTCTCCCTTGTACCCCAGTGCTCGTTAGTCTGTAGGACAATGAGGGCTAGGACTGGGCCTGGCTTTCCGGAGACAGGCACCAGACAGGTGGCTTAGTACCCTGCGATATGTCCGAGAACTACTTTTACATGAAGGACTTCATCCAGTTCATTCTGATTCTGAGAGAGGAGAGCTTGTAGCCAATGGACCTTTCACGAAGGGTCTCAGTTTGAGCATCTGCAGAAGCAGATGCCCAGACGAAGACTCAGTGGCTCTATTTCAGGTGAAAGATCTATTTCAGGTGCAGAAGCAGATGCCCAGACAAAGACTCTATGAACTCTGGAAACAGCGGCAGGAGAGTCGGGGAGTGAGACAGGAAAGGGAAGGGAGCCCAGGTCAGGGTTCATGATCATGCAAGTTCCCACTGTGGGTAACTGAGGCATCGTCTTGCTATGGAGACCTGGGAGGTGGCTTAGAACACACCCGGAGTACACTGCACACCCCGGGCTAGAATGTACCCACTGTGAGAGTCAGGGAGCCAGGGTATTTACACAGGAGTCCCATAGTCTATTGTGGAGGGCTGTGCGTGGGTGCCATGTGATCCCTTGTCCATTTGGCCCACCAAGGAGTAGCGAAGTCCTCGGAGCTGAGAAACACAGGTGCATTTCCCTGAGGCCGTAACTGGGGCCCGGGGCCCGAAGGAAAGCAAGGGCCCAGGGCCAAGAGGCAGGTCCTGGGAACACCTGCCCCAGGGGACCGGAGGGGTTCATTTGTGAAGGCTCCTGGTTTGAAGTTTGCATATGGAGACAGAAGCTGGGTGGTACTTCCCAGAAATCCCACCCCACCCCCCTGAACTAGACGCCCTGTCCTTTGGGTGCCCTGAGCCTCTGAGCTCAAACCTGAACCAAGTCAAAAGCCCTGCACCAGTCAGAGACTCAGCCAATTCCACTGTTTTCTTCTTTCTCCTTGTCTGCGTTATCGAATTATGTTTACTGTGATTGAAACAGTGCCTCTATTTCCGGTGAAAGATCACAGAGAAATAGGCAGCCATGTTGGGGGGTAGGGTGGGTCTTGAGCTAGCAAACATAGATAAGGAGAGGAAACCTATATGTGGCCATCATTTCAGGCACTTCCAAGTCCTGTGACACAGACTTGGCATGGACGATGAGAAAGCAACCTTTCCTTCTTTGTTTTTGGGGCTTCAGGGAGTAGGTGACTGCGGGAATGGGAGGCGGTGTGAAGCCCAGCATCTCCCTGTGTATCTCAAGTCCAGTGGGAGAAACCTCACGGGGCTGTCGGTGTGCCTTCCGGAAGCATTTGCCTCGGCCTTTGTAAAGTTGAATGTGAAAGTAGGTCCTACCTGTGTGGAAATTGTTACCACACCTTTGTGAGGGAGGACATGCACGTGATGGAATTGGGGGTGGAGGGAAATGCTCTCTCACGTGGGTGGTGGGGTCTCTTTCTCAAGGAAATAGAGCCCCACTGAAATGAATGGTTTGGAGACGGAGAGAGGGTTTATTTTCTTTACCAGTCCAAGAATCCTGAACATCGATAGAAAGGGGGACATTTCAACCTCGGAGAAATTTCTAGAACATCTCTGTAAACCCCCTAAGGGTAAAATGAAATAAACTCCACATTTTTGGAAGTAGTAACAGCAATGAGCAGCTTCAGAGGCTGGTTCTCAAAGTGCAGCAAGTAACCCCTGGGAGGTGATGAAGGCCGAGCTGGTCAGAACATCAGAGTGTTGCTTAGTGATAGTAGCAACTCTGAGACACACAGCCCTTGCCGGGGGCATGGGTGTGACAAAGGGGGCATAGATAAGAGGTTGTGGGGGGAACAGAGGGTCTTGGGAGTCCTCTGAGAGAATCAGGGGGCAGAAAAACCAGAGGTATGCTACTCTCATCTGTCAATTCTGTGTAACAGTAGAGTGTTTGAAAATAGTTATAAAGTGCATTTCCTAGAAAATTCGAGATACGCTAAGGCCAGCAGATCCAGAGATTATTGACACCAGAAAGACAGTTTGTCACAATTCCCAAGAGGAGGCGGTGTGACCCTGAAGGAGAGGACACATGGAGAAGCACCAGGGTCAGGTAGAAGGCAGGGGAAGAGGACAGAGCGGGGGACAAGAGCCTCTATTGTGACTTCTGCCAGAAGGAGTGAGCCTGGCAGGGTGACGGGGTTTGAGGTGGGCTGTATGAAGGACTCCAGTGGACTCGGGGGCATAGGGACTGTCCCTAGGCATCTGATGCCTGCCCTGGGATGGCTAGGACAGATGGACAGTGGCCTGGAGTGTGAGCGCCTGATAGAGAAGGTGGTATGGGCTCTAGATTGGGTGGTAAGCATTTAAAAAGTGTGCTCATATCTAGACATTGGCTAACCATGGGACAGGCCGTCTCTTCGGACTCAGCAAGACCTTGGATTTCAAAGGACCCAAATTCAGAAAATAAAAGATGTGGTTAATACAATCAGCCAGCTGGGAGGGGGTGAGCACCATGTCTTCTTTTTCTTTTTAAGCCTCTCATAAAAGGTTAAAATACTTTGCATTTTAAGCTACATCCCCGAATAGCGGTGTAGACCAACCCTAGCTCATTCACGCATGAAGGGAAGTGGTTCTGTTTGTCTCAGGCCTCATTTGGAAAGGAATTTGAAATCTTTCTCTCTGGAAGGCCTCATATGCATAAGTACAAGAACTTATTCATTGATAATAAACTTCAATGGAAACTTTTAATCATGTTTTTAAGGGCTGCTGTTTTGAAGCAACTCAGTAGAACCAAAGCCTTCATTATTTGTGAGATGCTTTTATGTGAAGTCTGTTAGTACCACACTTTGAAAGAGAATTAATGAAGAGTTTGGGTAAGTTGGATATTCAAAAAGACATCAAGAGGAGCCCCCCACTGGAAATATGGTATACACGGTGGCATTAAATGGGGTTCCTGCCTCAACCCCACATGTGGATGCATTGAACTCTGGGCTGGTGTCTGTCTGTCTGTCTGTCTGTCTCTCTCTTGATGAAGTAGGTGGTTTACTGTAGCACATAGATGCGTATATTAGACCTAAAAAAAAAAGCAACAAATCCAAAATGTTTTTAAATAAGAAAGGTTTAAATCTCAGTAGACTTTTGGTTCCTGAGCTTATCAGAACAGCTTGGTCAAAGAACCACCAAGCGAGCTCTCGGGCAGAGCGGAGCGCTTGGAGGTGGGAGCGTATGCACTTGGAAAGCAGTACCGACTCTGGGAACTGAGGGTATCCTGGCCCGGGGTGTCGCCCTGGAAGGGCAGACAACAGCCACTTCGATCCAAAAGTCTGAGGCTCACATCGGACAAGTTCTCTCGGGTCACCTAGTGCAAAGCAACCACCTTTACCTCAGGGCCCTCAGACTCTGTGCTCATCCTACCCAAGTGTAGCCTGGAGACACAGCTCTCTAGGGCCGCCAGAGTTCACCCCTCCGTGATGGCTTTATGCCACCCGCCAGACCCCAGACTTGCCACAGGCTCCCACTCATGGTCCACAGTATTCTACATGGGCAGAGTCCCTTCTGGCAATGCCGGAAGAGGAAGAACTGCCGCCATTTGTGGAAGGAAACACTGGCCCTCTCACTTGTTCAAAGGCAGATGTCATGGGACAAGGGGACGGCAGCAAGGACAAGGGCTGTCCCACTTGCTCAGGCCTTTTCCGTGCAAATGGCCCAAGCGTCCACAGACCCAGAAGGACAGGCCTTCAGGTGTGCCCGGTGTCATTCTTTATGAAAACAAAAAAAGGGCAGTAGAGAGCATAGGATTGTCAAAATTTCGATTTTGCCTTTTGAGAATTTAGAAGAATTCTATCTACTCCCCCCATCATTTCATAGTGACAGGGCATTGGAACACCAAGACATATGGAATCATTGCCCCGAATTTCCTCCTTTACGCCGTGTCTGGAGGCAATGTGGGCACAGATTATTAGCTGGGTAGACACAATTGACTGGTGTTTATTGCGTTTTTACCAGGTACCAGGCAGGTTCTCTTCAAAGCTCTTACATGTGTCGTCTCATTTTTTTTCCTCTTTAAAATTCTCAGATGGTTCCTTATGGTCTTTTGCTGTGATTGCAAATATATTATTTCTGTCACCTTGAATCCCTCGATGGGGTCTTGTCTAGGGCACATTTGGATGCAGGTCCTTTGTCGACTGACCAAGGGAATGCGTGTACGTATGGTAGGGGGAGGGGATGGAAGGAGCGGGTATTTGCCACCCCGCAGCCCTCCAAGAAGAGTTTCAAAGTCCACAGCGGGCAAGTCTGGCGCTTTCCAGCCAGACTAGTACACCCCCAACTATAAGGTGCTCAGGAACCCACTGTGGTCTCGCTAAGGTGCAGACACTTATTCAGTAGGTCTGCGGTGGGGCCTGGAGCTCCACACCCCCTCAAGCTCCCAGATGTTGCCTTCCTGTGGACCACACTTTGAGTAGCCAGGCCACTTACCGTTCATTCCAGGACCTGCCTGTGTTTCCACTTCTCAGTTAAGGGTCGTTATCATTTATTATTTACTAGGTGCCAGGTCTTGTGCCAAACATTTTACATAAATCATCTTATTTAATCCTGACAACCCACTCTGAGACCTGTCATAGTAGTACCATCCCATTTTAGACACGAATAAACCCAGGCTCAGATTAAGTAACCTCCTCCAGCTTCAAGGACAGTGAGGGCCTTGAACCCAGGTCCACTGGGCCAAAGTATCCACCTCTTTGCCACTCAGCTTGTGGACCAGTGACATGAGCATCACCTGGGAGCTCATTAGCAAGGCAGACTGTCAGGCCACACCCTAGACCTACTGCACTTTATTGAGACCCCAGGTAACTGGTACGCACTTTCAAGTGTAAGCATTGCTACTCTAAATTCTCGACCACCGTGACTTTGCATGTTTGCTCATTGCTGTTTCTTGCAAAACAGGAGCTGTTGACTCACAATTTTTACCACACCATTTCAATCAGGGATTTTTTTTAAAAAATATATTTTGATCACACAAGGTTGACCCAAAGGGCACTGTGACTAGGTTGCTGGGGAAATTTTTGGAGTGGCAGAAATAATCAACATGAAATAAAACTGACGATGGCCAAAGATACGAGTGATAAAACTTATTACAAATGAAAATCTGCCCAAAGGGTCATCCTATTGGTTGCGTTGGATCCTGCAGGAATTGGCTCAGGAAGAAAAGGAGACCTGGTAGAAACGATCGACATGAAATAAAACTGTCAACAGCTAAAATCGCGCATGGAAAGATACAGATTAAAAGCTGATAGAGGAAGCAAGTTTTCTTTTAAAAAAATTTAATCTGTAAAATTGGACCCAGAAACATTAAACTTAGAAATAGTGGTCTCAAAAAGAAAGTTCATAAAGGCAGAGATAATTACTCTAAGATTATTTTTAGATAACAAAGTATTACTAATATAATATTAATATGAAGCCCCATGAGTGCAGGAATCAGTATCTGTCTTAATTGCTGTGTATTCCCAGCAACTAGAACAGTGCCCAGGGTATCACAGTATCTCATATTTAAAATGTGGCACAAAACCTTAAAATTTACAACCTGATAGAACAAAAATGGAAAAATGTCTTGAAAAAGGTTTAAGCATGTGGAATAAACTTTGATCAAAGAAGTAAAATCATTGAATGGCATCTGATCCAGAGAATGCTTTTCATCTGAGAAAGATTTCTTGAGAAGATGACTCATCGGTGTTGGCAAAATTTGGATATGAAATTCACAAACATGAGTCAACATAGGCGAGGAGGGTGGGGCCGTACTATCCACCTGGTCAAGTGGCGGACTCAAAAACTGTGGAGTCGAAAACATGGAGCCAAGCAGCTGCACAGAGACAGTTTGCAGTCCTTCCTTCTGGCAGCAATTCTAACTGAATGCCTAACTGAAATTTAACATCTGGCATGAGGTCTTTTCTGTCCAAAGCAGGACACTGTGCCCCCAATGTTTTCCCTCCTACCATTTTGACCCAAGGGTGTGTTGACTATGCCATAGAGCCTACTGAAGGTCACTGAAGCTGAGGGAAGACTTTTGAGAGCAATGGAAGCATGTTCATAATAGAGCAACCTTCCAGGATCCGAGAAGAATTGCTTGCAATTCTATCCTAGTTTAGCTAAGGAATAAATACAAATGACCCCACTGTGTTTCAACTTACAATAGAATGACTAAAGATAACATATAAAATAAAGGGTTAGGTAATTAACTGCCTGAAAAATCACCTCCTGCTTATAGTACTGAAAACAACAAACACTCACCAAAAATAAAGGACTTATAGAAGTAATCAGTATAAAATAAAATTGTTCATAATTAAACAATACATGGTAACATTGGTTTTGATTAAAATTGATGGGAGCATAAACTCTTTCAAAATTTAGATCCGAAGAGTTGAATTCAGGAAGTTGGACTTGATGAAAATAATCACAGAATAAAGTTTACAGAGTGATTCAGTTCTTACACTTTTCACTGTGCTCCATAAAGACATGAACTAAATACAAAAGAGTTACATCCTAAAATGTTCTTCAGAAGCTGTTCACAATAGAGATAAATGAGCAAATACTGCTACTTAACGGAGTATTGGGGTGACATTAACTAACCTATGTCACCTTCTCGTAGCAGTCGGGGGTTACTTCCCAGAGCGGCAGCTATGCATTTCTATCTGATCATTTTTATCTGTATGGAAATGAAAAATATTGCCCCTCCCCCATTCTTATCAATTTTATCAACTGGTCATTTTTGTGGGTGGTTGTGTGATGTTGCCAAGAGTGACAGAGCCTTGGGAACACACAGGGAGCTGTTGCCTCTGTTTCACCTCCTGGATATAAACACCAAAGCTGTGTCAAGAGCTTGAACTGCACACTGAGGAAGGATCAAAGTGCAATCTCCATGACAAACTAGCACGCTGGGGTCTGGAGGTTGGAGGATGAAGAAAAAACACACACCACAACCTTGAGTAAAAACGCAACATCCTGTTTTTCTTGATTCCTTTACTCTTTTATTCAAGGAATATTCACCCAGTGGCTACTGTGCACCAGGTGTCGCTTGAGGCAATGTTCTAGCTATAGAACACCAAATCTAGAGATTAAATGATAAACAAAAGTGACAAAAATTCCTACCCACGTGCAGCCAGTATTCTAGGAGAACACCAGGGTCCAGGCTGCTTGCAGACCCCCTGGTCCCTTCCCTCTGCCAGAACAGCACTCGTGTTGAACTAGAAGGCAGGGATGGGTGATAAAATTCTCCTTTATAACCACTGGGCTCTGGACACAGGAGGCAGATACAGAAGATCTTCCTGGATAAAATGGACTTTCTGGCTAACGGTTGCTTTGAAAGAATGGCTGGAAATGTGGCCCCGCAGTAGAGGTCAGTCAGGGTCTTCTGGAAGCTCCGCAAGAAAATATTTGGAGAAGGTAAGGCCTTTATTGACCCAGAGGCATAATTTTATGGCAGGACTGCATATGACAGAATGAGAAAATTTGGGGCCAGGAGACAAGGCAAGGCTGCGAGGATTCTGCACAGAAATCTCACAGATTATTATCTTTTGTTGTCCACTTAGCTGAGCTCGGATCTAACTTCTCGGCTCTCACTGCACTTTACCAGTCCGATCTGTAGCTCCTGAATGAGATCTGGGCACTGGGCACTCTTATCTTCTTCAACTTTTTTTGTCCGTCATTTCACCTTCTTTCCCCTTATTTTCTTCTATCTTTCGGACTGGGCTTTTATTTTCCGTTCCCTCTTTTTCCTGTTTCTTTTCGATTCTAACGCTTTTCAGCTCTGCACGGTATCATTCTGCACTGTACTCTGCCGGTACCTTCAGGGGGTCTGTCTTCTCCCCCTGCCTCCACCTGGTTCTTTTATTTCAAGTCCTTGGCCCAGAGCAAGACAGACTTTTATTTCTCTGATGCATCTGTTTTCATTGCTACTGAAGTCACACTTACGCTGATAAAGCAATCCTCTGATTTAATATACTTTTGTTTAACATATGTGTGCACGTTAAAAACCAAGATTTTTTGTCATTGTGTTTCTCTTTGTTTATTTGCTTTTTTGATTTTCTTTCTTTTTTGTAATTTTTTTTAAGTTTTATTTTTAGAGGGGAAGGGAGGGAGGAAGAGAGGGAGAGAAACATCAATGTGTAGTTGCCTCTTGCATGCCCTTGACTGGGGGCCTGGCCCACAACCTGACAGGAATCGAACCAGTGATCCTTTGGTTTGCAGGCTGATGCTCAATCCACTGGGCTACACCGGCCAGGGCTGTTTTTCTTTACTTGCCTTTTTTTGTTATTGTTTATATTTTTAATAACACATGGGATTTCCACTGTACTAAAATCTCCTGTCTGGGAACACAGGATCGACCTGCAAGGCCAGCACATTCATCGTCCCCCGGGGTTCAGTCAGTCATTCATTCACTGAGCACTGGTTACATGTGAGGCGTGAGGGCAGGGAGACAGGGCACAGCTCTGCTTCTGTTGAGAGACTCAGGGAGAAAATCTGAATAGAATGGGGTATGCGCTTGACAAGGGGCAGGACGGAATGCTGTTGGAGGGACACAGCTCAGCCCGGGAGGGTTAGGAAAACTCTCCTCTGTCAAGGGGAAGCGACCCTAGAGCAGCGGCGTGCGTCTGAGCCCCCAGCTGAAGACTGCCTTTTGTAACACTTTTGTCTGCCAGTCTTGGCTGGGCAGCTTCTCGGTACTTATAGGCTTCCCGGTTGAGATTGGTGGTATTATTAATATATAGAATTCTTGAAAAAATACTACATAATGATAAGTGTCAACATTTGGATGATCTGCGTAAGTCAGTGTAATGTTTTCCAATGGATTATATTACAAAATCACGCGGGATTAAAGTCACTCAGAATGCAAGATAGGCACTTAGATGTAACAGCATGAAGTGTGCATTTACAGGATATCAAACTGTACATGGCAACTAACCTTTGGGTAGCTAACACCTGTTGAGTTTTGGTCTAGTATCAAACAAAGGTGTCTAAAATTAGCTGGCAATGTTTTAAAATACCCCTTGCTTTTCCAATGACACAACTGTGCGAGGCTGGATTTTCCTTCCATATTTCAGCCAAAACAACATATTGCAAAGTACTGAATACAGGAGCATAAAGAATCCAGCCACCTTTATTAAGCCAGACATTTCAGAAATTTTAAATACGTACAACAATAAACCAGGCATTATAGAAACTTACACATATACAACAATAAAAATATTCCCTCATTTTTAGTTTTCAGAACATTTAGTTATTTATCATGAAAATACATTATTTATGTTAGCATGTAACTTTTATTATTTTAAAATTGAGTAATTAACATTTAAATTTATCCTCAGTTTCCGTTTCCGATATGGTCAATATTGCTAGTTATAACCTATATAAACTAAAGCTCTCTGGCATCCTCAATAATTTTTAAGAATGCAAAGAGGTCCTGGGACCAAAAAATTTGAGAACCACTGGACTAAATCGTTCTTTCATAGACCCCAAGAAGTCAAACGACTGGCTCGAGACTTGTGGGTGCGAAGCACTGCTTGCCGCCAGAAGACCCTCTCCAAGCTGAGCCTAGCCCTGACCTTGGAGAGAAGGGATGGTGAGTTTTGCCAATCAGAATCTTTGTAGTAAGTCCCATCTACTCACCCTTCTTCACATGAAAACTACACTGCTACCTGTCGTTGAAGACAGAACATGTGAGTGGCCGTGGCTCACCGTCCAACCCCAGTTGAATATAGTTTTCTGTCTTTGGCAAAGTCTCATGCTTCCCTGGGATGCTGTTCTTACCTGAAAGCCATGCAAGTATTTATTGAGTGCCTCCTAAGTACCGGGCCTTCTTTTCGGGGGCGGGGAGGCAATGATCACAAAGACACGCTGCTCTGCTCTTGTGCAGTGGCTGGCGCAGCGGGAGAACAGAACGCGCAGTATCGAGTTGAGCGATGAACTCCGTATCAGGTTTTGTGCATTTTCTAGGTGGCGTCCCCATTTCAGCATCACAGCAGTTCTCTGAGTTAGTACTGGTATCCTCATTTTATAGAGGGAAACAGGTTCAGAGAAGGTCAGAAATTTTCCCACAGCCACTGCAGTGGACATTCTTGGAACACCACCCCTCCCCACCACGACCCTCTGGTCCTCTTCACCATCCTTTAGTGCTAAGAGCCTGTAGTTGTAAAATTCTTCCGAGGGTTGCCCATGGGCTAGCAGAGCTGCCCTACCTGTACCCGCCTGCCTAGGGGTTTTCTCCTGAACCTCTGGCCACTAGCTGAAGACTAACTGATGCTCTAATGCAAAAACCCAGCTTCCTTTGCCTCCGGATAGACTCTGGGGTGCAGTTTACACTGCAGAGCTTTTCCGGGGTTCAGGCTGAGACTGGTGCCAACGGAAATCAGTCTCCTGCTTGGCTACTTCTTCTTCCCCTAGTCTGCTTCTCAAACTTTTACCAGCCACTTTTCTTTTCCCTGGGAGTTCTTTGTTGATACATCACTTGAACTTGAATCTTTGGCTCCGAGTCTGCTTCTGGGAGAATCTGACTGAAGACATTTACCCGCCTACGTGGCAGAAGGCAAGATTTGAACCATGGCTGCCTGGCTCACGTGCTTTTAATTAGCACACTCGACTACGTATTGGTGTGAACTTGTTGGCAAGTTGGTCCATCCAGATGTGAATTCTATATAACCACATTTCTTATTTTGCTACACATAGGGTGTTTCTTTTTACGTCGAAGCTATGCGTTCCTTACCCTCTTGAAAAAATACCCTGCAAAGAGGGAAAAAGTAACATTCGGCTAGGTTGTCATGCTTATTTAAAACCAGTCAACTGAAAACAAGTGTAGGTAGGCACCCGCTAGCTTCCCCCTTCTCCCGCCAAGGTAAAAATAGAGGAAATATCCATGAACTCTTCTTTCATGCCACCCATGTTGGCAAACATAAGTAAGTGGAGAAGTCGTAGATTGGCAGCAACATAACCAAGGGCCCCTTCAATAGGAGCAGCAGCAGCAGATATAATGTCATAAGCTGTCACCACCTCAAGAGAGGAGTAGCAGTAGCCTGGTGCATGTGTGGCAGTCAAACTGTCACTGTGCTAAGCTCAGCCTTCTGTGTCGCATGCATGAGCTGTTATGCACCCCAGTGCCCTCTGCATCCCTTGCGTTGGGTCCCCTAAACCGGAGTCAGGCGACTCGAACTCCCCGTCCATTGTCTTTACAGGAGACCCTTCTGGTCTCTGCTATTGTTCACCCCTTTGTACGGCGGAGTCCTTGATTTTGCCTGGTGTTAAAATTCACAGGAGGCGCAGGGACATGGAGCCTCAAAGCAGCCTTAGCATCAAAGACATTTCTGTGAAAAAGTCCCTTTTCCATGACTACAGAACTGTTTATTTTTTCAGCTAACAAAGAATAAGGTAGTCCACTGAGGAATTTTGGCTCGGAGTCGCAGAATTTAAATATGTATGCTAAGTGGGAGTCTAGAAAGACCTCAGATTAATCCAGTTCTTGCGACATCTGGGGCTGAGGTTGCAGTGGGGGCGGCTAAGTTAAGTGCTGACTTTGGAAGGAGCCATTGTGTTCAGGTTTGGAGCCGTGGGCTCGGGTCACAGCTGCAGGCTTGGAGCATTTTCACTCAGCTACACTCGCTTGAGAAGCTGATGGTGCACCCTTAACATGCCTTGGTACCTGCTCTCATTCTTCTATTTTTATCTCTTCTCTCTTCCCTAACAAATGGCACCTTGTTTCTAACTTGGTACTTCACATAGAGACTTTAAGAGGCAGTCTAATTTTGTATGTTTTTTTTTAATTTCAGGAAGAATGAGCCCCCATGTGAGCCCTGGGTGTGAGGGGCGCATTAGGGTTAGGGAGCGCCTCCATCGTCCATGCTTCTCTTAGGTTAGACTAAACACCATGCCTTCTCCTCTCTGCAAGCAGCTCTGCTGGGTTTCAAGGCAGGCCTGTGTACACAGACTCAGTAAACCCTGTAGATCTGCTCTGGGAAATTTTCTATGGCGCCAAAAAAGGTGGGGAAACTCATCGGGACCTAGGAAGATCACTAATGAGGCCAGAGTGAGAGGCCGCACTTGGAAACATGCCCTCTCTCCTCTGGCCTGAAACTACTGATGCTGGACACTTCCCTAGGGTGGCGGTGACCAATGACAATCCGATTCTGGGGTAGGCTAGACTTTGCCATGACCTGCAGCAGGGAGCCCCAGTAAGACTTTATAAACTTACCCCCAAACTCATGGAACTAAGAAATATTTGCGTCATTTAGTCATTTATTATTTGACTATGCGAAGTCTTCTGGAGGGGATACATACTTCTTTGCATGGTAGCATCAACGTAGTTTACAGGGTGGGGCAAAAGTAGCTTTACAGTTGTTCGTACGGCAAACAGCACAGTAATAAGCTCCGTGTTTCACATACTCACAACCGTAAGCCTGCTTTTCCCCACCCTGCTTCCTGGGTGTCATGTAGTCTCTGGTTTTGTCCCCTCTTTTCCCTCCCTCCACCCCATTTCCGTTTACAGGACCCGAAGGAGATCTCTCCCCAGCCAAATGCGTGTTATGACCCTACATATCTCTGAATGTTTTGTAGGTTTCTTAAGGTCCAGGAAGCCTCTCTCCGGGGTTTTGTGGATTCATATTTACAGAATGAAATGTAAAGAAATAGAGGGTGGGAAAGTCCTCTGGCTTAAAATTCAGTCTAGGGCTTGCACTGCTCGTAAAATACCGACAGCCTTCGGTGGGTGGGCTTCTAGCTCAGCTCAGAGAAGACACTGACTTGTGGATACTGGGCAAAACTGAGAGGCGGGGACACTTGGTTGGTACCCCACAGCCTCTCCACTTCCCAGTGGCTGTCCTGCTCATTTCTCCCCTCGTTCATGTCACGTCATCTCTCCCCGCTGCCCTCAGACCTAGCAATTCTGGTATTAGGTAAAGTTGGATTTTCTGTTCAGTGTCAATGAATTTAGTTCAATGTGTTTCCTTCCCTCTGCATTTGTCTTATCTTTAATTATGGGGGAAATGTTCTATCCTTTGAAAAGCATTTAGAGGAGGCCCGATACGCCAAGGTTGCAGGTTCGATCCCTGGTCAGGGCACATACAAGAATCAACCAATGAACGCATAAAGAAGCGGAACAACAAATTGATATCTGTCCCCCTCTCTCTGTTTCTCCCCCCTTCCCTCATTCCCTCCCTCCCTCTCTCTCTCTCTCCCCCTTCCTCTCTCTAAAGTCAATTAAAAATAAAATAAAGAAAAGCATTGACAGGAGCCTAAAGAATATTGAGGACTCGGAAAGGAAAATTCTTCAGGAAATCTCAACCAAGAGAAACACCATCTGAAAATGCCTAAGCCAACAAAACTGAGTTTAGGACATCTGCTTTTGGCTCAACCTCATTAGCCACCACGTCCCCGGAGACTGGTTTTCCTCCTAATATGGTGAAATATGCCAAAAACAAGTACATTCTCCTGTGGGATTGAAAGGATGTAACTAAATCACATGGAAAGTTACCAGATCTTCTGAATGATTTATGTGGTGGAGGCATGGTTCGATTTGGATGACCTTCTTGCTGGATCACAGGAAAAAGAAAGGAAAATATTCAACATATACTCACTAAGTGGTTCCAAGGGCCTTGCCTTGAGAAAAGACATAGTTTGTTTTAACAGTTAGTTTAGAAATGGAAAAAAATAAAAGGAAATCGCGTTTTTGTAGTAAGTAATCATATTGACATTTCCCCCCAGGTGCTGTAAATGAAGTCACTGTTCTTGTTAGTGCATCATTTAATCGCTCATAAAAAAGAGAAAGGTGTGTAAGAGTGGCCTTCATCTAAGTGTTAGCACATCGACGGGAAGTGTGAAGTGCGTCAAAGCTGTGCCAAACAACTCAGAACACACGAGATAAAGTTTAGAAACTGGAAGCCATGTTGGGGTGCTGGTTCTCAGACACAGGCGCTCCTTCCCTCAGAAATCTACAGCGGCTCTTAAAAGTTGAAGTCCAGGTCCACTGAAATAGGCATCACTTCTATTGTTAGCCCGGGTTTAAAATGGAATGGAAAAAAATGAATTCTACTGGGTTCCATTCACATCTTGGGGACCTAGGAAAGTCCATGGAAAGTACAGCTCTCCATCGAACATTAAGTTCCTATTTACTATGAAGACCCCAGATGTGGGTGGTGTTTTGCAACTACAGCGAAATCTAGAGAGTTAGGGAAAAATATATACGACTGAAGTCTTGCTTTTCAAAGGCACATTTAACTGGAGAGGCAAAAATTGTCAAAAAATCATATATATCGTAAAGAAAAGAATGATTTGTTTCTAAAAATAAAACGGAGGGGATGCAAACAGGATTCAGGCCACCACGGTCATGCTCTGCACTTCAGCGTGGGCTCATGTTGCAGATGCAGTTGGGGACGTCACGGATCACTCTGGGTTTGTCCCCGTCCTATGCTCTGCCTAGTAAGTTTCTATTAGCAGTGTCCCTCACACTGTATGAAAACCAGCAGGGGTCCAAGGAGAGCAAGTGACTAATCTTCTTGGTTTAGAAATGCGCTTCTTAAAACATTAGGCTTAAAGATGATTTTGAGAAACTGATCAAAGGCAAGAAAAAGGGAGCGTACGAATCACATGCACATTGCATTTTGCATTTAGCTCCCGGGCTCCAAACTCGGCAGGTCTGGAACACCGTTACGGGAGGATCTCCACTATGTCTACACAAAGGGCACTCATGATAAGCGGGATGAAAGAAACAGGGTTCTGGCCTTGGGCAGTGATATAAGTCCTTTTACCCGTGACCAATTAATCCAGCCCTTCAGGATGACCTTTGCCCTTGCTTTTAAGTGGTTTATAAAAAGGAACAATGGGAAATAGCACTACTAGGAGCTTTTCAGGACCGGAAATAGTATCAAACTGGATCCCCCAACCCCAAGTAAATATAATATACACCAAATTCAAGTTCTAAGTGCTATTGGAGCCAGAGAAGCAAAGGAGGAAATGCTGATTATTTGAGGGAGAAATGATGCAGGGGTGGGGTGGGGAGGGAAATGGGAAGGGAAGGCGAGATGTTTAGTTTCCAACATCAATGTTTCTGAAGCCAAGAATATATTGCTGACCCAGGCATGATAAAATGTGCAGGGATTTCCAGCAACCCACAGTCAGCTGACCTGTTTCAGGAGGAAAAACAGCAACTTTAAAATAATGTTAGGCTGTAAATAAAATTTCTTATCTGGAATTCTGGTGAATGGCTGCATAAAGGTCTTACTGTTTCTCATTGGGAGAAGCTTCGTGCCCAGGGACTGCCCTGACTTCATGAGGTTATCTGGAGAAAATGCTGCATTTTTATGTGATAGACTGAAAGATTTTATTCAATAGCCAATCAAACATTCATCAAGATGCCATCAATTATATAAAAAACAAAGAGAAATCTTCATCTTAGTGCTGGGTTCGTGGCAGTCCTCTTCTTCTGAAAGCTTTTTCATTTGAGCCATTTCACACGTTTGCTCTTAGAATAAAGTGATTTTACCAATAACACTGAATGAGCTATACATTGCCTTAATAACCGGACATTTCGTTGGTTTGGCTGCCTAACAACACCGTTTTAAGAATTTGCACTCTGTCCACTTTTGATTGGACCTTGCAATGACCAAATGGCAGGAAAATGGCTTTTATAAGGACATGAGGCCAACTGAAACTTTGCAAGATGGAAATCATTTAATTTTTGGAGGTTGTGTTCCATCCAAAGCCTTCTCTGTGGTTTGTGTACCCCGAGAATGGTTTTCTATCCAAGTCATATTTGAAGAAAGCAATGGGTAACACTATGTCCTGTGTTTCCAAGGCACGTAAGCTGGTGCATGGTGGGAGAGCACTGTCCTCCTCCTGCCACCCTTCACAAGGCAGCCTGGTAGGAAGCCTGGAGCCTCATCGCCACAAAGAGGATTTTATTACATTAACCAAGTCACACACCAGAAGTCAATTTCACATCAGGTTTTAAAAATCACATCCCAAACAAGTACAATTTCTTTTTTTGTTAAGTTATAGGTTTCTCTTTTTCAATACCAAGGAGGGAATAGGTTATTTTCAGCAGACGTCAATTCCTGCTGGTTTTTTGTTTGTTTGTTTGTTTGTTTTATTCCTTTACGCAAGATAAACAAAAATATTTTTGTTTTCTCAGACAAAATGACCTCAAATATCAACTATCTTTTTCCAGATACAACTTTGGCAACTTCAGTAAACACATGGTCACTCTGTGTTGTACCTTGTTGTTGACTTAAACCTTTGATAATCCCCCAAATTCCCAACTTTCCAGAGTTTGTGTCCATTTATTCCTGCACTTTAACCAGCCCTGCCTTTTCCCCATGCAAACCTAGGCCCTGGCTGAGGCCCCTGAAACACTAAACAAATGGTCAAACTAAACCTCAAACTAGAGGTCAGAGATCACAGAGAACTCCTACTAAGAAATAAAATGATTTTCAACAAAAATCTGGTAAGAACATGGCTTGATGTCAGGTAAAGAGGGTGGCAGGGCTCATTATATTGGTCTGTGGTTGGCTTTAAAATATTTCCCCACGTGCTTCAAAGTCACAAATACTTGTGTTAATTTCCTTTTGTCGCATCATTTAGGCTAGTTACTAACCGAAGCTCCCTAGCCAGGGTTGATTGATTGACATTTGAAAAGCTCTGATCACGGGGTCCCAGGAAGCTAACACAAGGTGTGGTGGGCAGCCTCCTAGAATTTCTGCCCTAGAATAATCCGTTCCTCTTGAAGGTGGGCTGGACCAAGCAGCTGGCTTTATCAGGCTATAGAATACAGCAAAAGGAGTGAGACGTCACTGCCAAGATTAGCTTGTGAAAGATTATGACTCCCATTTTGCCAGCATTCCCTCTTGCCTTGTAGGCTTGCTGGCAAGCAACCGAGGGTGGTCTCTAGACAGAGAGAAGTTGCGACCCTCAGTCCAAAAACCCACAAAGCACCGAATCCTCCAGCTGCCACCAGAGTGGGCTGGGAAGCTGTTTCTTGTCAGGTTGAGCCATGAGATGACAATGCACCCAGCTGACACCTTGACTGTAGCCTGAGAGAGAGCCAGAAGCCGGCACCCCGCCAAGCCATGTCCAGGTTTCTTGCCCGTCAGAACTGGGAGCTAATGAATGTTGTTTTAAGCCATTCAGATTTGGAGTAATTTGTTACACAGCAATAGATAACTGACACACAAGAGCTACTAAGACCATGTTTCAATCTGTACTAGTTGATCTAACTATATACACTTATGATATGTGAATTATATGGCATGTGAATTATACCTCAATAAAGCCATTTAGACTGCTAAGGCACTTGCTAAATAGCACAGATAATATTAGAAACACACATACATGTATCTGTGAAAGTTGTGGGGTATAAAATACATGAATTGGCTGCAAAAATTGTAGAGTGGAGTTCCTCTGCTTCTGCGTGTTAGTGGCATAAAAACATGATGAGCCCAGAGCCCAGGACACTTCTAAATGGCACCCTAGACCTAGGTTCTTGTTCAGCCCTGGATTTGGTCATCACATGGAGGGATTATGTGGCTTAATTTGGCTCGATTGGGTGCTGGAATACTGTGGTCTTTGTCCCAGCAAGCTACTTGTCAAGGGGTCTGGAGGACGGAGTTGCACCTCCCTGACGGGAGCAGGTTCCGACACGTCTTTGTGCCTGCATGTTAACAGTGGCTTCCTGGGGAGGCCAGATGGGGTCAGAGGCTGGCTTTCAGGGTAACATGCTATCTGCTACTGAGGATATGAGGAGTGTGTGGCTCTCACCTTTTTTCTAACAATGGCTAAAGATATGCGTCAAAAGGAAAGAGACAATCAGTGAAGGACCAAGTAGCGTTAGGCCATTTCGCAGCAGAGCTGATACGCCAAGAGGTTAATGAATCAGATGACTGACTGTCTCCCTTGCGAGATAGGGCTCCTCGGTGTCCCGTAGCATTTTTACTTACGGTAAATAACGGATTAATCTGCACCTTCAGCCAAGCCACCAGTTAATTTAAGCAACCTTAGAGAGATAATGTGACCAGCCATTCTGTCGCTGGAAAACTTGTCATGGTGTCCTATCTCCCCAGAACTAAGAGTGGAACTCCTTGTCTTGAATCTAAGACTCTTAGGACTTCTGTTTCTACCCTCTGTTGTACACCACATTGGACATTTGAAAAGTGGGCAGTCCCTGTACTTTCTTGCTTTCCCATCTTTGCTCAGTTAATTCCATCCACCCAAATGATCTTCCCGCTCCTTAACTTTGGGCAAACAGTGTTTATTATCTCCTGGCCCATGGGTACAAAATAAATAAGGTATGGAATGTCCGTAAGAAGCTTCTTGTTTAGTGCGTGACTTGGCCATGTCAACAAGCAACTTTAGTACAATTTGGTGAGCGATCCGCTAAGTCTCCATGGGTAGATTAAATATGGCCGTCAATTCTTTGTGGCTCCTCCTATTAAAAAGTGGATTCTTTTCCCCTTGCTCTTGAACATGGGTTGTCCTTGGGTCTTGCTTTGACCTATACATTGCAGTGGAAGCGATAGGTGTCATTTCTGAGCCTTGGCCTCCAGAGACCTTGCAAGCTTCTGCATTTCCTCTTGGATTCCAGCTGCCTTGCAGTAAGCCAGTCGGGCCTACTGGACAATGAGGGGCAGTGTGGAGGAGAATGGAGGAATCTCGGCTGATGGCAGCACTGTACTAATCGTGTTTTTGATTTTTTGTCTTACAATGGTTTGGTGTCTTGGAGGCTTTCGGACCTGGGGACAGACTGCCCGTCCCAGGGCTAACTAATTCCTAGAGATGATGGTCAGCTTGCCTGGAGCACAATTTTATTTGCAGAGTGGCCAATCAGCCCCCAACCACCTCTCATACACCAAGCCAGTATTTCCCCAACCCTAAATCAACCAAGAGCCAGCCACCAGATAGCGAGGGACCGCCCTATGCCCCAGGGCTGGTTGAAATTATTTAAAGTAGCCAATCGTAAGCTAGTTCCCTTGCCCTGCTTTGTCTTTCCCATGTAAGTCCCAATAACAAGTCTGGCTTCGGGTTTCCCCCTGTTCTTGCCTCTGCCTTCTGACCAAAGCCTGACACTTTCCCCTGCAGTCCTGCATGGTGTGGCATGGCCCCTTCTCTTGGGAAATGTAATTAATGAAACTCTTCTCTCAGTGGCATTAGCCTCTCCGTGTCACTGTTCTGTCACCACCATAAATTAAAATCCCGTGGGTACCGATTTTAGAATGAACCCCTGCTAAGTAGCTAAATTTTCCAGCCTCGGTCAAGCCTTCACATAAGTGTAGCCCCAGCAACGATCTCAGGTGAAACGAGCAGGGACACCTGCCCAGCTGACTGCCCAGTTGAACTTGCAAAGTTATGGGAAAGTGTTTATGGTCTAGGAAAAAAATTGTGCTGCAGAGGGAAACTGCAGTGCTCACAGTGTGCCAGCCCGGGCATCGGATTCAGACACTATGGGAGCTACTAAGAGCTCAGTCAATTACTGACAACTGGTCTCAACCCAAAACAGTTCTTGTCTATCGACATGCAAATGAATTCTGTCCAGTGGCAGGGGGAGGACAGCCCTTCTTTTCCCCTCAAAAGTCAATGTCATCTCCATTTTCATCTTCATTTCTATATTCCTTTAATGCCTATATAGTTATACTTCTTTGAATTACTTATAACATCTACCCGTTTCCTTCATTTAATTATGATAAATAAAATGTTTAACACATGCTCATTTTATGTCTGCACAACAGCCATGCTCTTGCCTTGTTTTGAAAATCATCCCTTAACACGGTTATTTTCAGCCATTGAAGTACAGCAAGGGTAAGTGAAAGCAGTGAGAGATGGGCATGGATTGACGACACCCTATTTGCCTGCATTGCTTTGCTATCCCTGTTACTAACAGAACATGCCATTTCCTCGTGGCATAGATGATAAGCATTTATAAAGGGAACTGTCATGGCTCTTTGACGTCCCGACTAATGGGAAACAGTAGAGCAAGGAGGTTAAGGTCTTGGGCTTTCGCCATATAATGTGCTCAGATTCAAACCCAGACTTCACCATCAGCTGCGTAAACTTGGGCATATTTATCAATATCTCTCAGCCTCAATTTTCTTATGAACCAAAATCATACTTACTGCAGAGACTCATAGTGAACACTAAATGAGATCGAGTAGCAGACACCTTTGATTGCGCACGTGACATCGCACTCCTCACTCCTGAACAAAGCCCCAGGTTAGCACAGGCCCCCAAGTTGCCTCCAGCTGCAGAGAGAGGTCCTGAGCTGTGTGAGCTAAGCAGCCCGTGGCCCTTTCCTGGCACCTGCGTTTGTTTAGAGGAGAGCCCAAAATTGAGTAGGCCCCATCACACATATCGGAATGATCTGTATCCCACGTTGGGAGAGAGCATTCTTTTCCCTTTCCTTTCTTTTTCCTGCTGGATGTGAGGCAGGAAGTACACGAACACGTGTGGTCACAGGCAGCCATCCTGTAACCAAGAGGTGAAACGGCCTTTGGACAGAACCTCTGATGAGAGTCTAAACAGAAGGACCAAGGCTGTAAGCTTGGGGGCCTGACCTGTAGTCGGCGTTGAGCGCGTGTGGTCTAAGTAACAGCCTGGGTGCTGTGGAGTTAGAGAGGCGTCTTCATTTGAATCTGCACCAGAAGGACTCTGGGGTGTTGGCCAGTGAGGGCTGGAAGGGCCACTCTATTTCCCGTATATTGTGTAAGGAAAGTGCAGTTTTAACATGTGACCAGCCTTGAATAATTGTTCTTCTTAAAACCCCAACTCAAGTACTACTGGGATATTGGCCTCTGTATTCACTGCTTGTAGTTATAATTCATCTCTGTCAAAAATATAGTCCTTTTCTGCCAAATTGTGGAAATTACAATTTTCAAGAGTTTGGCAAAGGAGCATTTTCCCATTAGAGATAGCGTTTCTACTGTGACTTTTGCCCGTTGTCATAAAATCATAATAGTCCAAGTCTTGCTTCTGGTAATAGAGCGCCCTTACCTGCTACCACCGCTACGGAGGAACACTTCCAACGAGAGTCCTGGTCTGGGGATGTGGTAACAGAGTTGGAAAGCTTTTGCTGCTGGCTAATACTTAGCATATTAAATGTAAGCTTCCAAGCATTCTTCTGAATACATTTTTGCCAAAATGCTGACAAGCGTGCACACACACATGCGCACATGCACACACATGTACACACAGGGATTTTTTTTTTTTAAGAAAACCAAAACCAAAACCCACATGAGTGAGAAAGGGGAGGCAGGAAGGCTTCCTTTCCTCTAGCATCTCAACAGCACCGGCCTGACTCTAAGATATGGGGTGAGGAGAGGGGTTCGTCCAGAGTGATGCCCATTCTTCCTCCCATCCCCGCCGGAATTTTGCAATACAGAGAGTAACTGGCAACATTTAACATTTGGGAAAATGGCTAATGTGGCGCGTGTTTAAGTCACCCAGGACTGATTCTTGTGTGATTTTTATGATCTACTTCCTCTCCTCGGTACACCTTATTGGGCACTAACATTTGGGCAGGTTTGGGGCACACCTCAGCAGTGCCCAGGAAAGTCTTCATGGTCAAATGTCAGCGTGGGTTCAGGACTAGAGTCAAGTCCCTCAGTGATCATTCCGTGCCTGAGGAAAAGTTTCAAGTCCCGGTTAGGGTTGAATGTAAAATCCTGTCTGTTGGTACAATTCATTAAAAGGCAATTTGCCTGTAATAGCTACTTAATGTGTCCGCAGTATATTTTCACCATGGACAAAATCAATAGAGATGATCAATAAAAAGAATTATCACACAGTTCCTGACAACTCCATGGTGGTGGCAGCTGGGAAGCCGTGGCCAAGGGGTGGGCCACTATGTTGAGCTGTGCTTGGAGGCGGGCAGTTGTCTCTCAAGCACTGGAAGGTGGTCTAGGCTGCCTTCCCCGTAGCGACAGCCCAGTGGCTCCCCAGGAGAGCCACCCATGCTAGCCCAGCACGACGGTCTCCTCCTGCTTCTGGCCCCGGCTCCCAGCCCTTCCCTGGGTGGAGACGGGCTGGTCGGAGGCCCTGAGTCTGGACTGTTCTGATTTTCATTCCTGTTAACCCCAACCAGGAAGCTCTTCTGCGCAAGGACAGCCAATCGCTGATTCCGGCTGAGAGAGGTTGCTCTGTGGGGTTACAGCAGAACAGGCATGTGCTTTCATTCCTGAGTTCCCGTGCTGTTTATTTGTATTTACCTATTTCACGCATGCACAAAAGATTTGAGCCATGTTACAGTAATGACAACACGTACAATACAAAGCAAATTACGTGGGAAGCTGAAGTCCTGGGGCATGGGACTATTTAGTGGCTACAACCGAGTTGCACAAATGGATATAAACAAAAACAAACAAACAACAAACAACAACAACAAAACAAAAACTAAAAAACAGGGCTAGCTCATGCAAGAGGAAAAACTCACCAGCTCCTCAGCCATGCCTGACTTCCTCCCTACTCAGCACCCACGTTGATTCACGTCGTGAAGATGTCCAGGTCTCAGGGAAAACAGCCCTTTTCAAAAGCCGCCCAGGAAGTCTGTCATGGGCCTCGACTCCCATTTGCTTGGCACCCTGAACGCCTTGCAGAGGGAGGTGGCCGTGTTCAGACCACTGATATGTAAGGGGAGGTCTTTCAACATGGCAGAGACTGTGGGGAGAGTCTGCGGTGGCTTCCCTCCCTTTCTGCTTGCCACCATGGTGGGAAGGCTTGGTGGGTGGGGTTTCCTCTGCCGCCTCGTGACCTTGGAGAAAGGCCTGTGGAAGTTCAAAGCTTTGGAGCCAGGCCGTCCAAGACCACTCTTGCCAAACTTCGGACTATGTGAGAGAATCAAGCACTTTATTATTTTTAAATTTCTTTTTCTTCTATTGATTGATTCCAGAGAAAGGGAAAGGGGAGGAGAGAGAGAAGAAGAGAAACATTGATGTGAGAGAGAAACATCAGCGGGTTGCCTCTCATAATGCACCCCAACTGGGGGACTGCACCTGCAACCCAGGCATGTGTCCCAACCAGGAACTGAACATGCGACCTTTTCGGTGTGTGGGATGACGCCCAACCCACAGAGCCACACCAGCCAGGGCAGAGCACTTTATTATTTAAGACACTACAGGGAACGCTGTTCATTCTGGCTGACTACGTCCCACGGGTACAGGGAGATACTCTTATTACCTTTATCAACAGGTGAAGATGTTGAGGCTTCCCGGGGCGACACGTTCATGAGCAGCAGTGCTAACTGGGCTGGTATCCTTCTCTGTCTGACCTCAGAGCCAGGGCACTTACTCTCTCTCACCGTAATGCTCTGACCTCACCTGGGACCCTCGTCAGAAAGGCAGGTTCCTCTACTTCACACCCAAAGATTCTGCTCGGTAACTCTGAACCAAGGACCCAGAAACCTCCATTCCGAGCAAGCAGTACAGGCGCTTCTGATGCAAAGGCTTCCCGAAACCTCACTTCGGTCTCACTGGTATGTGTTATCCAACCACTCAATCAAGCTCATTTGTCTCCAAAGTCTATTTTTCCTCCCACCGTTTTGGGATGACCTCACTACAGCCTCCATATCCCCACTCCTACCTCTCACCTCCAGCACAAGAAAAATTCAGACACAGGTCAGCCTTAGCATTAAAACAAACAAACAAACAAACAAACAAAACTAGGTCTCAATTCTTTGGGATCTGAGGCTGAGAAGTAAGACCAACCAGGAAGCTGGGTGGAGACAGTCTTCTTTCCTCTCCTCCTAGGCAGTCTTTTCTCATTTGTGAAACTGGACATCCTGGGTGGTCCCCAGTTGAAGCAACCAGCTCTAAGCCTTACTTACTCCATTAACTGGCCAGTTCATTACTTGGACATCAACCTCTTGATCGATAGTGAAGTGAAATTATCACTAGTCTTTGTTGTGGGGAACATGGAGAAAAAGGGTGTGGAAGGTAATGCACACATACATTTTTAAGAAAAATTTTAATTAAGTTTATATTCAATAGTATTTTGTATTAGTTCCAAGTGTACAGGATAGTGGTTAGACAGTCATATACTTTACAAAGTGGTTCCCCCAATATTTTAAGTACCCACCTGGCACCATCCATAGTTATTCACACATGTATTTCTGTTTCAAAGAAATCCATGTGGTTCACTGTCATTCAGCATAGATCAGTCCTGGCTTTGCCTGAGAGACAGAGTTCAAACTTTATATTGTTGGAAGCCGTGAAACCAAAGTTTTGAATTTTTCTCAAGAATTTCATTTTTAATAATAAAAAAGCACCAAGCCCATGTGTCCCATAAAAATAAACGAACGTTTTCACTCTCGAACCAATAAAGCAGATGAAAAAGTTGGAAGCCACATAGTGCTCTCTGTGTAGCTTATCCAGGCCATGCAAGGATTTGGAGAACCAATGGTTTTATGTTTTGCAGATGGGGGAAACTGAGGGAGCACCAGGTCCCTGTCCCTGGGTGTGGCCGTCAGATGGTTGCCCGCCAGCCGCTCTCATTCGGAGGGTCAGCTCGCCCGCGGGTTGGAGAAAAGCCCAGGTTCCGGAGCACGGCAAGTTCCAGCCCCGCTGGCGAGTTCAGCTCCATTTCCAGCTGGGCCTTTCTTGCACCCAACGACCTGAGGTTCCTCAGAAGGTCATGTTGCGTCATGCCCTTCCACAGGCTGCCCCTTCTTGCAGAAACTCTCTGCTGCTCCTTTCCCACACAGCCAACGCCCACTCATCCACCGCTCACTCATCACCAGAAGCTGTCGGTCCTCCCGTGGGGCCACGCTGTCAGGCCCAACCACAGCACTTACATTCCAGATGACACTGGTGTTCTCATGTAACTAGTCACCTCCCCCACCCCCCACCAAGACAGGCGTGGGTCCTCACGAAAGCTGGATCCTGTTTAATTCATCTTTATGTTCCCAGGGCGGGTCACGTAGCCAGGCATAGAAGAGATGCTCGTTAAATGCTCGCTGCAGGCATAAGTCAATGAACTGATGCAGACATGGGGGAATGTTAGAAAAAAAAAAGAAGATGACACTTTCAACCCCTTAAAGGAAAATAGAAGAAGAAACAGGAAAGAGGAAGCCCATCCTATTTTCTGGCCAGTCTTTTCCCAGGGGCTCTGTCTCCCGTCCTGGTCGAAGGGGTATAAACACTCAGATTCCTTTTGTTGATAAATAACTTCTGTTTCCATTGAAAAGTGGTGGGGGGACTGGCAGTGACTTGGGGGATGACTTCTGCTGGGCTGCCAGGGAACATGGTTGTGGCTGTGACAGGTGTAGGGGCAAAGACACTATAGGGAGGGCTGGGTCACTTAAGAGTCTGGGGGGAGAATTTTATTAAGGCTTTTCTTCCCTTGGGAGGAAGTCACACCCCGACAGATGCCATCACTCTAGGCTCGCATCATCCTCAACGAGAAAACCCTGGACTTGGGCAATACTGTCCGTCTCGCTCCTTCAGCACAAAGGCTGGAACATAACGGTCCTACAACCCCAGGAATTTTCCCTCCAGCCTGCGGACATCAGCCTCCCCACCAGGGGGCTGGAGTCGGGTCTCCAGACAAGGTGGCCCCCTGGGGGCGTTGCTGCTCCCAGCCAGAACTGGGCTGTCCTGCTGACTTTCTTTTCCAGAACCTGAGAGATCATGCCATCTCTAAGTAACGTCCCCTCACGCAAGGGTCAGGTATTTTCGCCATGGAGTTGGGGATGGTCCTGGCCAGCATTGGAGAGATGTTCTAAAACTTCAGGAGAGTGAACTCTGCTCACTTCCATAAGGCATGGCGACGCCAAGAAGAAATGATGGTGGTGACATGAGGCAGGGAAGGGAATTAATCTTCACACGCACCTGGTCTGGGGGAGCTGCTTTGCATGTATTGTATTGTTTAATCAACCCCAATACCCCTTGAGATCTGTATTACCATCCACTGTAGACATAGGACAAACCCGAGGCTGAGGGGGAAGAAGGGACTGCCCAAGGCCACACAGCAAGTGCATCTGGGGTCAGGATGCGAATGTAGTCTGGGTCCAGACCATGAACAAAGTATAAAGAGCAGGAAAGCCCTTAAAGAAATAAGAGTTGTGCTGAAGCAGGGGTGTCCAAACTTTCGGTATGTCTGGGCCACATCGGAAGAAGAAGAGTTGTCTTGGGCCACACAGTAAATACCTTGTGGCACGTAATCACACACACACACACACGAATCTCAGAATGTTTTAAGTAAATTTATGATTTTGTGTCGGGCTGCCTTCATAGCCCTCCTGGGCTGCATGTGACCCACAGGCCCCAGGCTGGACACCGCTTTAAAACCAGGTCAGCTTCCATTTCTGGGGTGGCTTTTCCCTGCCAGACCATCATTCCTTTTCATGCCTAAAGAATTTCATTTTGTAGGCGAGGAAACTGGGATGCAGCGCAGCCATGCTGCTTTTGCCCGAAGCCAGATGACTCAGAATTCACAGAGTCAGGATCCACGCCCGAGTCACCAGGAGTCCTCGTGGTGGGGCAGGCAGAAGACTCTTGTGCATGAAAGTGCAAGAGAAAATAGGAATAAACTTGCAACCTCTGACGGACCATCAGGAGCAAAACGTACTCCCAGGGTTACCATGTTAGGTCCGGTGGAATCCACCCGGTTTTCAGAGGATAAGTAGGAGGAGTGACAGCGAGAGGAAAAGAGGCAGAGAACAGATAAAAGCAGTTTCTACCGGAGGTTAACACCCCGTGTAAGTCACAACACCATCCCACTGGCCTCTTGGAACTTGGGGTAAGGGTAGGCTTCCCAAATGCCAGGATATTTTAAGTTTCTCTGTGGTTGTTTCAAACATGGACACAAATTCTTTAACATCTTTCTCATTGGGGCGTTGGTGTGGGGGGCTGTGTCCTCTCCCATTGAATCTAGGTGGGCTTGCGATTTGTTTTCGACCAATAAAATGTAGCAAAAGTGACTCGGCATGAATTTTCAAGGCTGGGTCAGAAAAGGCAACGCAACTGCCACCTTTTGGTTGGGATGCTCCCCTTCGGCGCCCTGAGACTCCATGGAAGAAATCCGATGGCCGTGGGGCTGCCGTGCTGTGAACAAGCCCAGTCCATGGGCTCTGGCCAACAGCCCCACGTGTGGCCCCCATCAACAGCTGCTATCGACCACTAGATATGTGAGTGAAGACTTTTCCGGCCGATTCCAGTCCACAGCTTTCTAGTCACTCCTCTTCTTTCCCCTCCAATCTTGGTATCTGCCCAGTCCTGGCCCCTGATTTCACAGGGCCAAGACAAGCTATGCCCACTGTGCACTGTCAGAATTCCCAACACGTGGAATCCACCAGCATAATAAAGTCATTGTTTTATGCCCCCAAATTTGGGAGTGCATGGCCGGGCAGCAACACTAACCAGAATGTCGTTTCATTTCACTTACTTTTAGGGGCAGCCTTCCTGGCCCCCCAGCCCTCCCAACGCCAGCCCAGCTCTTACTTTTCAATAAACTGTGTGGATAAAAGCCGTGGCAACTTTGGGGAGGCTTGGTGGGCTGATCTCCTTCTTTGAAGAGGGCACTGTTCGAGTGGCAAAGACGAGCCAGCTACTTTACAACCGCTGCCTCCCCTGACCGGGCTCCCAGCCCTTTTCCATCCTTCACTTCTGGCTGACAGCTCCCCACCCCTCCCCTGTGCATCCCCATTTGGATGGCAGATACCTTTCAGTCCAATCAGCCCCCCGGGCAAAAGCGTCCCTTCCACTTTAGAGCCATTCATGCGGTTCACGCCTCCATTTACCGCAACCCTGGGAGGGAGCGCCTACACAGACTTCTTGCTGAAAGGGGCTGGTATGAGGCCACCTTAGTGGGTATCTATCTGGCTCAGGTTCTGCCCTACTGGCGAAATTCCATGGTTGTTAAAATTCTTCAAAGAACTAGATGAGCTCATTTCTCTTAAATTAGTGCCGGCTAGGGAGCTCTCATCTTCCCAGCACAAAGTTCATTAGGGTGCCCCAGTGCTAACTCACTGTTAGCAACCCTTTCAGCCAGTAGCCAGTAGCCAGAGCATACAGTTCAGAGTCCAGAGAAGACTATTCATGCTTTCTTTTATTTATTTCTGAGCTGACTCTGAAATCTAGCATCCACCCGGCATGGTGTGTGCTGCTAAGCTTTTGGCTCTACAAGTCATAGGCCCATGGCCCCTCCACGCACTAGTCGGTGCCCCAAGCAAGTTATGTAAATGCCCTGGAGGCCCGCTCTCCTTATGGGCAAGATGGGGATGATAATTCCTACCCTGGGCGACTGTGAAGATGAACGGAGGCAATACAGGAAACCGAGTCGTCCAGAACTTAGGCTGGTTGAAGAAAAGGGCCTAAGATCTTGTTTATTTTTGTTGTTATTGGTATTATTTGTGGTTGCCCTTTCCCATATCTTATCAGCTCTTTCTCCCAAATTAATCCCAAGTCTAACCATGTCTCATCGTCTCCACTGCCAATCACCTGGTCCAAGCTATGATCACCTCTAGTTGCATGACTGCAACATCCTGTCTTGTTTCCTGGTTTCATCCCCGTTGCCTTTGCCTCTCCTGACAGCAGCCAGAACAGTTCTGTTTAATCTTGTCACATCACTGCCAGGTTCCAATTGCTTCAATCACTTCCCTTCTTATTCAGAGTAAAGACTTTACAGTCGTCTACGAGTCAGTGCAAGATCGGGCTCCTGTTACGCCTATGACCTCATCTTTTTCTCCTTTCTCCCTCTCTCCCTTCCTGCTGTTCTTCAAAGAGCACAGACCTGCCTGCCCTACAGCCTTTGCGCCCTCTGTTACTCTGCCAGGCGCTGCGTGGCTGGTGGCTGGTGCCTTCGTTTGGCTCAAATGCCATCTTCTTGGTGAGTCCTTCCTTGACTATCCCATCTATGACATCCCCACTGCCTCTTGTCTGCTTAATTGTTTTTTACAATCAATCACCTTCTAACATCTAATGGACTTGTTTGTTTATATTTACTGTCCGTTTCTCCTAACATATAAGCCTGCTGAAAGCAGAGATTGTTATCTCTTGTTTGTTGCCATTTCCAGTGCCCCAAACAGCGCCTGGCATGTAGTAGACCCTCAAAGATGAGGCTGCATGTCACTGGCCACAGAAACAACTCACTTGGCTGCTTGCTGATATTAATGAGGATGACTGTGTGTGCGCACTCCCTCATCAGTAGTCTTGTTTAAACACATCGCCACTGGGCTGCCCTTTTCGAGAATATGCTAATGACCGAAGCCTGCAGTAAATTGACTTGAAGGCACAGAATGTGGGAAAAATAACGCGTAGGTCTTCTGACTGCTGACTCAGAAGACCCCCCAAAATCGAGTGTGGATTCTCGTCAGGGCCAACTATAGAATTTGCAGGGCCTAGTGCAAAATGAAAATGTGGAGTGTTCCACCTCTTCAAAATCATTAAAAATTTTAAGACCACAACAGCAGAGCAGAAGCCAAGTGTGGGGACCTTCTGAGCTCAGGGCCCCAGGTGACCCCACAGGTCGTACAAGCACGGTGCTGACCCCGCTCGGGTTCTACAACTGTATATATTTTTGTATCCAAGGAAAACAAACCTGAGGAGGTTTGCTTACTCAGTGAACTTCAGCCACATTAATATCTCTTTACATTGCCACGAGGCTGGAAAAGTTACGAGTATCCATTCTGGTGCAGACCCGCTGGTATTCTTGTTTAAAATAATCCGCTTTTGTTTTGTGCACCAGTCCCCTCTTATCCTCGGTTTCCCTTTCTGCGGTTTCAGTTACCGGTGGTCCGCTATGGTCTGAAAAATATGCAATGGAAAATTCCAGAAATAAACAGTTCATACATTTAAATTGCGCATCCTGGCCCGAGTGACGAAATCTCGCGGCCTCTGGCTCCGCCCCGCCTGCCCATGACTCATCCCTTTTCCCAGTGTAGTGGCGGCCATCTTGGCTATCAGATCACGTGTCCTGGTGTCGCAGTGCTTGTGTTCACGGAATTCTAATTATACGTAATGACTTCATCTCATCACGTAGGCAGTGTGTCATCACGTAGGCAGTGTGTCATCTCACCTCACCGCACGAAGGGTGAGTACAGTACTAGATATTTTGAGAAAGAGGGAAAGAGAGACCACATTATATAACTCTCACTGCAGTGTATTGTTATAGTTGTTCTATTTTATTTTAAGTTATTGCGGGCGGGGGGACTACTATACGGGATTATATGACAACTTCCTTCCTAGAGCAGGATTAAAAGATGCGCGAATTATCGCCCACACCCGTTGAATAGGTTGGCTCTGGAGGCAGTGCTAAGTGCTGAGGTTGGGGCTCCTGAGGCGCCCTAAACAGGAATTGCTACCTCACTGTCCCTGTCAGTCTCTGGCTTAATGGTTTGCAAATATGAACTAGCCTGAGAGAAGCCCTGATGACAGAGTGAGGATGGGACTGAGATATGGTCCAGGCTGGAGGCGGGTCCCCCAGACCCCAGATGCCATCAGGTCACTTTTGCTGATAATGACGGTGCCAGAATCCACCAAACAGTTGCTGCTCAAGTCGGGGCCCTGTCTTGGGATCTCTCCTTCTCTGTCAGAGGAGAGCCATTCTGTTCAGAGGTCACTGTCAATATTAACTCGACTTGAAACATTTTCTTGCATTTTGAGGTTTTTGGAGTCAAGAATTATAAAAAACATAAGCTCTGAGCCCCTTTATTCACATTTTCCAGAAAAACTTTTTTTTTTTTTCAAGTACAGGTCCACCTGGACATCTTAAATCTTTAAAATGACCTGCTCTTTTACTGCATGGATGGTTTGGTTGATTAAGGCTACTTCTAGGTCCTTCCATGAATATTTCGTAAAACCAAATCCCAAATATCACAATTGAGTTGAGGAAAATTGCGACAGGAATACATTATTTAAACATTAAAGTTATCTCTATATTTTTAAGAAAGTCCCAATAATGAGGTGATTTGGCCACAAAGGTTTTTAAACTATCCAGTGAAATGAGTAGAAGGATTAGTTCAACATTTCAAGGACAGTTTATCAGTGAACAAGCTGATTTGAACCTGAGGAGAGCTTTCTTACAAGACTTCAAAGTGTGGTCATAACGACAACTAAAATAAATATACACTATTTTAAAAATTCTGTGTACACTTACATCTTAAAGTGAGTTATTTTTGTGGGTCAGAAGTAACCCACTTGTACAGCAAGACACATGACCATTCATATTTACATTTTTAACCTTTTCTTCACTTCCATTTTTGTCTTTGGTAGGGGCTGTTAACATTTCAAGACAGTTTGGCTTGTAGTGATTGCTTGAATTAAACCGAGGGCATCCGTTTAAGAGGAAGTAACATGTGGCAAGGCGCTGGACTCTAGGGTCCGAACGTAGCTGAACGTGTTTGGAATTGTAGGCGTCTCCCCTTTACAGAGACATTCTGGGAATTGACTTTCTCTCTGTTTCTACAACAGGTTCTCACTCAAGTAGGAGCAACTTGGATTCTGATCATTCCGATTCAGATATGGTGTAGGAAAGCAGACCACCTGCTCCAGAGATGGGGAGCAGGCATGAGTTGCCTTGTTTCTGTGCAACCTTAATAAAACTGCTGTGTTTTTAGGGATGGCTCGCCGAGGAATTCCTTCCCCTGCAGGAAGAAAGACACGGGAAAGTTGCAAGTTAAGTGAAGTTGGGTTATCTTAATAGCAGTTAGCCTGGCTCATCTATGTCCACCAGGGAGACACTCCCTGCAAGCCATTGAGCCGACCAGCTTCTTCTGTAAGTCCCCACATTCCTGGCTCACTCTAAGATTCTCCAGCTCTAAGTCCCCTCCCCCCTGCTTCTGATCTTCACATTCTTTCCTTAGATATGGTAATGCCCTCTCCGAGAGCTACCTGGGGCGGCCTCTCAGTCCTAGAAGGATTTTTTATCTCTAAGATCATTTACAGCTCAGAAAGTAGCCTGGTTTCTCTGTTTCCAAGTTCAGGGCAGGGTTGCAGGCAGAGGGTACCTCTTCTGTGCCCAGAAGTGCCTGGCAGGGATTTTAAAGCACTCCTACTTGGGTTATGCTGAATTCAGGGCTAGATCCTTAAGTGGCCATTGTTTCTAATTGATAAGAAATTGATAAAGTAATTGATAGTAAAATTGATAAAATAGTTGATAACTGATAAAAATTAGGTTGAATCATAAGAAGCTGCTAATATTCAGCCATTTATAGTTACAAATATGGCAGTTTCCTATGGTTCTACCTAATACTGAAAAATGTTCGCAGGTGTCAGTGAAAAACTAGTGATTTTTGTTTCATCTTTCACTATGTTCCACGCCCCCTAACTTCTTTTCTTGTACGCAGAATACCTGTACTAAGAACACACACATGCACACACTATCACTTAATTTTCCTCTTCTGGGACCTTAACATTAAGAAAATCATATGTCAATGAGGTAACACACTTACGTGAATAAAAGGCTTGGGCAGTTCTACTCTCAATACTCTTCTTGCCTTTTGTCCAGGGGTGTTACCCTCCTGCGCAGCCTCCAGTTCTGCCTGAAGTCATTTTATTAGATTGAAAACAATGAAGACAACCTCGTGTAACAGGCATGGGGTAGGCTGCATGTGTATGGGACAAGCCCCAGCTTTGAGTCACCGAGGTCTGGATTCTGCATTTGGTTTATTTCTTGGTCTCTGAGCATACCAAGCATACCATATTTTGGGCGAGTTACCTAACCACAGTGTTTTTCAGTTTTCTCATCTGTAAGATACTGATAAAAATACCTACTTTAGAGAGTTAAAGGGGGCCAAGTACTGTGCGTGGGACGTAGGTGCTTCAAACTTATGAAAAACAAAACAGATGGAGTTTCCTATCCCCTGGAGCGTCCAGCCTCCATTCCTACCCGTCTACCACATGTGGCTCAGACACCAAAGAGCTACTTTGCTTGAAGTGACATGTGGCCTGGGACATCGGGTGTCTCAGTGGTAACCAGTCAGCCCAGTGAGTCATGGCTAGCAGGGTCTTTGCTGCTTTGGGAAAGATAACTTGCAGCTGGGGAGGCACAGAAGTGGCTTTGTGGCGTCAGTGACATTTGGACTGGTCCCTAAGGATGGTGAGGGTTTAGATCTACCCTCTAGGCCAGTGTGATCTCATTAAACTTTCTACCCGTGATGGAAATATACTATAACCTGCACTGTATGAAACACGTGACTACTCAGCATTTGAAGTGTGGCTAGTGTGATGGAAGAGAGAACTTTAATTTTGATCAGTTTAAACAGCCACCTATGGCTAGCGTTGGACAGCACAGGACTAGGCGACAATAGGGGTGGTGACAGAGGAAGAAAACCCTGGGGGCAGGCCGCGGCACAGCGCAGGATGCAGCCCAGGCTGTGACGGATGCTCGTGGTTCAGGCCAGTGCAGAGGACCATGTGGCAAACTCTTACCATCGGTGTAAAGGGTTTCTCTGTTCTTTTGTAAGCCGTGGGAGCTAGTGAAGGCCTGGGTGTCTAGGGATGATAGCATGTGCTGTACTTCATAGCAGTTAATCTAGCAAGAGGTAGGGGAGCGGAGTCTCTCCCATTTGACCAGATGGAAGCTGAAACGGAAAGCACTTGGGAGTGTTACTGCAAACCGTCCCCCGACCCCTCCCCGCTGCTCCTCAGGGCGAAGCCCTTACTGAGTTCTGGGCACTGTGCAGACAGCTCAGCCTGCGTTATCCTGGGTCGCTCTGGGGTCGGTACTACAAAGCGACCCATTTTACAGACAAGGAAATGGGGTTTCCCATCAGTTAATTTACATGTCCTCAAGTAAGTGCAGAGAGAAAAATTCAAACCCATTTTTTGTTGGGTTCCAAAGACCAAAACGAAAGTACTTAACTCCGCTCTACCTGTATTTTACCCCTGTCCTGGGAAAGCAAGAGAAGTTGGTCTCACCTGGCAGTGTAATGAGATGGATGATACAGTGCCAGACACGTAGGTCAGGACTGGGTATGAATTGGCCAGGGTGTGGCTTTTCTCATGACTAGACACAGGAAATTCTTCTTCCCATGGATACCTCTGAATGTGACCCCCTGTTCCGTTACCAGACCGACCCCTCTCACCTCCCTGCTACCTGCCCAAAGCCCACTATCTGGTCTGTAAGCCAGGAGAATTATTATCTACCTTTGGGGAACTCTTCAGAAGAGTAGGGACTTAGTTCCTTTCTGAGAGCTCTGCAATTTGCAGGCAATTATCTGATGGCTTTTGCAATTTCTTCTACACTCTTCCCTTAAGTGGCAGCTCAGTGTGGTGTTAAAAACACCCAGTCAAGAACCTGGCTGTCTGGGTTTGAACCCTAGTTTGCAGCCTGACTTCCAACGAGTTACTGAGAATACAACCTACCTCACGGGTTGAGTCTTAGGAATGAGTAAAAAGCATGTTAGAATTGTGCATGTATTATATATGGTTTACAAGCATTATTATTTGCCCCAAACTGGATGGGGATGGGGGCAGGAGTGCACCAGGGTGGCCAGGAGGAGGAAGAAGTAACTTTAGAAAGACCACTCTCAAATATTTGGGTGTGAATCAAAGGAATTGGTTAGAGATCATGGAAGGCGTTTTGAGTCCAGACTCACGCTAATAGAGAAACCATACAAATGTAAACACATGCGCAGCAGTTGGCTGGGAGGGAAGGGAAAAGGAAATATTGACAGGTACTGGAAAGAACAGTTTCTACATGCGTGGGAGCAAACTCTTTGCACGATCTGGCAGATGGCACGGGTTTAACCACAGCCCGGGTCGCGGCGGGCGTTTCTATTGCGGCATCCCGGGCTGCGCTGGTCCTGCGGCCTCAGTGCTGCCACCTACAGGGCCTGCGAGGCAGAGGCGCAGCCTTCCTGGCTCCTGGGCTGCTGGGCGCTGGGGTCCCTGCAGGATCTGTGGCTTCCTCAGCAGCCACAATGAGCTCCCCTTGCTTCAGGCTTTAAATGCTTCTGCCCCTGGACGCAGCAGTTCTGAACACGTTTCTGAACATTATTTCTAAAAGGGGGACGTGAAAAATAAAACCAGACATAGCTCCACTCAGACATGTCACATTGAAACGTCACATTGACATTAGCACCATGTACCAGGCACTGAGTTAGTGGTGTGGCACATGTTATTGCATTTAACCCACATAAAAAAATAGCATCAGTGTTATTATTCCCATTTCAAAGTAGGTTAAGGAATCCAATGCATAACTGTTTAGAGCCTGTGCCACTCACATTCCGGAGTCCATATATGTCATAACACACGACCCGACAAATTAGTTTTCCATCTTCCCCAAGTATAAAAGCACACATGACTGAGCCGACCAAACGGGACCAACAATCACAAAGAGCTTCTGTTTGCACGTGGGAAATGCTGCTTTTACCTTGAGCTATTGCTTTGAAAATCTGGATTCCTCGAATGAACACGTTATTGCAGTATTTTTCATGTATGCGAGTGAGTGAGTGAGGCCTTTCTTACCAGAGCCCAAATCTGTGTCCATTTGTAAATTAAGTTATTTCTATTCATGCACGGCAACCCGAATGAACTGATATTGTAAGCCAACCTGCAAAACCAAGTGCCCTGCCTGGCTTTTACCAACTCCAACTGTTTATGGATTAATCACTATTGGGGCACACTTATGCTATGTTTATACTACAAAGGTCCTGTTTAAACTGACCATCCTGTGGCACTAACAGTGCTTCTCAAACCTGAGCACACACACCAGTCACCCAGTTAACTTGTTGAAATGCAGACTCGGACACAGTGGCTCTGGGATGTGGTGTGTGATGCTCTGTTTCTACCAAGTCACCACGAGATGCAGATGCCATTGGAGATGCTGTTGGCTCAGCACCCACACCTGGAGGGTCGAGCAATTTGAAGATCTCAAGGTTCCTTTAAATTGTCAACATAACGTTTTAATCGCTTACATAGTAATTGTATTATTTCCTAATGCTTTGGGAATTAGCAAACTAAACATCCCATCTGAAATACTTTATCAGGTAGGACACTGAATTGATCAGGACCGTCTAGTCCTTCCTCCTGCCTGGATTATAAAGTCTTTATCTTTAAGAACTCTTGAGACCCAAAGGATTTTTGCCTTCAATCAAAGAGTAATTTAGGCACCATGAGAATTGTTTTCCAAACTCGGAGGGAGAGTAATGATGATACTAACTTACGAAAAACATCTCAAAATTAACCTTTCCAGTTTTTCAGGCTTTTCAAGCTGACCATTTTGCCACTTAGGGAATCGGCTGTGTGGAAGGACAGAGAAGTAGACTCCGTGACCTACTTTAAAACCAAGAAGCACCTCCTCAAATCACTCAGATCCGGAGGCTTGCGTGCACTTATCAGAGTCTCCAGATGTTGAAGGGCAAAAAGTAACACATTCACATGTGATACAGCTCAGAGGCCCATTATGATGCCCCAAGGGCAAGCTATTTATAGCAGTGAGGAATAGAGTGACCCATAAATAGACTGCCATTTAGTTGTTTGTTTTGTCTGGGGTCCACTGAATGGCATCTGTTAGTACTACAATAGCTAATGCCCAGCAGTTATTTCCATCATAAACCTCACTGGGGATTTGAAGTGCAGCCGAAGGAGCACTTCTGTTGGGAATCGACTCTTCTCCCCACATCAATTAAAATATTTGGCAAAGGTGTTGCGTTCTCCGCCATCCCTTCCTATTTACACAAATAAAGCATATACATTTAAATGGTTAAACATAAATGACTGCCTTATATTTCAGGGAATAGAATGTCTCCAATTTGAGTAGTGGAAATTAGAATAATTTTAATGAGAAGAAAATGAGAGAAGGCATGGCAGCTTCACTGGGGGCAAAGTGCCTGTTACGCGCACCGCAGTTTTTCAGCAAAGGTGATTTACGGCCTTGAATGGCCTTAGGAATGGCTACTAGGTTTGCAAAGCAAAGACTGACATGGATTGTGACGATGAGGGTGTTCCAGAGAGGGGAACAGGCTGCTGACCTCTGCGTCCTGTGACCTGAGGGGTCCGGCGAGGCCGGTCTGTCTGTCCTCTTTTGCAGTTCCTACTCTGATGCCAAAATATTTCCACCCTTTAGCTTTAGTCCTTTGGGTTGGGGCATTGCTTATAGCCGGAGCCGTAGTACCGAGATATTGGTATATTAACTCTGTGTAGCATTATTGTCAACAATACTATATTTGCCAATATTTACTCAGGGCCACCCATGTGGCTGGCTTCAAGCAACGAGGAAAGGCCACTTCCCCCCCAGTTCGCGTGTGAAGCACCCAGAAGGGCTGGGGTCACGTTTCCAACCCTGGACCAAAGGATGTGGTCAGGCGGATGAGAGGCTCCAACCAGTGGAGCTTGGGCCACTGATGTCCCTGTGATCAGGAGTAGGTGAGCGGGTACAGTAGTCCCTCAGTAACCGAGATTTTGACTTCTGCAGTTTCTGTTACCCATGGTCAGCTTGGGTCCAAAATTCTTAAATGGAAAATTCCAGAAATAAACAATTTGTAAGTTTTAAATTGTGCCCCATTCTGAGTAGCATGATGACACCTCATGTCATTCTACCCATCCTGCTCTGGAAGTGGCTTATCCCTTTGCCCAGGGTCTCCATGCTGTACATGCCCCACCCCCTGCCGCCCCGTCACTCAGTAGTCCTTTGGTGATCAGATAGGCTGTCCCGATATCTCAATGCTTGTGCTCACATAACCCTTGTTATACTTAATAATGGCCCTGAAGTGAGAGCAGTGAGTGATGCTGTCCATTTGGACACGCCAACGAGAAGGCACAAAGTGCTCATTTGTGCCGTCAGTAGGTCGATAGCAGTCTAAGGCTCCGTCACAAGGCCCCTGTCAGCTTACGCCACCTCATCCTGTGGGTGTTGCGTCCTCTCCCCTCATCACAGGAAGGAGGGTGAGTGTGGCACAACAAGATATTTTGAGGGCGAGGGAAGGAGAGAGACTTTTCCTCACATAACTTTTATTACAGTGTATTGCTATAATTGTTCTATTTTATTATTAGTTATTGTTAACCTCTTACTGTGCCTCATTTATAAATTAAACTTCATCATAGGTATATGTGCATAGAACAAACGTAGTGTATAAAGAGTCTGGTACTATCTTTGGTTTCAGGTATCCACTGGGGCTCTTGGACTGTGTTCCCCATGGCTGAGGGGAAACTACTGTGTAATGATTGTCAGGCCTTGGTAAAACCACATATTTTGAGGAATATTTCTCAAAGAAGGCCCTTGCTTTTTCTGGAAAAAAAATCATGTTCACTATGGCTTTGGCAAATTACTTAAATTTCTTTGAATCTCAGTTGAAGAAGTTATATAATGAAGAAGTAGGATTAGGTGCTTTCTGAGGGCCCTTTCACATCTAAAATCTCTAGTTTTCAGTTACCTTTCTTTATGTAGCACTTTATAAAATGATTTTGCTTTCAACCCTGACAAGCAGGCAGAGGCGATGCTATTTCACCCTGTTATTAGATGGGGAAACTGAGCCTCACAAAGTTAATTCATTTGCCTCAAATCATTAGAATGTCAAGTGGCAGGACTGGGACTAGATATTAAGTCATTGGCTTAGTTTCAAAGAATTCCCTTTGAATGCATTCCGCATTAGTGAAATTAGTTTTGTTCATTCCGTAATGACCACTAATCTCATTGATAGCAAACTGCTATAAATACAGCTAGAGTTGATGGGGTACTTCTGATGAATTAAATCTTGGGCGCTTGAATTTTTTATTTTGCTGTCTTCTGAGAGATGCTGAGATCGCTCATTAATATGATTACTGTCTTTCTGATGGGGGGCACTGGAGAGCGTGTGCAGGAAAAGCTACTGAGAACTCAAGTCGAAAGAGATTGCTTTTAGGAAGAGGTTTGGGAAAAAACGGGGAGGAACTGATTATTATCTTCAGCTCACAGACACTTGATATCATGCCATGAAGCTGATAGTGCTCAAATGAGTCACTATTGTTTGTTTGAAGATTTCCCTAAGCAAATATTTCTACCACCCAATCAGTGAAGTCTAGAAAGTCAATGGACTGTGTTTTACTTTTAGCAAGACCTTAAACTAATGGTGTATCCTCTACATCTCCATAGTCTATTAAAATTACTCAGAGAAATAGCTTTAGAGTTCCTAATGGCTTGCTCTGTTTTTGAGCAAGTCTAGCAGTCTAGCGTATACAATTTTAAGACCAAAGGGATAACTAATCTCTGATTAAGAATGTGTAAAAATATGGTCCAAACACCTTAATGCATATGCCTTGGCCTGCCAATGAATGAATTTGTCCTGAAGGAATTAAATATGAAAAGGAAAAGGGTGTTCCTGGAAGCATCTCTTACCATGGTAAAAACACTAGAAACAACTTAGATGGGAGACTATTGAAGAGGATATCCTATCTTCATGAAGTGGAATATTGTATAATTATTAAACATGATACTGCTGAGGAATGATTAGTGACAAGAACATTCACAGCTGCTTAACCAATAGGAGCCTTAGCTGCATAGCCAGCCGACCTGGACTCGGGTCCTAGCGCAGCCGGTCCCCTGGGTGACCTTGAGCAAGTCACTTACTGAAGCTTCTGTGCTTAATTTTACTCAGATGTAAACCGGGGCTAATGAGAGTGCCTGCCCCCTAAGCCCGTGAGGTGGGTTCAATGAGGTCATCTATATAAACGGCTCAGCAGGAAGCCAGCCACTCTGATAAGGTTATGATGCAGTACCTATTTTTCTTTGCCACCCTGTTTTTCCTACTTTTGGGGGCCAACGATTATGTTAGTTAGGTAATGAGGAAGAAAATATAAAAGTTTAAAAATTATTTAAAAATGTATAATTGTGGTAAAACACAACGCAATTGTAATATCTTAACCATTTTCGAGTGTACAGTTCAGTACTGTTAAGTGCAGCGCGTTGCTGTGCCATCATCTCCAGACTCTTCATCTTGCAAAATGAGAACTCTGTCCCCTCTAAACACTAATTCCCCATTCCTACCTCCCCCAGCTGCTGGCAACCACCACTCTGTTTCCTGTCTCTTATGAATCTGACTGCTTTAGGGGCCTTGTACAAGTGGAATCACACAGTATTTGTCCTTTTGTAATTGGCTTATTTCACTTAGCGCACTGTCCTCAAGGTTCATCCATGTTGTAGCACATGTCAGAATTTTCTGTCTTTTCAAAGGCTGAATAATATTCCAGTGTCTGAATAGACCATATTTTGTTTACCCACTCACCTGTTGATGGACACCTGGGTGCTTCTGTCTTTCGTCTGTTGTGAATGATGCTGCTACCAACATGGTACACAACTATTTTAAAGTTTTCTTTTTTAAAGAAAGAATATTCTGAGTTCCCCTAAATTTCCTAAAACTCTTAAGACACATGTACACATGGACCACAAGGCACTGAAATCTTAGATTTGTTCTTTGGCTCTGAAAGCGCTTTAAGCGTTCATTAATAGATTAATTAATTAATATATTTAGCTTTATATTGGGCACTTTGTCTTTGGTGCTAAAGATTTATTTGGAAGTAACAAGGAAAAAAATACACTCACGAAGAACCACGATAAAGTAGGTACTACTTTTTCTTCATCTTCAGGCAAGTCAGGGACAGTCAGCCCAGGGACTGCATTGCTGTTCACGGCATCAGAGTCTGACCTTCTCTGTTCTTGCTCTGCCAAGTCCCTGAAGCTTTGTTCTCGAGTTCTTCCTGTGGGTCAAGGTGGTTGCTTCATTACTTATGCTCATATTCCGCCCATCAGAAAGGAGGAAGAGAAGAAGAAAGAGTACATCCCCCCTTTAAAGACCCTTTCCATTCCTGTTCCACCCGCCAGAAGGTAGTCAGCTCCGGGTGGAAGCGGTGGCCGCTGGCATGGTGATCAGTCACGACTAAATGTGCATAGCGCTGAATGCGCCTACAGAAATCATTTCCATTCTAAATAAATGTAGTGGTTGTTTTCAAAGAATTAGGAACTTACTCCATGGTGAACTTCCTGTTGCTCATGGTAGGGGGAGGTGTTGCTCATGGTAGGGGGAGGTGGACCCTTCAAGTCCTGCCTAGAAGTCTTCATTTCATTAGCTCCCCGACTTCCCCCAGCTCCAGCTCCGCCCACAGGGAGGGCGGAAGGAAGGACTGCTCCCGGCTCTCCTTACAAACCCAGTGTCTCCCTGCTGGTACTCTGCTGTTCCCACATTGCCCTTCCCCCTACTAGAGCCTCCTCCTTTTCAAGGCTTAGCTCCTGTGCCACCTCCTCCAGGAAGCTGAATCTTTCAGCTTCCAAGGCAGGGCCCCTTACCTCTTCCTCTTACGTTCACTTCCTACCTTGCCTTGCATCCATTTACAAACATACTGTGTCTCTATTAGTAGACTGTAAGCTCCTTGGTAGCCCCTTCCCTTATCAAGTCTATGATGCCCAGCCTGGTGTCTTTTATAAGGTAAAGCCTTCATACATTCATGGGATGCTTTTGGCCTCCCCTAGTGGTTGGTATCACAATTACCACGGTGCCTTTTGGAAGGGCGTATTTATTTGTTTATTTTTTAAAAATGGGTTGATACAATTTCTCTCTTTTTTAAAAAATATTTTATTTATTTTCTTTTAGAGGGAGGGGAGGGAGGGAAAGGGAGGGGAAGAGAAATATCGGTGTCTGATCAGTTGCCTCTCACACACCCACAACTGGGACCCGGGGACCTGCAACCCAGCTATGTGCCCTGGTGGGGAATCAAACCGGCAACCTTTTGGTTCACAGGTCAGCACTCAATCCACTGAGCCACACCAGCCAGGGTGATGCAATTTCTCTTGAAGCAACTTTGAATCTATGTTACAAAGTTTAATATTTAGTTGGATTTTTCAGAGCAAATTCAGCATCATCATGGCTTTGCAAGGAGACGAGGAGAATTTCTCCTGCCCGTACAGGCCTGGGTCCCTTTCAGTCTGATTAGATTCTTATCTTATTCTAAAAAGGAAGAGAGGGTACTGTGTCTGAGACTGGGACAGGCCCTCCTCCCCCTTGAAAAGTGTCATCAACAGAGCCAAAAACATTTTGTTCACGTTTTTATTTCAGTCAAGAGCATTTTGGATTTGGATAGTCCCGCCATGTATTTTAAAAGTGAAAGTAGATCTATGCGTCTTTCGGTGTACGCCTGCTGCTTCTTCATTTTTTGGCTCCAGAATGTCTCAGTTTCGTATAGACAGCGACCAACGGGCAGCTGTAGAACCGGTCACTTGGAGGAGTGGTGGCACCAGCGGTGGGTGCACTCAGAAACATTCTGAGAACCCCTTTGGGGAGAAGGGTGCCCTTTCAGAAATGGAGTGTACTTGCTCAGAAAGCAGCACGGTAGCTCACTGGTGGCAGCCTATTAGAACAAACAGGAAGACAGGCAGGTTTGCCAAAGGCTTCTGTACACCTTCCCCATTCACAAACTTCCAGGCAGACAGAAGTGATTTCCAGGTGGTTTTGGAATTTGTACCTTCCAGTGTACCCTGAAGCACCCTGCGCCTGGGGGTAGGGAAATGCCACACACCCCTGGATTTCATCATAAAGAATTATGTCCTTGAGGGTGTGTGGCTGGTGCCAGGGAAGGCATATCAGGGTAAGTCACGTGCCCTCTTCGGCTGTTCTGCAGTTCCATAGTGTGTTCATCACAATCCAACGGGGGCAGTGAAAGGTCGCCCAGCCCTCCCATTAGTCCATTTTCCTTAAGTCACTGTTCTGGTCTTTACCTAAAACCCCCGTGCAGAGAGAATCTTTTTAGATCGAGGAGACAGTGGTTTCAACTGATGGGACTTACCTGTAGTATTAAGTTTTTATTTTATTTCTTAATCAGTCACTATGGATTGGGGGGTAAAGGCTGGATTTTTTTTTTTTCCACATTCTCTTTCTTGATGACTCGTCAATACATTAAACACACTCTGATTTTCAAGAAGCTGTCTGGCCTTTGTGGTTATTTGGGGGAAAAAACCCAAAGGCACATCGTCTTTCATCTCTTTTAATTTAAGTTTTACCCTAAAAATCTGTTTTGAGAAGGAAATGGAGCATGCCAAGCTAATGACGGCCTTCCCGGCTCTTTTTTTCCCACGTCAGAGCAATGCGCTCCTATCAGCTCCTTGGCGTGCAGGGAGGTTGGCAATGCTGCATTAATTAAGTAAAACCTCCGAAGCACTAGAAAAAATGAAAACATATAAACACCTCCCCCCAAGTGGGGAGGAGTTAAGATGAAACTAGACTGTGTCACCAAACATTCATTTATTTTCAAAGGTATACTCTCAGAGACTACAGGCAACCCACTTTCCTCGGAGACCGTGCGGTGCGTCCCGCCGAGAAAAGTGCTTGGCTAGTCAGTGACAGCACTTTGCATTCACCCAGGCCGGCCTGGGAGGATGGGCGGGCGGGACCAAGTTTCCTCTCTCGGGGAGGGAAAGCTGGTGACCCACGGTCAGCTCGGAGGACCACTGAGGGTCAGGTCCCAACACCTCCCAAGCACCCTCTAATTCCCACCGAGCGCCGTCATAATTTGGTTACAAAAATTCTCCTTTTCTCCGCAGCACCTCCCTTTGAGCAGAGGGTGTCACGGCTGCGGCGGGAGGCCGAGGTTCGGCTGGGAGGATCCGCGGGCCATGGGGTCTGATATCCTGACACCCGCGGCTGCGAGGCGGGAAGGGCGCAGCGGGGGCAGCGGCGGCGACAGGACTCCCAGCTGCGGAGGCCGCGGTGGACTCCCCCGCGGGGTTGCCGCCTGGTGGGTCCCCCCCTCTCCCGCCGGTGAATGAATGATTAGTCCAACAGCGTCTCCCCGCCCCGGTCCGTCCGAGGTTGAAAGGGAGGAGACTCGGAGCGACTGTTTCTCTTTTTTCAGGGCGAAAAGCGTTCGCCTCCGTGCGTTTATTAAACGACCTTGCGTGGTATTTCTGCTTCTGTCCTCCGCGGTGTCTGGACGCGCGGACACATAACCACCGGGCGCTGGGCTGAACCCCGCGGTCCATTCCGCCCGCGAGTCCGCTGTCGTATCCCCGCCCGAGGGAAGCAAGGCTGAGAGTGAAAAGTTGCGCTGCGCCCCCTGCACCCGCCCTGCGCCCCGTTTGTAGCTCCTTCCCCAAGCTGGGGACCAGGGAGCGAGCAGGGGTGGTGAGGCACGCCTGAGCCCCACTTTATGCTCCCTTATTAGAATGGGGGCGCCCGAGCCTGAGCTGGGCTGGTGCGGCAACCCGGGTTAGGGGAGGGTCCCCGGGGAAGGGGAGGAGGCACCGAACGCATGGGGCGGTGGCGACACGCCTGCCCGGCTCAGACCTGCGCCCCGGGGACGGTGGCCTCCCTCGAGGCGCTGGGGAGCGGGCTGGGATCCCCGCCGAGACGTGTCCGGGGCGCGGGGCTCCTGCGCCGGGGCGCCCCCAGTGGGTTCCCGGAGGCGCCCGGGGTGCCCCTGTCTTGGGCGCGGGAGCGAGCGCGCGCGCCGGCCGGGCGGAGAGCTGGAGGCCGGCAGGAGGTGGGGAGTGCTGGAGTGCAGGACGCGCGCGGCGGCGGCGGCGCCCCGGGCCGTGGCTGCAGCCGGGCGGCGGCGGAGCCGCGGTGCGCAGCGGGCGGCGCTGCCAGTCCTGTCTGCCTATCTCCCGCGGCTCCGACACCCCCTCCTCCCGGCCCCCTATCTGGCGTGGAGGGGCCGACGACTAAGCCTTGGGAGCAACTCCCTCAAAAAAGCCGCATTGGAGGAGCCTGGCCGCAGGACCCCTCCTCCCGGGCGCCCCCCACCTCTCGCCTCCCGCTCCCGCCTCCCCCGACCCCCCCGCCCTGCTCCCGGGCGCCCGCCTCCCTCCTTCGCGGACTGTCTCCTGACTCGCCGGCTGAGAGCCCTTTTTGATTGCGAGCGGCCGTAGCGGAGTAGAGGCGGCGGCGCGGGACCTTCAGTCGCCCGGGATTCCCTCCAGGTGACGATGCTCTGGTTCTCCGGCGTCAGGGCTCTGGCTGAGCGTCCCTGCCGGCGCTCGCCTGGGATTACCTGCTGCGTCTTGCTGCTGCTCAATTGCTCGGGGGTCCCCATGTCTCTGGCTTCCTCCTTCTTGACAGGTAGGGGAGGGGGCGGGAGGGACCGGCCCTCCGGGACGCTGGCTTGATACCTGGGAGAGGAGGCGCTGGCTCGCCCCGGGGATGGGAGGGTGCGGAGCGAGCACCTAGGCGCCTGCCCCTCTCTGGCCGGTGGGGGATGAAACGGAGCCCGTGGGGTTCAGGGGTGGGAGGCAGTGAGTAGGTTAAGGGGTGGAGGACTGAGAGGATGTTGACGTCAATATAGTGATAGAAATGGTTCTCTCTCAATTTTTTAAAATCCCTTTATTATTTAAAATGTTTTCCTCAACCCTTATTTTGGTCTCTTCTCCCCCTACACAATTAAGGAAACATTTGCACCGTTTTCCACACATCCTGCTTTCTGACTCTCTAAGGTTCCTTATATCTTATGTGTTATGAGTGCTTTTGAAAGCTCCCACTCGTCACACCTTGAATTTAAAGAAACTATCATATTTTTAAAAGGGTAATAATAGCAGGATACAGTAATTATATGTTTCAGGCAGGTGAAGACCTCAGCTGCTATTCTGAAGGACATGCTTTACTGACACCTGGTGCAGAAAAGAAAATACTGAGTCAATTTCTAAGAGAAGAGGAAAGAAGATTATATTTCAAAAAGTGATTTCAAATCAAGACAATAAGAGGCAGATTCATATAAAGGCCTGTTCATCGATACAGTCCTGAATTTTGTTCAAATTTAAGATCTGCCCTAATGGCCAATTTGAATTTTTTTTTTGTTTGACATATGGGGGTGTGTGTCCAAATGCCTTCATAAAGGAGTGTTATTAAAGATCTAATTAAATGCTTGTGCTTAAACCATACTAGAACAACAACAAAAAAATCTATAGATCATCAAAAAAGAAAACTGGGGGGTATTGGGTGATTTTTTCTTTTTTCTTTTATTTTGGTGAGTGTGATCATTTAAAACTCATTAGGAATTTCTGAAATTTGGGTAGTTGTGTCCAAAAAGATTAGTATAAAGATTTTAAATTTTGTAATAATGCCAATAAGCTAAGTTTAAATTGATTTTTTTTTCTTCATTTCAGGTTCTGTTGCCAAATGTGAAAATGAAGGTGAGGTCCTGCAGATCCCGTTCATCACGGACAACCCTTGTATCATGTGCGTCTGCCTGGTAAGTAGGGAGACCAGGTCCTGGGAAGCCAATTGCTGCCTTGGACGAGGTGAATCCATTACATGTAATAACAGGACCAGATCTTAAACGTTGTGATTAGTCATCACAAAAGAGCTGGTGAATTGAATTCAGTTGAATTTCTGAGTTTTATGGACTTTGGCGATTTCCAGTTCATCAGGCTGGGAATCCTTATCATCGACATCATCTTTACAGAAATACATTTAAGGGGGACTTTGCATGGCATGGTCTCCGCGGTAATTGCCATCTGTACTGTCTGTTCCCAGGAATGGCTGTTGCCGTCCAGTCCTAGGCGCCATCAGGCTCTCTGTCTTGATTCTGTCCCCGGAGCTCAGTGTGAAAACGGGGAGATAACATTTCGGTGTCTCACCAGTGATAAGGGATGACAAGGGAAAACAGAAGTGACAGTTATAAAGGACAAACATGAAGACAAGATGTAATCTGGGGTTTCTTTGCCTGTTTTTGGCTTAAACTCTCAACAAGAGTCTTTATTATATTTCTGATTTGGAAGCATGAGCCAGGAAGGACAGTCAATCCCTAATAGAGAGTAACACTTGGCTGTCAGCTGCGTAGTTAACCCTGGCAGTGGCAGGTGATTAAACAACAACAACAACAACAACAACAAGTATTTGTTTCCACTTGTTTTAGCTTAATAGTTAATGATAAGAACTAGCGAGTAACCACATGGGGGAGATTAAGTTATATGAATAAGAATTTCTGAGATGAAATAATAAACTCAAAAAGAGGAGCGCTTTTGTTAAGAGAGGTTTTTGTTTTGTTTTATTTTGTTTTTTTTAACATGCCAATCACTTTTGGCAAACTCTTGATTAAAAACTGCACACCCCAAAAACCCTGTTGGAAATACATGAAGGGTGTCAAATGTAAAACTCCAAAGAAATCGATGAATATTTGTTGACAGATCAACATTCTGTTTAAAACTAGAGAAGGGATTCTGCTCTGGGTAGGGAAAGCCAAGCCATCTGGGTTTAAACTACCCAAACTTTTTCATGACAAGAGATGAGGTCAATGTTGCGAAATGATAAATGGGTGAAGGTGAATGCCTGTGTCAAACGATTATCAGGTTCCGAGGACCAAGGAAATCAACAGGCTCAGAAGTGAGAATGCCTTACGTGTTCTGGGAAGATGAATATCGCTGCCTTAATAAAAGAGAGCTGAGAGAGACGGGCTTTTCAGATTTTTGTGTTTATGAATTTTCATTAATGATCTTTCACTAAAGGACCTGTTGAAAAAGAAGCTTTGCCTTTAAATTCTGACTCAGTTATATATTTATAAGAGCGGTTGTGTGTGTTGTGGGGGCATACGTGGGGTGGAGATAATCTTTGGTTTCAATTTCTCTTATCTTTATATTGTGAGTGAATTATATTAATCTCCTAAGAGGAAATTACCCTAACATTTAAATGTGCTTGGAGCCCCAAGCACATGTGAAAATACTGTTTTTCTCCTCGGAGGTATTACTATGCATAAAGTTTAAATATACAGCTTGGGTTTTGTACACTGTTCCCAAATAACATTATGAAAAATTCTCCACACAGCATTCCCCCTTTCAGTACCACACCCTGGTGGAAAAGACTTCTTTTCTCTAAAAGTGCCTCCTTGCTGATGATAAGACTGAGGTTAGAAACCTGGCCCATGAGGGCAGGGTGACTCTGAAGAGGAAAAAAAATGCATCTGTTGGAGATCAAGTGAAAATATTATTTATTTCAGACAAGCATTGATTAAGTTTAGACGGCTAGTAGGTTCGTTTGGGTCTTTAACATTCAGAGGTATCTGTCTTGGGTGAGAGCTGTCGGGAAATCTTTCTAAATGTGTTAAGTCGAGACTCAGGCAACGCAACTGAAGTTATTCAGAAGATGTCTCAGAGCCCTCGCCCTAACCCAAAGGCTCAGTGACATGTGCATGGGCTTAGGATCATGAGACCCACGTTGTCATAGTCCTTATTGCTTCCCGAGCATTTGTAATGACTCAATACCACTCGGTAAGAATAGACAGAAAACCAAATCTCAGTTTGTACGCGTTTCTGAAGTTTTCACGGGACCCACTGCCTCCCATGGGTTTCCAAGCACCTCCGGTGGCGATGAGGCCGCTTATATTTTTATACTGAGGTCGGAAGGCAGCTCTGCTTAACAGACTGATGATATTAGCAATAGCAACTAATATTTATGATCCCTTTTAATTGCGGCACTTACCTATACCTGCATGATTTCATTTAGCCCTCCGAAAAACCTTTTGAGAGCTTTTCCCCACACGTTACAGAGGAGGAAACTGAGGCCAGAGCACTTAAATAGCTTGCAAAGGCACGTTGTAGTAAATACTGGAGCCGGAACTCATTCTCGGTGTCGTCTGCCTCTGGAACCCCTGCCTGTAACCTAGTGAAACAGGCTACTTGCTGAGTTACCATGTGAAAACGCAAGAAGAAAATCGAAAGATCGTCGACTTATTTTACTATCTGGCGTTGCTTTGAGTTACTTTGTTTTTTCTTTTGAGTCTCGTAGGAGTTCGCTTAGCTAACATTTGTTAATCACATTATATGAAAGGAAAATCTCGTTATGATTTCAGTTGACCTGCAGGGAGCTTTGGTTGTGAGCTGGTTTTATGTATGTCCATTAAGAGGGTATGTAACAGTCAAAACTGTACTTTGGATAAAGAAAATAGTCATATTTAGTTTGTGTTGGTCCAGCCTTTTGGCAGAAAGGCACCTAAGGCTGAGCATAAGCTCATATCTTATTTCATAACATGTATTAAAAAAAAAAAAGCTAACCTCAACGTATGCTTAAAAAAGACGTAAAATGTTACAGTTGGGAGGAAGTAGGTGGCATGAGGTCCTGCATATAATTACAGTGTAAAAGCTTGAAAAACCCCACAAACTCAACTTGGCCTGATTTAAACTTGTAAGCTCTGAAAGGTTTCAAAGGCAGAATGAGCTCATTTCTGTGGGAATTCTGAGGGTGACAGCGGCAGCCGTGGCCACCGCAGGCAGAACCGAATCCTTTTACTCGCATCTGTCCTCGCCTGTGTAGACCCAAGCCTCTTGCCAGGACCGGTCGTGGTCCAAGAATAACTTGTTTGTTAGCTGGTGATGGATATCGTTCTAAAGTGTGTGGGACAAAAAGCTTGGTTCCTCTACTCAAGGGGGAAGGTGAGAAGTTGGACCACTGGCCTGAAATTGGGGGGGACTGGGGTAGGAGGTTTAGGTTCAAGATGCAAAGCATTCCATTGTTTAGTTACGAAGCGAAGCGTGGCTTTTCACCGCCTTACAAAATGGTCTTTTAAGGGGCGAAGGAGGGAAGGCCCAGACTTAACGCTATTTTGTGTGATGTTTTTACCTCTTCTTGCTAGAATTATTTTTCCCATGATGCCTAGGAAAACACGTTGGTGCCGTCACTGAGGGAGAGTCGATAGGAGCCAGCGACACCCAGATAATGAGTCTAAAGCAGTTGTCTGGATCTTTCGGGCATCCCCACAGCCACCAAGCAGACCCGAGAGTGTTCCTCTGACTCTAACTGGGTCTGAGGAGGACACGGCAGAGCCAGTGAGTTGGGCCCAGTACTGGAAACCTGAGAAAACTTTGGAGGCCGGGACTTTGAAAACCAGAAGTCAGTCAGAGCTTAGTTTGGCAGACATTTTGTTCAGCAAAAAACATTATTCCGAGGTTTAAATTTCCTCTTTTAAATGCAGAGGTGCAATGTAGAAATGGACCCTCTGCTCATAAAAAGCAATGTGAAATTTGGTGTTACAAGAAGCGGGCCTCCCCCTATCTTGGAGCTGAGCAAGTGTTGAAAACAGAGGAGACTTTGTCTGCTGTCTTCTACTTCTTAATCACAAAAGTCTTCCATCACTAAACAAGTAGCTACCAGCGTCTTCAATTCTCTTGGGTGCCTTATCTCTATAAAATCCTCATGTTTTTTATTGTTCAAATTAACTGGCTAGAGAATAGGTACCTATTGTCTGAACAAGTGTTAGGCACATGTTTGGGAATGAGAGATAACACTGCATCAGGATTCAATTCGTGTGAGTGTGCATGCGTGTGAGATAGAGAGAGAGAGAGGGAGAAGCATTGGGGTGCAGATAGGGGGAGCGAGAGGGAGAAGGAGCAGATATAAAGGGACCCAGATGTGCTCAGAAAGATAATTCACTTAATTCATGCACATATAGACAGATTGCCATAATTTTTTGAAAATTGTTTTGTATCATTTTTAGACTTCGGGTTCTCACTAAAGAAGTGATCAGGATTTGTTCATTGATTCATGCGTTCGTTCGTTTGTTCTCTGGGTAGAAGGTGTTGTAACCAATTGCCTTTTCATAGAACAAAATGCCGAGCAAAACAGTTTCGGAGGAAGGTAATTAATTTACAGCATTGTGGGGCCACCTGGCCAATACCAGCTTTGAGACAGTTATTTTGACACGTGTTTTATTGAGGCTCGAGGGCCGAGCAAACGTCCTGAGGTTACGCAGTTACGAAGAGACAGACTGGGGTGTGAGGCCCGTGTCTTCTCCACTAAACCCGTTTGCTTTTGCTGGTTGTTTAAAGATGTATAAATATACCTCCAGGGGCTTCAGAGAGTAATTTCACCCTCCCCACAACCAGCATAGGCACTCTTTGGGGGGCAATTAGAGTGATTTTGGTCTTGTGTCACACCTCAAGCCTGGACTTTGGAGGGTCCTCTCAAAGGAAGACACAGTTCAGGTGGCTTTTGGCAGATCTCATATCGGTTTTGCAAAGGGCTTTTGGACTGGTGTCAGACAGGCGTAGGTGCCAATTTGGGCTCTGTCACTCACTGGCGGTAAATTTGGGAAAGTCTCCTCCCCTTTCTAAGCCTCAGTTTCCTCACCTGAATGGTGGGATGGACGTCAATGCTGAACTCACATGTTGCTGTGAGACTTACATGAGATAAAGCATAGAAGGGTTAGGGTGCCGTAGCTCTCTAGAATGTTCCATCATTGTCCTTGTTGGTGATGACGTTCTCGTTTTAGTCCTTATTTCTTCACATGGGATAGGTTGTAAAGCCTCATCAGGAAAGAGAAAAAAGGGGAAACTGATGGAGAAGAGACCTACGAATCAGGATGCTGAGCCCACCCATGGTTCTGCACGAACAGAACTAAGTAACAATGGGAGGGGTTTTCCGTCTCAGCAGACTTGGACAGGGCCGGTGTGTGCTGCTTCCTTATTGGTCCAGTGGTCTGAGGGCCCTGGTATAAGTTTTCCTCTTGTTCTCCGTTAAACGTTTAAAAAAAAAAACTTTCCATGGAAGAGGGGCCTCATTTTTCTGTGCAGTATTTACATCTCCGCGCCTGTGGGGTCACCTTCACTTGTACTTTTATTGGCAGAGGGATAGGGTTGGGACTCAGGAGCGTCGTAATTCTGGAAAAACTGCCTAGTGGTCTGGCATCATGGGGATTTTCCTGGCCCGCCGCGTGGAAGTCTCTCAGCTCCGATCCAGACCTGAGTGGGTTTTGCTGCCTCCTAATTCCCGTGCCCCCTGCCCCGCCCCCATCCCATGTTCAACACACTTTCATTCTGTTTCGCGACACTGGTCTTTCCAGTGCACATCAACAGTAAACCGTGTTTCGTGTTTGAGAAGTGGTGCTGAGTGGGAGAGACTCAGACATGGTGGGGACGGGAGAACAGGACGTAATAATGAGGAAAGGCAGGCAAGGCAAAACAATGGATAATAAAGCCAATTAATAAAATCTGTTGAATAAATAAAGGATATCAGTTTTTCACACCCTCTTCTATGGTACTTCTGTCCAACTGATTGTATAAATTGACTCCTTTGTGCAATGAAAGAATACAAATAACACCACCTTTCATGGCACCGGGGGGTCCAGTGTGCTTGTTGAACTTAGTTGAGATCAGTAAATGAGCTGGGTGTATATTTTAAAACCTCTCGATTCCCAGTTCTAATTCTATAAAACACCACTCAAGGCACTAGGGATAGCAGGTTATAAATTCAATAATATTATTCTTTCTTCCTTCTCTCCACACTTCATTCTCCCCTTCCATTTTATTTTATTATTTTTAGCCTTCTCTGTGTTTGAAGCATTGTGCCGCTTGGGCGCCTTGGGGAGGCAGAGACCATGAGGACAGATTCTCGCTCGCAGCCTAATGGGGGGACAGACACGTGCATAAATAAGTTTTACAGCAGTGACGGAAAAGTCTTCTAATAGACTCAAACCCAAGTTCTAAGGAGGCTGTAGGCGAACTCTGACTGAATTGCCTACCTAGGACCTCGAGGGGGGGAGGACAGTCCTGACAAGGTGTTGTGGGAGGAAAGGCATGGAGGAGTCTGTGCTTGGGCTGCGTGGAGGCGGCGGGGTCCCACGTGCCCCCTGCTCGGTGGGGCCAGCAAGGGGAGAACCTTGAGTGCAGTCACAGGGACATTCGTTTCACTCATTAGCCGGGGGAGTCATTTGGTAGTTTTGCGCAGCCACAGGGCAGAATAAGATGCGTTTTATGTAAATTCCTCTAGGTGCTTTTACTGGCGGTGTTTAGAGTGTGGAGGGGCTGGAGTTCAGAGGGCAGCGTCCAGGGATGTGGTCAGGTGAGCAGGATGGGCAGTGGGAAGGCATTGGGGTCTCCCAGCGTGGCCCACCCCTTCTGAATTTCTTCAAGCACCTTTTAGTTCTAGAACATTTGGATGAAAAGACTCTTAACCACGCCCAGCAAGACACGGTAGATAAGATGCAGTTGTCATTACAGGGGAGCTCGGTTGTCTCTGCAGCAGTCACTTTGTGTGTCCCTTGGTGTCTCCAGAGCAGGGTGCTGCCACTTCAGTCGAGTGGGTCACTTCCTAGAGCTCACTCTCAAAATTCTGTGTTGGGTGCCAGCTCTCACTTCTTACGCACAGTGCCACCTCGCTGTACCCGTTTGGCAAATTTTCTGTTACCACGATAGTGTGTGTTCTCAGCGTCAGCCAAATTTTATGCACCGATCAAAACTGGGTGGCTCATTATCTAAAGGTGTCCCAGTGTGCTGGGACCCCTACTTTTGCAGAAGAATTTTGGGGCCCCAACTGATAACACTTGGCAATAAAATAGACGGCAGAGGTGAGAGAGAGGAAATTGAGGGGAACTTTGAGGCTCCTAGCCGATGTTATACCAGTGCAGGAAGAGATGAAACCAGGACCATGGGTGGGGGTGGTGTGTTTAGGCCCGATGAGTTGGGCTGGGTAGGCCTTCCAAGTAGGAAAACTGAGTAGGCTCTTCAAAATGTGGATTTTTGATCTCAGTAGAAAAACCGGGACTAGAAAATACCAATTTTTTAATCTGTCTGCACTGAAATAAACTTCAAGACTTCAGGAATAAATTATTTGTCTTGGGAAAGGGTCTAAGCTGAGATTTCAAGAAATGGGCCTAAAATAGTAATGAGAAGAAGGGTTTTATTTAAGAAGCTAGAAAAGGAGAAACACATGGGAGAGATGCAAAAGAAATTATAGAAGAAAGAGGATAACCAGGAAAGCACAGGCCAATATGGAAGATGTTTGAAGAAGAGAAAGTCCAGTGGAATTCATGATTGCCGATTAGACTGAAGATTCTAGAAGAATCTCAAAGAAGGAGTTTTCCGCATCGTCTCGGATGATCTGGAACAATCGGTAAAAGTGCTTACCTCCCCATCCCTGCTGCACGTTTGCACACGAATTGAATTGTTGGTAGGCGGAGCTTGGGTGGATCCCGTTTTGACAGAAATCCAAAACTAAGATGGCTGTAGGGATTTTGAAAATTGAATGCAAAACTCACAGATTTTTCAAACTTGGATTTGGAAAGATCTTAGAAAAAGGGAGTAAATACCACATGAAATTTGAAAAGGTACCAAAACAAAACTAATTTCATGGATAAAAGTAATATATTTTGCAAATGCCTTTGGAATGTTTTTATAGTTCAGTATAAAATGGACAAGGCCATATTGAGGCATTTTTTTTTTATTATGAAAAGAGCAATAATATAGAAGAGCCTGTCTAATGTAAAAACTTACCATTGTAAACTTTCAGGTTTGTTCTATTAAACCGTTAATGGTGCTTTAAAAATATTGTGATATAATTTAATTCCCTAGCTAGATCTTCAAGAAAATTTTTTTCACTAAATTTTACTTTATTTTTTCAATTTATTATTATTATTATTATTATTATCTTTTAGAGATGGGGTGTAGGGGGAGAAAGAGAGGGAGGGAAGCATCAGTGTGTGAGAGAAACATCGATCGGTTGCCTCTCACACACCTCCAACCAGGGACCTGACCACAACCCAGACATGACTGGGAATTGAACTGGGGACCTTTCGGTTCGCAGACTGGCACTCAGTCCACTGAACCACACTGGCCAGGGCTTTGTTAACTACGTTTTTAATGTCCATTTTGTCACTGAAGTACAGCTCTGGAGTGTGGCCGTGGCGTCTGAGATTACGGACCGAAGTCTTACCTGGGCCGCCTGGCGGCTGTGCCTCCCCGACCAGGCGCCTTGCTCTCTCGGAGACTCAGTTGTGAGTACAGGGCGCGCCACAGCGTGCGTGTGCCTGCCCATCAGCTCCGTCTCCGAGGAGGAATAATGGCACAGACCTCAGTGGCCGGCAGTAGCAATTAACTGAAGGGATACGTTGGGTGAAATTTGCTGCTGGCTGTGGAAGGCCCTTTGCAAACAGTGGGAGTGGGATTATGGTTAAGGACAAGAACTTGAATAGAGTAAGCGAAGTGTGGGCCATAAGCCAGTTTTCAGTACATCATTTAAATGGGTGTATATTTTTTAGGAACCACAAAGCAGTGGTTCCTATGCCGACTTCTTAATAGCTGGATGGCTTTGGGTTATTTGCCTAATATTTCTGTATCTCAACATCTGTATCTGCATAAGTTGGTCAGATAGTACGTTGGTCAGATTTGTAAGTTAAAACACACGAAAATCTCAAAATAAGGCCTGGAACATGAAAAGCACTTCAGAAATGACAGCTCCTGCCAGTATCTCCATGGTATGCAGCTACTGCCTACCTGATACGTCTAAGAGAGATTAAGTGGACAGTTTTTACTACAACTTATTGTCAACATCTATGAAATGGAGTATTTACTTTGGTTATCATTATTTTTTAATTCTCACCCAGGGGCATGTTTATTAATTTTAGAGAGAGAGAGAGAGGGAGAGAGAAGGAGAGAGAGAGAGGGAAACTGATGTGAGGCAGAAACACATCGTTGCCCCCGGTACACGCCCTGACTAGGAATAAACCCTGCAGCCTCTTGTACAGAATGACACTCCAGCCAGCTGAGCCACCCGGCCAGGGAGAAATGTATTTATGTTGAATTTCTGTTTGCATTGACGATGGAACTTCAGCAGAAGTGACAGCTAAACTTCTGCTAAAAGACAGACAGTCCTGGCAGTGCTGGGGGCTCAGCATGCTGGGTTGCTCCTCAATTTTACCTAAAAACGGTTTATTCCTGCTTGAGTCGCGTCCATCAGCTAATCGCAGTGTTGCTTTTGCAGCAAGCTCTACTTGTCCTTTCCTGGCACTTGTCACTGAAGCAGGAAGTGACAGGTGGGCAGCAAAGATGTAAAACTAATTAGAGTGGACCCCTGGGCCCAGTACTTCTGAGTCTTCCCCACTTTGGGGCATGCGGAGTCCCACTATGTGACTGACCACTGTCACCGAGCATACCTGTGGTGCGGGACCTCACAGCATAATTCCAGACTAACTGATGTGACAAGTTGGGCACACGGACCTGACAGATTCACACAGCTTTGTATGTTTGCGACCAGAGGGCCTGTCTACACCTCTACGTACCTGCGTCTCCTTCTCGTCCCTCATGTCCTGTGCCATACGGTAGTTACTCAGGTGACTTTGTGCCTTAAGATAGGAGTCTAAGAACTTCGTCCCACGAGCCCCATAGCTTCAACGAGAGGTCCACAACCTTGGGACTTGAGTGTGAGTCGGTCTGGAGTTTCCTGTTTATAGTCGGGGCTGTTAACACTTGGGACAGCTTCCCCAAGAACAAACTCCGAGTCCCAAAACAGGCTTCTCCCAGAAAGTTTGTCCCAGAAGGTCAAACAACCTTATAAAAGACCTCCTAAGCAATCATTACACAAACACTTTTCTTTCCTTTGAAAGGAAGGCACTCACATTTGAAAACCGAGAATCATATGGACATGAAGACCTGCTTTTATCGGTGACAAAAGGAACATTCCCTCTTCTAGAAACAGGCTGTTGCAAAAGCAGCGAATCAGGTGACGGGGCAGGATGGTCTGGGGCTATGTCACTTCGGCTTTCCAAAGTCACCATGAAAACTGTCTCCGATCCCTGTGGCCACATCCTCGTCATTTCCTCCCCCTCCCAGAGAGGCTACTCTGCAACCTGGACAGCAGCCTTCATGTTTATACTAGGTCTTGGATGTTAGTTCCCTTGGCTTCGGGGAGCTGACTCTGCTGAAAATTATGTTTTTCTTTTAAGGACAAAGGCCTTATTGTATGTGCATGTCGTGTAGTATAATGAGGTGGGGTTTTGTTGTTGTTTTTTGTTTTTTTTTTAATGTTAAGTAATGCGTGGTACTAAGCCAGATCTGCCAAATGAGAAAGTCACAGGTCTATAACCTGAATGGCAATTGCAGGTTTCACTCGGGCAACTCAACCAGAGGGAAGGAGAGAAGGGCTCATGTGACCTCTTCCCTGACCACAGCATGTCCCCTGAATGACTGGCTTTGATGGAATAACCATAAACGACCCTGGGAGAGGACCTGCAACATGAGTGAGGGGACCCCGGAGACACTTCAAAGAGAATGACAGTGATCATCAACATACCGTAGATAACAATGTCACATTTTAGCTTATAAAAGCACCCACTTCCAAAATAGCTCTTGGTCATATGAAGAGATGTTGGCCAGATGTTTCTCGTGTCCGCTGAGGCGGGGAGGCGTGGGCCGGGCCTCCTGTTTTGGGGCCCCTGTGCCGGGCCTCTCTGGTTGAGCCGCTGGCCTTCTTGGCTCTGGGGATCTCAGGAGGGCGGTCCCCAGGAGAGAGAGAGCCCGGCCCTCTGGAAGGAGGCACAAAGACTGGAAGGCCCAAGGCTGCTCTTGGGTGTCCTCCGGGCTCAGTGATAGGCATTTTTAGCATCTTTATCTTAATTTCTTTTCCTCTTTCTATGTACAAAAATTTTTTAAACATAACTTCCCAGGTTTCTCTTTGAGGCAGACCTATGGACAGCAGCAAAAGCATTAAGGTTCCTTTAACCTCTTGCTGCTTTCTTTTTAATGAGCAAAGAAATGACATTTTTATTCTTTTCCGTATTTACTCTCAGAGCTTATTACTTAAAAAAAAATGCTGGGGATTCCTATTCCGTTTAATATTCTAATTGAACAGAACTGTCTGAACCAAGAGAGGACAATTAGGTGCTCCCTCTCGGCCCCGGTGCACCTGCGTTGTGTCTGTGGTCGAAGGCGCTCGAAGCTTCTGCCATGGTAAAACCTCGCTGTGCCACACTTGCCTCATTTGGTCCCTTTGCTTCTCAGAAATTCACGAATTCCCACGGCCTCCTGGGTCCCTCCTGCTTTGTGGATTGTGGTGTGAACACAGGAGCATGGAGATATTCACATGACAGTGTTTCCTGGTCCCAGGGGGGCACCCATTTCCTGATGGAGAGGACATGAAAGATTAATCGGATATTCTCCCACTTGAAAGCGGCTTTGCCAAAACAGTTCCCTGCCAAGTACTTGTGTTCATGCTCCTTGGGGCCACCGGGCTTATCAGAATTGTGATGTCATGATTTCTGTTTTCACGCATGTGTGAAACAATAGTTTTGTGCCCAGTGCCACCCACCTGTGTGCTAATGCTGAGTGTCGTGAGCACACAGGTGATCACTGGTGGGGAAATTTCTTTCCCCTGAGAGGGGCTGAGCAGCAGGGAAGGGGGCTGGAGCCTGCCCTTGGGGACCTGGTCAGGCCAGGAGGAACTGTCCTTCCCTCCTCCTCTCCGGGATGTCGGTGGGGGGTGCCCGGGCAGATGGCGGCAGCTCCCCTTTCCCTGTGAGTGTCTGTGTGTGTGTAGAGAGTGGCTGGGATTTATTATAAAATGGGATTTCCCCCCGCCCCGCTGTTTCTTATAAATCCCACACTGGACCAGAGCAAAGAAAAGTTTGCTTAAAGGGCCCTGTGTGCTAGTTGGCCAAGTTCATATTTTGGTGTTACACTGAAGCACATGGTAATTTTGGTATTTGGTGCTGACCTATAGACTCAGCGTTTTCTTGTGGCTCAACCTAACGTCTCTTTGAACACCTTCAGACTCTTCCCACTGGAGAGAGGTTATGGCAGTGTATCTCAATGAGGGGACTTTAAACTCAGGGGGACTTTAAAATGGGTTCATAAGCTGAAAACAAAATGCAGTGATAGAGGAAAATGCTAACACCACTAACCTCTGAACCCCAGCTCTGAATGAAGGGGTCTTTCTGTTCATCCTCAGGACCCCTTTGATGGTGGCGGGGGAGGGGAGGGTCACTTTAGTAGCAATGCCAGGGGACACATGGGGGGAACTTTGCGGGAAATGTGGCAACTGGATTGTAGGACTGAAGTAGGGAAATGATCGATGGTCATTTAACTCCGCACATCTTTATTGAGCATTTATGGTAATAATAGCCCAAGGCCCTGAGAGACTGGAAAAAAAACACTTTTTTATGTAACCAAAGAGAGATTAAATTATGTCCCAGATAGTTTTGAAGGTAGATATCTTTTATTACTTTGGAGGTCTTTGAAAACTCATGAACTCATGCAAGCCATAGATATTAACCCTTGGTTTGAATACTTGATTAATCAGAACAAAGCGTTATTCCTTGACTGTGCTAGATTATATATATGAATACATATGAACACACATATATGTATACACATGTATATATATATGTAAGTATATGTGCAGTCTGTCCAGAAGGTATCTAGCCATGTAATATGAAAAATAGAGACTTTTACTGAAGAAGATACAAGATATAAGAAACGTTGTACATAGAACAATGACACCTCAGTTCCCTTCAAAGTAGGCACCTTGGGACCTCACACAGCTCTCCTAATCGCCATCAGCTGCCCCGTCGTATTTTCCTGAATCTCATCAACAGTTTGAAATCTCTTCCCTTTCAAAGGTGGTTTTAGTTTTGAGAGAAGCCGGAAGTCACAGGGCACCAGATCTGAGCTGTAGTGGGGCTCAGTCACCTGGGTGATTTGATGTTTCACCAAAAAACTGTACGAGACGTGATGCATGAGTCGGCATGTTGTGATGAAGCTGCCAGTCACCAGTTGCCCATAGCTGCATTCTTCTGAGCCATCCAGATAGTTTCTGCGGAGGAATGTTCAAGCTTCATGCAAAATTTGATGCAGATTCGTTGCTCTACTTTAGTCAGTCATTTTGAATGCGACAGCCACACAGTACACATGCTCACTCAACAGCATCTACTGCCCCCACTGACTAGTACAGTGAAGTCGTCATTGTTCACGCATGAGCATTCCAGCCCATTCTCCTTGGCTGCCAGGTTACATCGATGTCACGCAAACCTTTCTTGTTATATTAACAGTGGCTGGACTTTTTCCGGACAGACCTCGTATATATGTGTTTCATATAAAATTTGGATAATGGATTTAGGTTGCAAACTACCTTCTCTCAACTACAGAGCCTAAAAACCGTGTGACCATACGATTGACCTAGAACTTGTGTACAAGTTGGGGGCGAGCGGGCGCGTGCAGTGGCACTCTGAGCCCCGGGGACAAGGAACAGATGTTCGTGTTCCTGGCACTGCAGCCTCTCCTCTCCCTGCCTCCTTAACTGCACACGTACCTGGCCCCTGCCTTCTGTCACACAGCTGAGGCCATTCACAAGTCAGTGGTGAGAATGTTGCCTTCGGTGTCCTCTGTTCTCCCACCCGGGCCCCAGCCATGGCGGCTCTCACGTTTAATGTGCCAGTAAGCCACCTGGGGAACTTGTGAAAATGTAGATTCTGGGACCTTACTCCAGAGACGCCGACTCAGTAGGTCTAACAGAGGCCACAGACTGTCCACTCTTAATCAACCCAGTCGGAGACTACGCGGAGGCCAATTTTGAAAAACTGTTCCCATTTGAGGTTAGGGAAAGGGAAGGATATGTGAACATAGGTAAATTCTCCGGTGAAGCAACCTGTGAACTAGTGGTCGGGCACAGCGGGAATTCTGTTATTGATGCAGAGCCGTGACAGGTCCGTTCTCGCTTGTATGACGCGGTTACTGTGGAGCGTTCACATGAACTGCACGTATCGAAGTGCTACTTTTTCTCACATCCTCTCCTCGGCCAAGCTTCCCCTTGTCACTCGATCAGAACGAATCACTTAATCTTCGAAGCCTTCTGCTGGTTCCTCACGCTATTTCCCTTCCTCCCGCCTGCCCTGAAGTTACATTAATTATTAACGTGGCTATAGCCCTGGCTGAACTTCAGGTTCTTTGGGGGTAGGCGTAGTGTCTGATTCTTCTCAGCCGAACAGCACCTTACGCACTGTAAGTCCCCACAGCTATTTGATGAAGAAATGCCACGTCCACAGGCCTGGGGCAGCCTGGGTGCCATTTTCCAGGCGGTGAGGCAGGACAGGCTTCCTCAGGGAGCCCGTTCTGCAGCCGAGATCATCAAGGCTCCGAAAAGTAAAGCAAGACAAACGCACGCCGCACGTCAGTGAGGCTTGGGACTGCGGTTCAAGTCCGGGAATCCTGACTCTCCTCCGGAGGCCCCCGAGGCAGATATCTTGCAGAGATTGCATCCTGACTGCAGGGCGAGAAGGCCCCCGTGAGCGGGAGAGAGAGACCCAGCAAGTCACTTCTCTGGGGATTCTGGTTTAACAGTCCTTGGGGTTCAGTTAAGTAGAGCCCTGACCGGCGCCTTTGGGTGGGACAGGCTGGCCCCCTGGGCTGCTGCCAGCCTTTCCATGGGATAGATTCCCATGGGGATCCACTCCGTTTCCTGTGGTCTTTCTGTGATGGGCAGCAGCTGCAAGATGAAGCCGATGTGACGTGTGATTGTTGATTCTGCAGCATGAGCCAGTCAGATGTAGCAATGTGACACAACAGCCAGGGTTTTATGACTCGTTAGCTGGGCTCCAGAAGCATCTGGAGAAGCCAGAGACAAGCAGTGACCGAGTTGATGGCCACGTGAAGGGCTTTAGAGATGCCCCTACCTCCACCCCTTCCTTTGCCAAACCTCTATAATAAAAGCTGGTCCCTCCTCCTGGCCAGGTCCAGCCAGCAGGTACCTTCCTCGTCCAGGACAGAACCATCCTGGGAGATTTCAGTTCCTTTCTCTCTCTTTAGGCTACCTGATTTCTACCCATACCTTTCTTTACCTGGTCGGGGAGAATGTAAAGTCAGGCTGAGCTGCCCTGGCTCGGTGGGTTGGAGCACCATCCGGTGCACCAAAAGATTGCGGGTTCGATCCCTAGTCGGGCCACACACCTGGGTCGTGGGTTCAGTCCCTGGTTGGGGCGTGTATGGGAGGCAACCATTTGCTGTTTCTCACATCGATGTCTCTCTCTCTCTTTCTAAAAATCAATAAACATATCCTCTGGCGAGGATTAAAAAAATTTTTTTTTTTTAAAATCAGGCTGAACTTGTTCTGATTCATGCGCCTTCACACAATTCTGGTTACACTGATAAACTGTTGTCTGCACTTTAAATAAGAATCCGTAAAAAATTAAAAAAAGACTTAGCCTGGCGTTCCATTGTTCCTTTATCATCTCCATCTCTATTTTTTTTTTAACCAGGTTATTTTCTTTCTCTGTTATTAACCCAGCATTTCCATGATGTCACCTCTCCCCAAGTTTTGTGGCTTGTTTTTCTCCGCGTCAGTTTTTAATTCTGGGTTGTAGCCTGATAATGACATGCACAAACAGAATTACAGGGGGTGGTTGTTCTTCCTACACACACAGTTGGCCGGACATTTGGGGGACGGAGTGCCCAGTGGGGAGCTCTCTGACACAGGCCGCCCTGGGCGAGCTGGTGGGAGGCCAGAGCAAAACTGTCTGTGCTAATGAGTAAGGGGTCAGGGTCAGGATGGCCAGGGAGAGCTGCAGGGCTAGCTGAGAGCAGTGTCAAGTGCCTAGGTGGGGGTTTAGTAAATATTTTCCACTAATGATGATGTGCCGATATGATTTAGCCTGGTGGAGTGAAGGCCCAGGGGAACTTTAACAGCCTTCAAGCATGTGGGAAGGAAATATGATCTCGAAAGGACAGAGAGGAGTACAGACCCCAAAGCTGCAACCCCTCTGCAGCCCCAGCTTCCCTGCAGTCCCCTGCCCCGTGCGCACCCTTCCAGAGGGAACCCCAAGGTGACCGTGGGGTCTTGGCTCCACGGCTTCTCGGCCAGTGCTTCCTCGTGAGGGCAGGCGCTTTCCCCGGACCCCTGCAGCCTGGTTACCCCGGCGTGGAGGGGCGCAGGCTCCGACTCCCAGCTGCATTTGCTGGGATCAAAAATGGGAAGCAGGGTGTACCTGCGGATCTGCTGATCCCAGCGCTTTGTCTTTAGATCTCGGCGTCACGAAGAACGAAGACTGAAAATGAGGGGTTTTCCCCTTTTCTTTCCGTCACTCGTAAGGGTTTGGTGTCCTCTCACCGTCCCCCCCCCCCTTAACATTTGCCTAGCCTTTGGTCACCAGGCTCTGGTGGGTCCCCACCCTGTGGGTTGGAGACATTGGCCCTAGGACTTCCCCTGCCGTTCTCAGCTCCTCTAGCCAACCAGCTTTGCTAAACTTGAGTCTGGTCCCTCAGAGATGTAGCTTGGCAGGCCTGGGCGTATTAGCCCTCAGGGCACATAGTGACCAGCAGTGGCATCTCTTGTGAGCCTCCAATGGTGGACAGTGACAATCCTGGGCTGTCGTGATCTCTAGGTAGCTGGCACAGTGGCCGGTGCTGAGAGAAGGTGACCTCTGGTGGTCACTAGATTACTTCTTTTTAAAACAAAATTTTTTCACGATTTTATTTATTCACTTTTAGAGAGAGGGGAAGTGAGGGAGAAAGAGAGGGACAGAAACACCAATGGGTAAGAGATACATTGATTGGTTGTCTCTCACATGCTCCCAACCAGGAACCTAGCCCATAACGCAAGCATGTGCCCTGACTGGGAATCGAACCGGTGACTCTTCAGATCACAGGCTGGCACTCAACCTACTGAGCCACACTCGCCAGGGCTGGTGGTCACTAGATTAATGTAATAATCTCATCAGTGATGGTGTACAGCTGTTTGTGTGTAAGGACTTACACGCATGGAGTTCTCTCAGCATTTGTTTGATGGATTTATAAGATTTTGTTTATTTGGCTACTCCTTACTTGACTTTTTTGGCTGGGTCTTCCTTATCTTCTCAAACTTTAAATGTCTGGGCCCCAGGATTCACTGAGGATGTGTTCTCCCTTGACAGTCCTTTCCCAGGTGGTTTTATGTAGACCTAGGACTTAAAAACCAGCTATATGCCGAAACTCCCCACGTTTATGCTCACAGCTCCGTTTACCCTTCAAGAGCACACTCGTATATCCAAATGTCTACGTGGCTTCTCCGCACGGGGGTGTGTCTAAGAAGCATCTCAAACTTAAAATGGCTCAGAGATCTTGTTTTCTTCCCCCCTCCCCTCCCCCGCAAATCTAGTTTCCTCCGACCATAATCTCAGTTGCATTTTCTCAGGCCATCGACCGTGGGCACGGGCCCTGTATTCCACTTCCGCTTACACTCTGTGTTCAGTCTATCAGCAAACCTTGACAATATATCTGATCATGTCTGACCACCTCCATGATCACTTTTGCCTCCGGACAGTATATTATCAACCAGTGATTATTTAAAAGGATACGTCTAATTATTTCACCATTTTAGTGCAGCGCCCTCCAGTGACTTTCCAGCTCACTCAGGGTGCCGTCTGAAGTGTCACGAGGCCCACCAAGGCCCTGTATGACCTTGCTCTGAGGCTGTTCCTGTTGACTGCGTAACAATGCTTTCTTTGAGGCGTGTTCAGTGGCTCCCGTCCTGTCTCAAGAACCATGACGACCTGGATGACCCTAGGGACTGTGCGGCAGTGCGGGCTGGTTGGGATGGACCTTTCCCTCCCTGAGCTCATGGACAGCCCCGTGCCACTCAGGCCGCCGCGTGGGAGCGGCTTTTGCTGTGTTTACTCTCCAGCCCTATCTCCCTCTTGGATTGTAAGCTCTTCTAGGGCAGAAAGTGGATCGGATTCATAGTTTCTCTTCACAGCAAGACCTGGCCCGGTGCCTGGCCTGCGGTGGGCGCTCAGAAAATACTCGTTAAAACAGATTCAGGGAGTTTTAGTCAGATGGATTTGAATTCTGTGCTGCAAAGTTTTAACCTGCAGAAAAATCCGAGCTTACAGACCAGACGTCACTTTTGTCTTTAGATGTTAAATCCTCTATGAAGCTGTTTTACGGTGAAACCCTTCGAAAAACCAACTTCTGTTTTTAAAAATGGGGCACGTGTTAGGAGTCTCGTTAGCAACATGCTTATGCTCTTGTTCTGTGGGTGATGAGTCGCTTTCTGGATCACACCTTAATCAGAAGTGGATTATTTGCAAAATTAGCGTTTGCTGATTGTTCAACGAGTTTAAGAGTGGCAGCTAATGGGCGCCAGTTGTGTTCTGAAGCTGTGAAATAAGTCTGTGGCTTCCCCAGGCCTTTCCGATATCTGCCGGTGGCCCTGGGGGACGCCGGGGTGATGAGCACAGGCTGCTAATGGCCCTGGTGAGTGGGTCTGACCAACCCTCACACACAGGCCTGCCTTCGTGTGGGGGGTGGCGTCAAAGGGCAGAGTTTTCAGTGCTGTGACCGTCCAGCCAGCTACAGGGCTCCCGTCTGTCCCTTGGTCCCCTGCCTGTTGCTCCTCAGGGAGCTCGACACCCTCCGCAGTGGGCACCCGAGCGAGTGCAGCCCAGGAGCGGGGATCCTTCCAGCATATGACATGTCAGAGCGCCCTCACCGCTATCCAGAGGCAGGACGGCAGGAACCGGCTCTGCAGTCAGCCGTCCCTGGGGTCCCTTTGAAAGCCTCCGTGATTGCTGGTGGTCGGGGGTCAATTGTGCAGATGTCTTTAAGAGTGTCTCACCAGTGACCAGAAAGTAACTTTGTCAAGATGACAGATGGGCTGCGAGCAGCCCCTCCGCCTAGCCTAGTCCCTGTGATGTCAGCTCCATTTACTTGTCAAGACCCGGTATTTCTGTAGCTCCCAGCAGCACGCGCGGGCTTTTACGGGCAACCCGTGAACAGTCTGTCCTGTCCTGTGAAAAATCGGCTCGGTGGCTTGCTCTTGACCCACAGGAGGGAGGGGCGTTTGAGGACCCTGTGAGTCCCACCCATTGTGGCTGGGTGATGCGGGGAGGGACACGTGCCGACCAGAAGTGGCTGGCCATCGCCAGTCACCCGGACAGTACACGGGTGGGGGCTGACATTCTGTGTCTGTGTTTCGGATGGGTTCACCCTTCTTTGGCAGAGGACAATTTATGTGCATGTTGCAGAGGGTCCACGGAATTCTCAGCGTCTTTGAAGGGCCAGGGAGCCCACCTTCTTATATTGGGCCGAGTCAGAGGAGGGATGACCAGAATAGCCCCTCCAGTACTCCTGCTTTCATATCACGCCACAGCCTTTCCCAAGGATGATCTTAACCCCGTAACCCTCACTCCACACTCGCCCTAATGCTCTGCCTACCTGACTGACCGCCTCCGGGCTGTGGTCCTGGAAGCCTGGCAGGTGTCCCCGAGCCGTAGGTCCTGCTGGTGGTCGGGGGTGGACCCGCCTCATCTTCTTGAGAGTTCAACAGACCTCACCAGAAAGGCATGCAAATGTTCATAGAATTTCAGCGCTCCCCTCTTTTCTGTTTTCTTTTTTTGGGTAGAAGAAGAAGCTGATTCATTACTTGTTGTGTGCTGAAGGGCGCCCGGCAGTGTAAAATAACCAGAGATGTTGGGAGAGGCAGCTGGGCCACTTGTGCGTGAGGCCCCTTGACTTTTCGGGACCCCGTTCTCCTCCCTCCAGTTCACACCTTCCTGTGGATGCCTCTCTGTGGCACTGACCACACCCACGTCCCAGCTGTTCAGGTCCCTTCCAGTTGGGTTGAGTTGGGAATTTGGGCAAAAGCAAGGAAGGATGCTTTTGCTCCTCTTGGTGCCCATACCTGGCGCCTGTCCCCTGGCAGATGGGGACACAGGTCACCTTCTGGTTTCCTAGTCTGCTTCTGGGAGCCCGGGGACAGTGGCAGACCTGCCCTGTGACAGGGTAGACTGGCTAAGTCACTGGCTGCTTTGTGTTCAACGCATTCCAGTCACCCTAACCTGTGGCACTGCCGACCTCTTGCTCATACGATGTACACTGTAATGAAAACCAGGCGGGGCGACTTTCTTTGGGCTACTACTTTTATTTGGGGGTTATTTCTGTTGTGTTCCGCTGTCTCGAGCGCTTTGGTTCTGTTTTGCAATATGATTAAACGCAACGAGGAGCCGTTCGACGCTGCCCTGGTTTAAATCAGAGCTGCACTTGACTGGCTGGGACAGTCTAATGGCTTGTGCTCCTTTGTTCTGAGCATTCCTTGAAAAGGTCAAAAAATAAAATAAATAAATAAATAAATAAATAAAAGCCAGACCCGAACCCTTAAACCACGTAGGATCCAAAACAGTCCCTCCAACAAACTAAAGCCCATTAAAAAAGAATTGAAATGTTAGGTAAGTTAAATATAAAAAAGGGGCTTCTTATTAGTCCCCCGTTGCTTCTGCTGGCACGTGTCATATTTTCAAGGTACAGTATCAGGAGAACACTGTCATCTAGTGATGTATTAGGGCCATATATCATCTGAACATTGTCTTTGTAGAGGGTATGGGCACTAAAAGACACGGTTCTGGCCAGACAGAGCAACGGGGGGTCTTTACTTCTTTTCTCCAACCCCCCCGCCTTTTTCTTTAATCTCCCTCTGTTTTGTGTTGCAGAGAAGTGAATTTCTTCATGGGATATGACTTGTTGCAAAATAATCGGGGGGCCCCCGTGGGCTTCATAAAGTCTTTCAAATGGCTGGGCTTCAAGGGCAGCTTTGTTCGGAGTTTGCACTGTTAGTGGGGCTGGGGGAGGCTGGGTTTGCTGGAGTCCAGGTCTGTGGGGGGAAGGCGGGCTGAGCCTAGACAGGAGGGAGAAAGGATAATACTCCCAGATGCAGTGCGGCGCACTGTGGGACGTTCTTGCAAGAGGCTTCCACGTTAAGGCTGCAGAAGCAGGGCTGTGGGATGCTGCCTGTCTCTGGGAGAGACGCCTCCTCTGCCCAGATCAAGAGAAAAACGAGAGGACTTGGAGGCTCTGGGTCCAGGTTTTGGTGTGTCTTGCGAATGGCCAGGGACTCGGAGGCTGAGACTTGCTTTGAGTTTTTAAGCCAGAGACTCCATCTGTCTTCCTAAGAGGCACTCTTTTAGCTCCTGTGTTCCAGATGAAACCATAAACCACTAAGGTTGATAATTCTGAAAATGATCAGTGCTTAACAAATGCACACATTTAAATTCTTCACTGCAAGGAAGAGATGGTCCATTTTAGCCTCTAAACCAAGCTGTGTAGCACCGGGATTCAGTTGCCAGCTCTGGTACCCCTGCCCCGGCTAGAGACATAAACCTGGGCAAGTCATGAAAGAGAGGTAATTTCTCACCTATAAAATAGGCATAAATTGGTGCCTTTCTTGGGCATCTTGGAGGGTTAAAAAAGGACATATATAATATGTGTCCATCACCATCTGGAAAATAATAGATTCTCTATTAACCATCAGGTGTTGTTATTAAGAGTTCAACAACCTGCCCGGAAAATTATAATGCCCCTTCATTTTTTTGGTTAGAGATGGCTCAGGTCTGGGGCTCTGACAGTTGAAGGGATTTGCAAAAGCAAAGGAAGTTGGGGGTTCAGAAAGATCTGGAAATGCTAACTTATGTTTCAAGCAAGGGCATGGGCACCTCCCACCTCTCTTGCTGACCTTTCTCAGTGGGGGAAGAGAAGGGAACTTGGACGACCCTTCTCCTGGCAGGGGAGTTTGGGTCGTTCTCCCTATCAAACGTAATTTCTTCACTTTAGAATTGGTTCTGTGAGTTGTTTTTTTCTCTCTCTCCTTTCCCCCGCTAACTGTCACTGAGCTGTGAGTTGTGGCCCGCAGCCGCGTCCCCGTACACGAGGGCTTTGGACTGGACCGCGCTGCCTTCTTTGTTCCTCGCAGCTCTTTCTGTGCAAGAATTATGGGGAAGTCAATTGTACTATCAGTAACAAAGAACAAGCAAGTAAAAGCTTAATTAAAATAATAAATTATCAGTCAAACTTAATACGGCCACCGGCAACCACTGAGCTATCTCAGGCGCCTCCCCCCAGGCTCCAGCGGATTATTCCTTAGAGATGAAGGGCAGAGTTTGTCCTCAGGGGCCGGCTGGGGCAGGTACAATCTTGTGTTGTCTCCTGTCGGAGAGGTCGCGCTCGCTTGCAAAGGCTTTCCCCTGACCATATGTTCCAGAGAGGGAATCACTTTATTTTACATGTGTAATTATCAACATGGGTGACAAGCAATGGAACCTGCCCCCCGGGGGCCTTTTCTTTCAGCGTTTGCCTACATCTCTGCATTCCCGTGGGATGTTTTCAAGTTAGATTTGGTTTCCCAAGTTTTAGCCTATAGGTTACCTTAGCACAGGGCTTAGCACATGGCAGAAGACCTGTCATGGCTGACCCAGGTCACCCGTTGTTCCTGAAAATTTCCAGACTTGCTCAAGTACATGCTAATCTATTCCTGAAATTGCAACGGTTACGTAGGAGCTAACCTAATACTACCGTGATACGCCCACGCATTTTCATGCAGTGACTTAGCGAATAAGCCTCTCTGGCTGGCCCCCGAATCCAGGCCTGAGAACCAGGCTGCACTCCCCCGTCCGCTGCTAGCTGGTTCTTCGAGGGACCCGTGACACTCAAACTCATTGTGTGCTATTCCTCCATCCGTAAATCTTTTAAGAAACCTATGTGATTAATGAAATAATGTCTGCAGAGCTCTAAAAAAGAACCGTGCTGTGTAAACATGAAAGATTATTCCTCTGTTTATGAGAAGTTTTATAATATTGCCTAGGAGAAATTCCGAGCTGTGTTCACAAGTACCATCAAGTTCCCTTTGGCTGTTTGGGGGCTGGCATTGGGTTACCGTGGGGGCACCTCAAGGAGAACTTGACCTCTGTGAGTTCCTTCCTGGGAGAGATTCCAAATCCCAAGGAGAACAGTGCACTATGTGGGACCACCTTCCTTGGGAAACTTGACATAAGACATCCGTATTCCTAAGAACACATTCCTCCATGAGCCATTTCGAGACTCAAATGGTAAACCACGATTGTGTGTCTGCCCTGAATGAGTTCTTCAGTAAAAAGAATTGAATTAAGGGTCGGAGTGTCCTGTTTGTGCTCACTGACCACGATGGCTTTTGAGTCAAATGAAATTGTCTTCCGTCAGTGTCACTGGGTGCCCGCAGCGACTGCAATGTGCGACCTGCACTGTGCGTCAGCCGTCTGACTTCCCCCAAGACCAGGGAAGTTTCTGGAGAGTAGATAACAACTTGCAGCATGATTTCTTTGTCGTCCCCACAGCACTGAGCACAATGGCGCATGTGCCAAGTTCAACTGCTCTAGAGCTTCCACTGCTAAGCCTCATGGCTTCTTAGAGTCGCTGGGCATTTGCCCCTGAGAGTAGCTGATGACAAGGGGAGCGGTTTTTTCAGGATTAATATGGGTCTCTGCTCTCCCCTGTGGCTATTTGCATTTTGATAGGGCAATTCTCGAAGGCAGCAAAATCTGTTGGGCCACTTCTCCAGTGAGACAACAGTGGTGAAATGGCAGAGAGGCATGTGCATGGGTGCAGGCAGCAGGACAGTCACTGGTACCTCTTTGTCCCCTCTTATGATACCAGTACTACCTGGCCTGTGTGCCTTCCTGACATACTGAGTGCCGTTCACCTGGGCAGGAAGAGATAGGACAGCTTCACAGCCTTCTTGATTTTTTGAAAAAGGGGTTGGCCCTCAGAGTTTGCGGGCTTCTCGCAGACAGGCTTTGCTTTAGGGAGGCCAGGACTGAAGGAAAATAATGCCATCTTCTACGCCACCCTCCTCTTCTACGGCTGTGGAGGGTCGGCTGGCAGGGCACCCAGTATTTCTGTTTTCATTTTTATTTCAAGAGATTGGCGATGCTGTTTCAGTCTAAAAATAGAGCTTGCGCCGGCCGACTTGTCTCCCTTCCTGATCACTCTCCGAGCATTAGCTGCTGTGTTTCTCTCTCCAGATTTCTATTTTATTATTATCTTAAAAATATAAATGGAAGGTCAGGTAATACTTTCCATAGCCCATAATAGGGTCGGTCCTGGAAGGATCTCAGAGGAAAATATCTTCAAGACATTGGCTTGACATAGAACACAAGCATCTCAAAAACATTCTGTTTTTCTGGTTTCTCGGAGGAAAGCGAAGGGGAAAACTCACAGTGGTGATTTGTTATTTTCTCTGTCTCCAGCCCCCGACCCCCAGCGACACCCCCATCCGTGAGAGATCACTTCCCTTCACATCAGACACTGAAAAATGCTCAGGAGGCCCCTGCAGGTCTTCTGCACAGGGAGCCGGGGGCTCTGTGCTGCCATCTAGCGGCCCATCTCCGACACAGCAAGCTGCTCGCCAGAGTCCCGTTTGAACTTGGCTGTGGCGGGAGCTGTGGTTTGGCGTGCATCCTTACAGAGCTTTGTTGCCAGGCATAGAGATTTTTTTCATTTTCACTCCCTATGCCCCCTTTCATTTTTGCATGTTGGCACTTAATTTCATGTGTCTCTAGAGGCTACACTTGGAGTTGTGATGTACTTGGCCTTTCAGAAAGGAGGCAGTTGATGCAAACGGACGCTTTTGACAATGGGTAAATGACAGGCTGGGCAGCCCTGGGCAGCGACAGACTAGGGGAGACAGAGACTGGGAACGCAGCGTGCGATGCGGCTGATCACACTTGTGTACTGGCTAGCTCGGTGTTTTAGAGTGTTCCGACATTTTCTCCCAGGGCGTATTTGCCCCCGTCTCTGTCCCTCAGATCTGGGGAGACTCCAACCCGAGCAGGAATCTTGGGGAAGATTTGCCTGAGGGTGCTAGTCTGGCTTTCAGAGGTGTGATTGGCCCAGATGCCTGTCCATATCCAAAATGGTACAACTTCCCTCCCTACCAGGTTGCAACGCATGTCTGCGGACCTCCCCGGGGTCGGTGATGACGCCGTTCCTTGGAGTTATTCTGCTCTTGTGAGAGAGCTCATGTCACACTGGTGGAACCACCAAGAAGCTACCGGGCTCCCCTGGGGGCCTCGGGGCCTGACATGATTTTATTCTGGTCTGTACCCAGAACGCCTGGGGAGTAGCAAAGCGCGACTTTGAAGTGTGCAGTATGCCTCTGAAATCAGATGCACATCTGTTTGTGTGACCCCGGGCAAGTTTCTTAACCTTGGTACCTCATCCGTAGAACGGGGACGGTGAGGAATATTTTTCGTGGAATAACGCCTGTAAAGTTCTTAGCACAGAGCCTGTTACAGAAACGTGTTCAGCACGCGTGAACCAGCATCAGAAGATGTTTCTTGAGTGAAAAAGTGAACTGAGTGAGTTGTGGCCTTGAATCAGAGCAGAGGACACTTGGTGCTCCGTGTGGGGTGGGGACTGGGGGCAGGGGGGATAAGGACGCCGATGCAGATGGACCCCTGAAGGCACAGCTTTGTGAACACCACTGCTCACTGGAGCCACCAGCTTGAAGACCAGTGGTTTTGTCTTTTCAGGGAAAGTGGAGCGAGTCGGTCTTCGTTTTAACCTGTGCTTGGATTTACTCTAGCTGCTGGAGCCGATTAAGGGGATGGAGGAATCCATCTCCCACCAGTGGTTCCCTGTAGCTTTCCTTTCTTTCTTTGAGGGCCTGGGGTTCTAAGCATGTGCCCCTTGTCCATGCCAACCAGACACCAGGGAAATGATCAGATATGGCAGCTCTGGGCCAACATGACCGTTGGTAGAATATAAAGAAAACTCCAAGTGTTATTAGAAGGGAGAGAGAAAACCCCCACTAACCTACAGCTAAGGTCTAGGTTTGTTCCCTGTGTGTGTGTACAAAAAAAAAAAAAATCCAGATGTGAATCTATAAACCATCTGGTTGGAATAACTGTTGTGCTGGACTGTAATTACAAGCTATTTATTATGAATCTTGGGATCCCGTTATGGGTCTTGACTGGCTCCCAGGTTTCAGGTTTAACAAATTTCCTATGTTAAAGAGAGTATGTGTCTTCCTTCCTATTTATTAAGCCCCGAGTGGAGACCTCACGCCCACTCCGCGCGCCCTTGGAGTGTGGCGATCCCTGTGTCTGAGTCTGCCCTTCAGGGAGGAGATGCACTTGGGGGGCGGCCCTTCCCAAGGCTAAAGCCAGGTTTCCAGAAGACTGGGGTAACTGATGCTCTCTACATGGGAAGGATGGTCACCTCACAGGTGCCTTGGTGGGGGGGAGCTGGTGTCACGCGAGGGCTGCAGGCTGTGTGCTTTGCAAAAAGCAAAGTCACCGTTCATGGCGCCAGGCGGGGTTCGTACCCAATCATTGTTCCGGCTTCCTTCGGTGGTGGCAGAAGGGCACTATTAAGTTTTTACATCTGCTTCGTTAGTTGGCATTGGGACCATAGCGATGTATGACACTTGTCATATAAGGAGAATTCTGAAAATGAACCGAAGGGCTGTGACTCACAGTGTCCTGATGCCATCATCTTTATGAAGAAGAGAGGGACGGGAGGCAGCTTTGGGGGACTCGGAGGCAGGACACCTGGGTTCAGACTGGAGCTTAGCTGTTCGCTAATGGACCGTGGGCATCCCAAACCCACCTTGGCCTTGCTGGCCTCGGGAATACTCCCCGCCGAGCCATGGCTGTCGGCCCTACCTGCGCACTGGAGTCGCCTGGGGCCCTTGGAGAAAACACTTGGGCCGGGTCCTTGGAAGACTCAGGTCTGTGCCCTGGGCTGGGAGGCAGTGCCAGCCTCCACTAAGAACTGCGTGGGGCTCTGATTTGTCGCCTAGTGTGAGGACCACTGCCTCGTGGGGTTTTAAAGAATTAACGAGATTAGTCCCCACGAGGGCCCTTTTCACATCATGGACACCCAAAGGGGAAAAGGGGACACTGGGTTACTGGGGTCAACCACCAAAGATCATACACCGACGACTAATGAAAATCCCAAAGGTCTGCATGACCGGCCTGTGAGAGCTCGTACAACTGGCTGAGCACTGACGCCCTCTCTCTGGGGTGTTGGGTGGGTCCTGGGATGGCCTCACTAGTGTACTTACCACACTGGCCTCAGGGGTCCTTACCTGAGATGACGGTCATACCTTATGTGTGTCACCCAGTGGAAAAGTTTGAGCACCATTCTTCCCATGGTGGGCTCATTCTTCCCATACTTCCAGGGCCTTGCAAAACCAAGAAGGTGGGAAAATAATAAGACTGTAGAAACAGAGCTTTTGGGATGGCAAAGCCCAAAGCTCCATATATCTCACTCTGGTGGAGCGGTAACTGGGGAGTTGGAGGGAGTGCGGCTTTTGAATGCTCCGCGGGACAGATCACTAAAAAGGGAAGGAGATGACAATCTGGATTCGTTATAGAATGAGACCCCGGGAGCACCTTGGGGGGACTGTGGCACTCCTGAGGAATTTGAGAGTGGCGTAGAGGCTGATGTGTTTGATCTTAGAACTGCTTCAGGGCTGGAATATGGTGTCTAGGCTTGGCTTGGACCCCCAGCTCCCAACACACACAGACACACACACACACACACCTCTTTTTGGTTTTGGACCAGAAATGACATTGAAGCATCCTGGGTACACTTGTGAATCTCCCAAGGTCATTGTCAGAGCTGAGGCAGAATTTCTCCTGCACAGATTCTGGAAAGATTCTAGGTTCATCTCAAGGTGAGAGAGCCAGTCAGTCCCTCCTTTCCAATCTGCCCCTGATCAGGCAAGGAATGTGCTAGAGCAGCAGCCTTAGCTCAGAGTAGGGCGTGGCCAAACGCAGGTCTGTGAGCTCAACTGGAAATCCACCTCTCCTATATATGCGAAGCTGTATCACCTTAGAGAAGCCCTAGGCCTTGGCTGACTGGCAGTTTTCTTGTTTGTACACAGGGGACAGTGATAATACTTGCCTCACAGAACCTGAATAAGAATGAAAGCCACAGCACCTAGCATTTAATAGACACTCGTCAACAAAGCTCAAATCTCGTGGAAGTTCTGGGACATGGCAACTCCGGTTCCTGTGCAATCCATCTACAAACAGGAATACGCGTTCCGTTTGGGTCTTCTCTGAGCCATTGTATCAGCTAACCTTGCAGGATAAAAACCAAAGATGCAAATACTCAACCTACTTTCATTAGCATACGCGCTAATCTAATGCAGCTGTCCCCCCGGCTATTAAACACTGAGGACTGTGTCTCTGCTTGGCATGAGGAATATTTTTTTTCCTCTTACTGAGCCGATTCAATACTCAACTCTGTCGTTATTTGAGTTGGAACTTTGGATTGCTGCATTTTAATGCACTCTACTATTAAGGATTGTTGGACGGCCATGTGCAAATATTTTTGTTCTCACGACGCAGTCCTGGCCCAGGTAGCCCAATGGGCAAAACATGATTTACGCAAATATTATGGTTTCTATAGTGCATACTAAAAGGAAACCTTAGAACAGAGTGGGAGAAAACCTCTCTCTCTCGGCGTCTGGTTATCTAGGTCAAGTTGGCTTGTAAAAAAAGAGACTTTTCATCCCCTCTCGTCTGCCCTTAATCCTAAAAAGTCCTGTGTTTCTGGATGGGTATTCCGTTCCAGAGGGAGCAAAGCCCTTTTGCTGTCACAGAATTTCTTGCCAAGATGAAGACCAGAGAGGGAGAGGGAGGCCGGGCCAGCCTCGGCCGAGCGCTGGGCATCTGGGGATCCTCTGTGACGCCGAGTTCACGTGTCTCTTGTCTCTTTTTGCCCAGAACAAGGAGGTGACCTGTAAGAGAGAGAAGTGCCCCGTGCTGTCGAGAGACTGCGCCCTGGCCATCAAGCAGCGGGAAGCCTGCTGTGAGCAGTGCAAAGGTGACCGAAGTCTCCGTGGCCTTCCTTTTCGGCTGTCGCTGCAGACGTTTCTGTTTGTTTCTCTCGCCTTTTTGTTTTCTCAGCCCTTGGCTGGGTGCAGACGGATGTTGGGAGGGAAGCTGGTGTGTGTGCGCGTGTATGAGTGTGTTGGGGGGGGGTGGGCGATGAGGGGACCCTCCTAGTGGAGGTCTGAAAGTTAGGCCAGCATCTGCCTGCCGCTCTTGTTCTCTAAGGCGAGTTGTTAAAATGGCGCTGGGGAGCGTGACGCCCGTGCAGGTTGGTGCGCGCGCACACACACACACACACACACACACACACAGGCATCTTTTATAAGAAAGTTTCAACACTCGCTTTTCCCCAGGCTCCTCCCTCTCCTTGCCCATCTCAGGCAGAGTCTTGAAGCCCAAATTTTATTGTTTTGACCCCTGTTAAAGTTTTTCTTTCCTTTCCAGTTAAATTTACATTGTTTTTCTTTGAAGCATCTCTAAAGGACCCTTCCTCCAACCTCATTCCCTGTGGCTTCAACACACGGGTCTCTTGGACACGCCTGTTCCGGCGTTGCCTCTGAGCCTCAGCTCAGGTCTTTCTGCCCACCTGCCCAGAGGCTGCTAGTGCTGCAGGTCCCCCAGGCCTAGGGGTCACTTTCCCCTTTAAGTTTCTTTGGCAGAGGGACGCTCCCACAGGAGCTTCAGGGGTGTGTGGCCTGCTCTGGGAGAACAGGGCCCAGGTCACGCTCTGGCGTCGCCTGGTGTGCACTAGCGTGTACGCGTAAACAGCGCTCAACAGCGTGGGGTCCTTGGGAGGCAAAACGAGCGTGGTGGTTCCGGATGTGGACCCCGGAGTCACACTGCCAACTCCTAATCCGATAGTCCTGGGTCGCAGAGCGTTCCCCGAAAGGTCACGTCCGCTGGGAGACACAGAGCGTGCCCTTCTTTGGAAATGGAATCTTTGGAGATGTAATTAGTTAACGTAACATCCTAGGGGATTAGGGTGGCCCCAGACCCAATAGGACTGCTGTTTTTATTTGAAGAGAAGAGGACAGACAGACAGAGGCACACGAGAAGGTGGCCGGGTAGCGAAAGAAGCAATGTACACGCCTGGGCTCTGTTCCCCGGAGTCAGAGTCACTTGTCCTGGGGAGGGGTCAAGGGATTAAGGCCTCTGTCTTTTTAAAAAGCCCCCAAGAGATTTAATGTGCGACCTGGGGCAGGCAGTGGGACTCTGAAAGAGTTCTTGACTGAGTACCAGGTGACCTCTGTCCACACACAAGAATATATATGTCGGGGGGAGTAAGAGGAGGGAAACCTAAAAAAAAAGAAATAAAAAAAAGACACTTACAGAAACCAGGTAAACAAACAGAAACCCATTTTTTCAGTGACAACCCGTAAGTCTCTATATTCTGTGATGATCCTGTGAACTTTTCAAAACGCACGACTATTCAAAATCCGCATGTCCAGCATAAAGACCGAATTGTTAATAACTATAGTTATTGTAAACCATAGTAATGTTTTTCTCAAGAGAGCCCCAAAGTGAACAAACAAATAAGCAAACAAAAACCAAGAGAGGCAGCAATGGGGATTGTGCTCCCACAAGCCAAGGAGGTCCTGGGGTTCGAGGAGGCGGGTGAAGGCGTGAGGGGTCCTTCCCTCCAACCTTCAGTGGAGCATGGCTTCGCTTGCACATTGACGTTGGACTTCTAGTCTCCAGACGTGTGAGAGGCTCAATGTCTGCTGTCACAGGCCACAAGCTTGTGGTCATTGGTTACAGAAGCCCCGGCACACCGATACACCACCTTTCCACTTGGGCAGGTGGAGGCGTGGAGCCTCTCTCTACCCCAGTCCCCTCTCCTGTAACATGAGGACGATGCTTGTGGAAGGAACTGAATGGGAAGATGCAGCTGAAGTGTTTAGCACAGTGCCTGGCGTGTAAGTGTTTCTTGAGGAAATAAGTGTAGTAGGGGCTCTTTAAATAGTTGACAGGCTTGACTCTAAACACACATTTTCTGACTCCTTTTGGAGCAGAGTTTTCTTGGACCCTTTGCTCTCCTCCTATTTTAATTTTTTCATATTATGAGAATGAAAGTATAAGAAATACAGTAAAATAGACAATGGCCAAGAAAATACAACTCAAATGTTGAAGTTCTGGCAAATGCTTTTCAAATGTCTTTCGGTTGGACAAATAAACGTGCTGAGGGGACTTGAGCCCCAAAAACTGGCTGACTGCCTCCCATCACTTGTTGGGACTTGGACTTTGTTTTTTGTCCCTTCCAACATCTCTCTCTTTCTTCTTCCCTTCCTTAGCATAATTCTTTCGGTTTTTAGCTTTAGTTAGGTTACTACTGCATGAATACGGTATCATGCCAAAAATCTGAACAATAAAAGGGAAAAGAGTATTTTCTGAGCTCCAAACCCCTGCTTTTCTCTGAAATGGCGAGTGTTATCCATTTTCTGTGTCTTCCCCAGGCCTCCATTTCCGGTTTGTTTCGCATACGTGTGCGTGCGTGTAGTTCTGTGTGGGTGGTTTTATTTTTGCACAAATGGAATGAAGCTGTACAGATTCTCTAACAGTTACAAAGACACGCCCCCAGTCACATGACTTAAAGATTTTCCCATGCCACCCAGTGCTGTTGCTTGGGTCCCAGAACACACACGCTCGACAGTTCAATTAACGCCTTCCTGATGGAGGTTGAGATGCTCGGCGTCTTGCCAAGTTGCAGGGCACCCACTCGTCGTTCCTGTTGGGACCACGGGTGTGCGTTTCTCCAGGACAGAGACCTGGGTGTGAAAATGCTGTGGTAAGAGGTGTGCACTAATTACACTGTAGTGGGCGGTACTCGGTGGCCTCTGAAAATGGCAAGGCGTGTCTCCTTTCCTAGTCCCCTGAGTTTGAAACCCTTTCTTCCCCAAAGAAGCTAGGCTAGAGGAGTGAGAGCTGGTATTCCACACCATGACATTTAGACAAATTGGCCGATTTTTCTTTAAAAACTTGCCCAAACAGCCATATTGCCCATGCCCTGCCCACGTAGCCAGTTTCTCACCTGTGGCCGCCACGTGTCCACTCCCCTCCCAACCCCCCCCGCTCTGGGTGTTCCCCCACCTTCCTGTGGTTCAGTGGGAGATGGAATCAAGCTCTTTTTAAAGAACGTTGCCGAGGGCCATCAACTTCTTTTATGTTTTTCAGTGAAACGTAGAAAGCACTGAGAGTTGTCAACACGTAAAGACCTGTATGATATTATTTTTGCAAAATTTAGCCCAATGCTGAAGAACGACTATTACAGAACCGATTCATTTTAGAATGTAGGCTGGATGGAGAAAGTGGGGAATGATTTTCCTGCTTCTTAATTCAGTGAGAAATACCATTACAGTCACTTTCAACATCCTAATTATCAGACGTACTCCACATCTGAGGCATTTGAAGGCTCCCGGAGGTTATTACTTTTTGTTTGTTTGTTTTGATGCTTTCAGTATGGGGGAAGCCTGCAGAGAAGAAGGCATATTATTAGCTCATTCTTTCTTGGACAGTCTGCTAAGAGATTTGGACCATTTAAAATCCCCACATTATGCTATGTTTATATTTTATTCTGTGTGTGCTGCCATGTATTTGGGCCACTTCTGTAATTGGTGTTAATAGTTTATTTATAATTATTGGAGCCTAGTTTCACCCCTGTAAACCATCACAGATGTTTATGTTCTTCACACGTGGATATTTGTGACCACAGCCACTTTTTATGGGGTTTTCCTGGGTCACTCCCGTTCTTTGTTTGAGGCCAGGCTGCTGGTCAGGAACACGGCTCCTCAGTGGAGACACTGTCCTTGTGAAAGCCCCAGGCCCTGTGGGTTGTGAGGTGTGAATTACCTGGTTGATTTTAAGACATGTACCCCGACCCGTTACCTTCATAGTAGTCCCAAGGGACTTGTCTTCCCACAGTGCTGGAGACTGGGTTAGTTGGTCGATGCTCATCACTTAGTCCTCACAACAGCAGGTAATTTCTATCATTTTCATTTTACATATGATGAAACTGAGGGTCCAAAGAAGTTAAATCATCAACCCAAAGCTTAACCAAAGGGCGTCTATGTCTTCAAGGAGATTGCTATACGGCAGGGGACAAAGAAATACCTGCCGGTGGCAGACGTTCTCAGGCGTGTAGCGCAAGGGAAGGAGGACAGCCTGTGGGCTAAGGGTTGGGAGTCTCCGGGAAGCTGTTCCCTTTTGTGAACAGGAAGGAGTTAATCACGTCCAAAGAGGGCCGTTCAGGCGAGGGCCGGGGGGGAGGGGGCCCCACGCACACAAAGGCATGAAACAGTTCTTAGGGTCCGCCTGCCACTTATAATCGCCTAGGGAACTTGTTAAAATATCAGTTCCTGGGCTTTCCTCCAGATCGTTGAATTAAAATAAAGCGGTAATAAGTTTTTGTTTGTAAGTTGTTGATCATTTGGGGAAGGGTAGAGGGGTCAGATAAAAGTGTAACAGAATTCTATCATGATTTCAACTTACTTTCCTTTGAAAGAGATGTTGATATTAAAAAGGCCAATCTGTTTGAGGACAGAAATACGAAAACTCGTATCTCCGACAGGATTCTTAAGGGTGTGCGTGCGCGTGTGTGTGTTGCGTCCCCGTTTGCGTTGCCTGCTCCTGTGATCCCTGTGCTCAGCCATTCATTCACTCGACAGGCGTTTACTAACCCGCGTCTGTGGCCTGGCCCTGCTGACCAACTGTTCTTAGCTTTTGGGAAGCCAGAATATTCTTTCGAAAAAAAGAAAGTAAATGATAACCAACTCTTCCCAAGTGAGTGTGTTACTGTGCTTTCCAGAGCATTTTATGCTAATAATGGTTATCGATTTTTATCGCACCATCTAACAATTACGCAAAAGATTAATCTGAAAAAACTCAATATTGATTGACGAGAACAAATGAGATCATCGGGAATCAAACAGACGGCTTTGGCAGCTTCTCTGTATTTACTTGGCCTGAGGACTGCCCTTTAATTTGGGGTTCTTTCGTAAACAATAATGTTTTTGTTATCTGAATACGTGTATGTTTGTTATTAGTGGATATAAACAAGGTGTGTTTCAAACATTTGTTAAGTCAAATTCCATCTTCTTTATGTAGAGTATAAAATATTAATTGTCTGCAATACTTTGATGAAAGATAGAAGAAAACAGTCTCTCATTTGTCAAGTGCGGTTTTTTCCTACAATCTACTCTTGTCTTTGATTTCTCTGTGTTGTGTCTTGTTTTTCTGTGAGTTGTGATTTCATGAGTTGCATTTTTAAACAGTTTAACTTTTATATTTGATTTAAAAATATCCTATGGTGTCTTAGGAAATAAAAGAGGTAAAATATAAATATTTGCATACTGGTTCCCAAAACTAGGACAACTGTCCTAGGCCCTGATAAATAAGATTTAGAGAGCAAATCAAGCATGGAGAATTCTCCTTTATACAGACCAACCACTGACCAAAGTAATAGGGAACCATGAATAATGGCAAAAGATTGAGTCTTACTAATTACAGCTTGCCTTTCATATAGCACAAGGTCATGAGTAAGAGGCCTCTTCTCCGTGTGTCCTTGAGAATGGTCTAGAAGGTGACCACGCCTTTTAGAATATTGCTATGTGGATGTTTTGAAGGGAGTCAGCCACTTACCATATACAGGAATGAGCATGAAAAAAAAAAAAAGCTAAAAAGGAAAAAATCACACTCTGTTGACCGAGTGAACTGCATTATTGTTTAAGATGGAAAGGCTGAGTTAGCCACGCAAATGTCAGCCTGTTTGTTTTTAACAGACCTTCTTTCGGCAACTGCAGGCCTGCAGCCGTGAATGGCCCAAACAAGGAGTGGCTCGACCCCCAGCTTCTGTTATCCCTTCCTTCAGTCACCACCAAACTCCTGGTAGTGAATCTCTGTGGTAGCCCTGGGTGCAGTTTGCCCCAGGTCCCACATCCCAGATAGGGAGCACCCTGTCTTGTTACTGTTCTGTCAGCTGTCTCATCGTCTCCTCATCGCTGCCGGGAACTCCATTTAGAGGCCATTTCGACATGCACAAACCGGGTCCTTAGATAGTCACAGCTACTGCAGTCCTCAGCCCTGAGGTGGCGCTGGCTCTCATTCTGATTGAACAGATGGGGAAGCACATGTTTGGGGAGGGGGAGTGAGGTTTCACAGCATCACAGGGCCATGAGAAGTGGCAGGGTCCAGGCCCCAGAGGCTCATTCTTCTGGCTGGCACCCTCCCTGTGAGGCAAGGAGGGAGGGGAGGCTGGGAGAGGCAGGAGAGCGCTGGGGACGAAGGATGGAGAGACCTGCCTCGGGTGTGCCTGTGTCTGGCTGCCACAGCCCTTCAGGGTGGACCAGGATTTCACAGGAAGTACGGGCCCAGCCCACGAAGCTTTGTGGAGGTAACTGAAGACAACGTGTGGCTTAGGAGATGCTGGCTTTTCTTATCAACGGACATTCTTTTGGGAAACCCCAGCTTACTATCTTTTTCCTCTTTAGCATCCACGATGAGCTTTCCTCTTCTGTGAGGTAGGGTGTCCCTGGTTTCCTAAAATAGTTTTCATAGATAATTCAAAGTATACAGAAGCATCTGTAGTAAACGTAAGGCTTCCTCCCACTCTCGCCCTTGACCATCTTGTACCCTGTCCCGGGGACAGCCACTTTCCAGATTCTTGGGGATCCTTCCAGAGCCAGCTTCTGCGCGCCGTGTGTCTTTTTCCATTTCCAACCACGCAGATGACTTTGCTGGGTTACTCTTAGCTGTTTTAATAAGGGGACCTTGACTTATCATTTAAAACACCTTGGGCAAGTGTGTTTCCCTGAGAAACATTCCCACCATTGAGCTACAGCATTCCAGTGACAGCGTTATATGTATCACGACTTGGTGCTTAAAAGAATTTGTGATGAGTGTTTTGATGAGAATTGTTAGATCATGGAATGCCTGCACATATATTTTAACCAATGACTATTTTAACCTTTAACAGTATGGCTAATTTTATCTACCCAGCCCCGGAAATTTGAGCGGGGGTCAGTAATATGTTTTAAAGATGAGAAAAAAACAAAACAAAATTAAAAAGCACAGGGGTTTCTTTTTTACTCTCCTTTTCTCTAACTGAAAAAAGATGTATAAAAAGCTATATTTCATAGATTATTTTCCCATAATATAAACCAGGCTATTTTGGCATTTAAATAAAAATGAGCCTATTTGTTTGAAAAGATTTTGTGAACATTAAAATCATCCTTTACAAAAATCTGTTTTTATTGTTAAAACTAGTAAGGAAATTTAAAACAGATCAACTTTCCCTGTCAAATTTGTCCCAATCCATTTGTTCGGGGCCTCTGATTTTTAGATTCTGTAGGATCTTGGAAGGCAGTTTCAGTGGAGAGTTTGCAGCCGCCCTACAGTAGGAGATTAGATTTCCAAGTCTTGCTGCCGGTTCGGGGCAAATCGACTTTCACTTGTCTAAAGTGGGCACGTTGAGAACGTTCCTCACTGTGACGGAGGAGCCAGGGGGCCCTAGGATCCCTGTTGAGTCACATTCAAAATGCCACCATCAGAACTTGGGTGTCCTTTCTGGCGGCTCCCAGTCTTCAGCTACTGATGCTCAATCTATTAATTTTCTATTGCGACATAACAAGTTATGACAAACTTAGTGACCTAAAATGGTGTTCATGTATCATCACACAGTTTCCATGTGTTATGATTCTGTGCACAGCTTAGGTGGGTCTCAGAGGCTGCAGGCAAGGTCAGCCAGGGCTAGGTCTCATCTGAGGCTCAAGGTCACCTTCTAAGTTCATGTGGTTGTTTACAGAATTCAGTTCCTTGCAGCTATAGAATGGCTTGCTCCTTCAAGGAGAACATCGTCCTGGCCTAGCGACCCTTTGTAAGGGCTCTCCTATTAGGTCAGACCCATTCAGGAGAATTGTCCTCTTTAATAACTCCAAGTCAAACTGGTGAGGAATCTTAATTTAATCTGCAAAATCACTTCATCTTTGCCACATGACATGACCTAACCGTGGGAGTGACATCCATCATGTTCACGAGTCTTACCCGTGCTCAAGGACAGGGGATTTCACATGGTGGGTATTGCAGGGAGTGGTAACCTTGGGGCCCACCTTAAAATGCTACTAGCCACACTCAGAGAAGCTCCAGGGCACAGGGCAGGTAGAAACCTCTATGGGGAATGGCACGTGGAACTAGAAGATAGCTTATGAATCTTTGCCCACGGTAAGTGGTAGCAAGTGGAACTCTTGGCCATTCCCTCTGCCCTGGTTAGGTGGCCACCCAGCCCTGCAAGGTCTGGCTCCTGCTTATCCCCCTCCCCTCCTCTTGGTCTGGACTCCTTCAGGTGGAAGACTCCCTGTCATGGGGTTTGCACATACTGCTCCTTTTCCACCCTGTGTCATGCAGTTAACGTCTACCCTTTCTTTACTTCTTACTTTAGGCATCACTCCCTGGCGTCCAGGCTTACTTGCCATAAAATTAAGGATCTGTCCTTAACACTTGGCGCAACCGTGGTTTAGCATTTTGACTTTCTGTAACTCCCACTGAATGGGATGTGTCATGAGGGCAGGGACTACAGTATTCTTAGCCGTGATCATTGTGCTTGGCACACGGTAGTTAAATATCCCTACTGGAAATATTTACTGGTAGGAAAAGGGGATCCGGGAAGAGATAGGAAAACTGGGGCTAAATTCTGGTCCTCCTAGTTCCGTATGTGTCTCATGAGGCCAACTGCATACTTAGTGTGTTACTACTGAGTCATATACATCTTAACACATCTCGTGTCCTTTTTGGGATCCTGTTTGGGGCTTACACAAGTTGAATGAGATTGTAGAGAGAATACAGTGGATAAATAGGAATGAAAAATGGTTGAGTTTATAGCCATACTACCATGAACGCACCTGATGTCATGTGATCCCGGAAGAAAAGTGGTTGATGTCTCTATGCCAGTTCCAGCTCCTGATACTTTACTATTTCTTCACTTAAATGTGAGAGAGGTTAAAAAAAAAGTCCTCCACATCAGTGCAGCCTAAGTATATTTTCAGGTGGTAGTGACCGTAGTATATTTCATTCCGGACAGGCATAGTGATAACTTCCATGTCGTTTTTAGGAGATATTTCATTGTGTTCTGCAATGTTACCAGGTATATGATGCAGTTCTGACTTCAGATCCTCTAGTTACCATCATTTTGATATGATTACCTTCTTCCTTTAATAACATCACACAAAACGCACGTCTAGTTTGTCTTGGAGTTGTCTGCAGCTGCTCTTAAAACCGGACCTGGCCCGCCGTGCGGAGAAACCGCTCTGCACTTGAAGAGGGCCCCCCCACCCCCCGTCTTGTATTCCACCATGGGGATGACATCACAGTGATGCTTATCATCACAAAATGTCTGAGAATGCGAACATTATCTCCTCTGAGGCCTCTATTGGCATTGTTTCATGGAGTCTATCAAACTGGGCAACACGAAGCAAGGTATTCTGAACAGAAAGTCGGGAAGCCCCATCAGAAACTACAGGAAAGAAATGATTTGACATGGTAGCCCCCAGTGTCTGTCTGGGTTTCCTTTTATCTGCTGGTTAAGTTTGGCAACTGCGAAATTGAACATATGTCTGTAGGAGTGACTTGTATCTATTTATAAAGATGTATGAATACACAATGCACCTGTTTATTATTTTTAAAATGATCATCAGGATGCAATTATAACCATTCTTATTGGGCTTTGATCAGAGAATAATCTCAGTCTCTTCAGAAGTTGGCACTTTGTAAAAAAACATCAAATGTTCTAGGTTTGCTTTTTGGAAGGGATTTCATCTTGAGAGCTCATGTGTATTTGTTTGCCATGAAATTCTGTCTGATGGAGAGGCTTACATTTACCAGGACTGATGCGATAATGAAGGTGAACAAAGTACATCGGTATGCCCAATGAACTTGAGTGCCTTCCTCACTCAGATGAGCTTGTTCACGCCAGAGCCAGCTCATTATGTTTCCAGTAGCTTGGTGGTGAAAGGGCTCAAGATGTTTATCTGCAGACATGCTCAGGCTGCGACCAGCTGACGCTGAGCGCACAAGGCAGGCTTCTGACTGGTTGGGAATGTCTGGGCCTTCCCCGAGCCCTACCTAGGCCAGGCAGAGGCATCCGATCTAAAACTGCTCTTTGAGGTTTTGAGATTTCGAGTTCGGGGAACTGTGGTGTGGCCACCGTGATGAGGCTGTACATGCATGGGGAATGACTTCAGACCTCTAGAAACGAGGCCGCGTTGAGGTCCTAAATGAAAAAGGTAACTTCCATGCCTCATGGCCTGTGCGTTGGAGGATAGTCATAACAACCGTCAGCCATTGAAGAATGAAGTAAAACGGGACTGGACTTGGACTTAGATGTCAGATCAATGTCCTACCCTGCCACTCACAGGGACTTGACCTTTGCCAAGTATAAGCATTTGTCCTTTTGTGTCTGGCTTATTTCACCTCACATGATGCCTTCGAGGTTCGTTCTTGTTGGGGCATATATCATTATTTCATTCCTTTTTAAGGCTGAATACTCCATCGTATGCGTGTACCGTATTTTGTTTATCCATTCATCCATCAGGGGATATTGGGTTGTTTTCACTGGACGTCTGTATCCTTTGCCCCCAGGTGGGGAGCTGGGGACCCCTGGAATGAACGTTCTCCTGGTTAAATTATGAGTTCGTAGACATGAGGTTGAGGAGGAGGAGGGCCAGTTATAACATCCTAACTGAAAAGATGACGTTCCTACATATTTTATCTAGGTATATAGAATGAACAGCATGACCTCTGATGCCCATAAAATACGCTGAACTCCAACCAAATGCCCACGGCCTACTGTTAGGCAGGGAAAAGGTTTCGCAGACCCAGTGGCCTCTACTGTTAACGTAAATAGTTCTGCAGAGAGTGGTGAGTTGCAGTCCTGTCTTCCCGACTCTGTGTTCAGTGATGTAGCTCAAAACGACCACGGTGGGGGAGTTTGCGCTGTGCAAATGGGAGCATGCCACGGCTCCCGGCCTCTCGCTCTCGAGGGTGGTCGTCAACCTTCAGCAGTGCACCACCAGTTATGTACCAGGTGTTCAGCATCTTTCTTCCTTCTTAACAAATATCACTAACCAAAGACAGACAATTTTCAAAGATAAGCCTTTATTGACAAGCTGACATCCAGAAATCCATGGTTCCCTGACTCAGGAAGTTCAGGAGAGTGATGGCACTCCACGTCGGACGAGGTGGGGGGCTCCTCTGTCGCTGGAGACTTCGCCTCGCTCATCTCCAGGTGTGACCACACCCAGGGCGACTGCTCCTGCAGCCTCTCCTCTACACCTTGTCCTCGCCGTCCGCCTCCTCTGCAGCTTCTGCCCAAAGGTTAAGACCTCTTTCAATTTTGTCCTGTTTTTAGAGAGGGTGAATTTTTCTCCTTAATGCCCTTATTTATCCATGTTTCAAATGTAACAAAGGCCTCCCTCTGGTTTCATGGCATGAGATCAGAGGGGCCATGCGGCCTCCCAGGAGACTTGGCAGGTAGCGTGGGCCTGTTTCATTACGCCACTGGCCGCACGGTTCTGAAACTGTCCCGGGCAAGCAGGGCACTGCTTAAACTTCCTGGAACAGAGTCCAGGTAAAGGAGGAGGCCGCAGGAATCTGCCTTCTTGCAGGCCCCCTGGGGATGCCCTTCGTCCTTAGGCTGCTCTTGGACAAGGGCTTCCTGAAAGCGAGCTTGGGCCAGGTGCAGGCTTCCCCCTGCAGCAGACGAGGCTCCTGGAGGACATATGCATCGAGCCGGGCTTTCTTATGTACACAATTTAAAAAATGGTATAAAAGGGGATATGCCCAGCATGGGTATTTTGTACACCTAAAGAAGTTTATCCTAAGACTTATATAAAAAAAAAACAGAGGACCTAGAATAGCTAGAACCATTCCACAACACAAGAATGAAGTAGGAAGGGTCCGTCTACCCGATGTCAAGACTTACAGCCACAGAAAGAGAGACAGTGCAGCACTGGCAGAGGGACAGACACAGAGGTCAAAGAAACAGAATGGAGAACCCGGAAATGGGCTCATCGGAATGGGCCCACCTGATTTTTGACAAAAACGCCAAGGCAATTCAGTGGGAGAAGACTAACCGTTTCGATATATGGTTCTGGAAGAATTAGACATACATAGGCAAAAACTAAATGTGGTCTAAGCCTATATGGTACACCAATGTTAATTCGGCATTAATCATGGACGTAAATGTGAAACGCTGAACTATAACATGTGTATAAAAAGCACGTGGGAGAGAATCTGTGGCCCTAGGACGGGGTGCAGAGTTTTTAGATTTGATGCCAAGAGCACTGTGCATAAGAAGGCAAAATGGGTGAAACGGACTTCATCAAAATTGCTTTGTGGAAGACCTTGTGAAGACGACAAGAAGTATAATTAGAAAATGCAGGTGGTAATAAAACCCCGGGAAAGACATTTAGTATCCTGAGCCATTAACACAATGCAAATCAAAACCACAGTGAGCTATCTTACCTGTCAAAATGGCTGAAAAATAAACAGTGCGATAACACCAAATGCTGGTGAGTGTGGTTATAAGTGAAGGCCTGAGGTGACAGCACGGTTCTGTGTGTTGATTGGTTACACAAATCTACATTGTGTGCCAAAACCACATAGAACTACACATGCACACGCACACACACAGACACACGCGAGTGCCTGTAAAAGCAGTGAAACCTGCATGGGCTGTGCGGACTTCACTGACGTTAATAGCCTGACCGTGACATGGCGGTTAGCAGTGCAGGGCGTTAACGCTGGGGGAACTAGGGGAGCGGTGTGTGGGACCTCCCTGTGTATTTTCGGACCTTCCTGTGCATCGGTGATTATTTCGAAAGAAAAAGAAAATGAGAGGTGTACAATATTTCTGCCTTCTCTCTCTCTCTTGCTCTCTCTCTCTCTTTTTTTTTTGCAGTGAGCCTTAAACATCTTATTTAATCAAGCACAAAGGCATAAAGGTTGCATCTGTGTAATATGCTTCTCAAAGTCTAAAAGTTGGGCCAGGCATTACATCCATCACACAAATGGCATTTCATATGTGTGCTGGATATAACTCATTCCTTCTTTATGCTTGTCAAAGAGATTTTCACTGATGTCTTTGAAATCACTCTGGGGAAACTGGCAGTCCCATTCGTGACTTTCTGTCACTAGCAGCCATCATTTATTCTATGAGGTTGCTGATCGTTTTGCTGTCTTCAAATAAACTCTATTTTCTCAGGCTGCTCCCATGCAGCCTGAACTGTGAAACATGTGCCTGCTTTGAAAAGCACATGAATCCAACCTTGGATACCTGATTCAATCTGTTGATCTTGGTATTTGTTGCTTCATGATGTCAGAAGGCCTCAGGCCTAACATGATTGGTAGCCAAAGGTACAGGTATTTCGAAGTTTAATCATAATCCACAGAGCCAGGCTCTGCCTCCTTGGCTGCAGAGCCTGCATTTTATTTATCATCTTGGCCCTCAGACATCACTGGGGCATGATCGGTTTTCCTGAAAGGCATCGTGTCATCTTCCCCAGGGATATCATTTTTACTCTTGAAAACACCACTTTCTGAGCTTCTTACAGGTACCTGGAAAGACCCAAATAATGAGTGGAACATGGGTTTTGGTGTGAGATAAAAGAGTGTCTGCGTGACTTGGATGAAGGAACTCAGTTCTTGTGACTCTCGGTTTCCTCACTTTAAGAACTAGGGGTACAACATTCTCTGCCCTAGAGGGCACTTGATGAGAATGACAGCAAATCACACGTGACAACTGCCAGTGTGATGCCTCGTCTAGAAATGGTGATGCGATGGTTTTCATTTCCCCCTTTCCTCGTCTCCTGTTGAAGGCTTATTTAGGTAATGTTTATGAGCGTGTTTTCGGGAATTATCTTTGGAAATCACCGCACCCACCAACATGGCTCTGCCCACAGCAGGAAACCGGCCTTGTGACTTCACAGGACGGTCTCTCCTGTTTTTCCTTCCTGTTCCATTTTTGCACAGTGCGAGCTCAACTTCGTTCCTCCTCCTTCACTTCGCGTTAGAAGCGATGGATGTTGGCTATTGGACGAGGGGCACCGAGGGTAACAGGCAGCTGCAGTGCCGATTCTGCCTGGGGGGTAGAAGCGCTCCCACAATGAAGAGTGATAATCACAGTCGATCAAATACAGGCCCGATGGGCCATGGGGCTCATGGAAAACAGTTGTTGCAAGTATGTTTTTCCCCTTAGTGCATCGTGTACTTCCTTTATTGTATTAATTAAAAGTTTGAAAGCATGTTCTACCGAACAGAGCCCTGGATTAGTTATGGCTCGTAGAATCTGCTTTCTTACCTTAATATCAATGCCAGATATTGTATATATCATAATCCTAGGAAGTTAGGAGACTGGTTCTGTAAACCCCAATTTCATCACTTTATAGTCTTTAATAAACACATAGATTAGAAACCCTAAGAAGTCACATGGGGGCTTTGTGTTCCTTTTTATTGGCGAAGTGAGCTGAATTGGCAAGTCACGTGTTCGCAGCTGATATTTCTGTGTATTTGGGATTTTATGCATAAAGCCATCGACATTAAGTAAAATAGCTTTTTAAAAGTTATTTTTCTATTGTTCGTTGTTTTATTTCAATCACATATTTAATTCCTAATTGGAAAACAAAACAAAGAGGCCATGAAGAAGGATGTTGCGGCAAGAAGGCACGCCCCGCTCTTGAAGAACCCAGTTCATGGGTCTGATTCTTTCTTTTGGGATTGAGGAAACGGTTTGGCTATAAAACTCCCATTAGCCCCAAATAAGTAAAATTGCCTGCAGGGTCCATGGTAGGTACAGCCTTGAAGGGTAATAAAAACCCATTTTAAATGAACTCCTAAGGACACAATTTAAGCCCTAGAATGGCTAGTCAGATTTTATGTTTATCCCTTATGATTATACTTCCATATGTTTCTGGAGAACAGTGTCTGAAAAGAGGTTCATTACACAAATTGTATGGGACGGGGGTAATTTGGGGCATATTGACCAAGTCCAGGGGCTGAGGTGCCTACCAGGTGGCCCGGAAGCAGCAAAGACTGGCAGACCCGTCTGCTCTGCTGCCCTGCTCCCTGTGACATGAGCTGATTTCAAAGACCCCAAGTTTGGTTTAAGTTAAGTAACTATGACAGTTTACATACTAACTCTACCCCCCAAAGACAAGAATAAACTAGTAATTTGGGGGGGGGGAGCAAAAGTGAATTTTGGAAAGCAAAGATACCTTCTGAAATTATCTGAATATGAGTTTTGAACAGCATGGGAAGAAGAGACAGGGAAGTGTTGATATGCTTCTCATTTCTAAGGTTTGGTAGGTGCTGGGATACTCTAGCGTTTTTCCTAATTGTGTTGAATCCCAGCCTGCCTGGTCCGTGGAGGAGGGCAGTTGGTGTGAGAAGACACAGGCTTTGCCATCTGCCTTGATCCAAGAAAGCTCGCTGTTTCTGGAGAGGGACCAGTGAGCTGAACGGGTCCACCTGCCAAGAGGAGAAGACAGGAGGTCCAGTGAGCATTGTCCCCTCTGTGTTCTCTGTGCTTTCCAGGACTCGTTATGTGCTGGCACTTACGGTGTATTACCAGTGAAATTAAACATTGACTAAGTACCAGCTACACACAAAGGACGGTGAGGGACCTGGACCTGGACGTCTCAGAGGCCAAGTGTGCACGGAGAAAGAGCCCAGGAACAGACCCTGAGTGTGGAAGGCTGCCCAGAGCCTGGGACCTTGGCTGGGCTCTTGAAGGAGGTGTTCATTAGGCACAGAAAGAGAACCTGGGTGACCTATGGCGGGGATGATGCCGATGGAGGGGATGATTGAGATCCGGGTTTTTCAAGTAGGGGCTAACATTTGCGAAACCACTAGATGCGATCTCCTGACCACATCGAGGGGGATTCTCAGTGCAGCAGGCCTGCCGTGCAGGGAGTCTGGGAGCAGCGGATGAGAGGATGAAGGAGTGAGTCCAGGTCGGGCCTGAGAGCTGTATATGGCGAGAAGCTTGACTTGTGGCTTTCAACCCTGGCTACACATTGGATTTATCTTCCACTTCCTTCTTCCGGAGACTCCAATCCAGTTGGTCTGGAGAAGAAAGGTTGGGGAAGGTGCCAATCTACACCTCAGCCAGGCTGAGGACCATCATTCACTGATGGAGTTCAAGGGAACGCATGAGCTAATAAGACAGGGATTGAAAAGAGCCCACACCTGTGGCTCTGCCCCTATCCTTGCTGGGAGAGACGGCCAGTGAGCTTGCGTGATGGTCCAGGTGAGAAATAACCGGCGGCTTAGGGGGGGCAGGTGTGGACGGGGTGGAAAGGTAAGTGGACGAGAGCTTCTAGAAGGTGTGTGGGGGTGTAGCAGAAGAAGAAGAGTGGGGACAGGCTGTGACAGAGAAGACCTAAAAGGTGAAGACAGAGTGTCCTTCGACTGGGCACCTAGGCAGCTGCAGCCTGAGGTGGTGGAGGAGGAAGCCCGATAGCCTTGGTTAAAGATCTTGAACTTGTTTTAAGAACCATTCAAGTTCATCGTGGTCAGAGAAAGGTATGTAACCCCGGGGACCTAGATGGAGGTCTAGGAATGAAGGGAAAGGTCTGGTAAAGCACGTGGGGCCACGTCATGGGGCCCTCGGGTGCCAAGGGTTGAACTGTCGGTGGTGGTAAGATCCAGCTCCCTGCTCTAAGGCGGATGTTCAGTTGAGAACTGAATGGGTTGAGGTTCGAAGGATGAAACTAGGTGGAGCAAAGGCCATTAGAAGGCCAGTGCTGTTTTTTATGGTCCTGATGATATTTAACAGCTATTTTAACAACAGAATGAAGAAAATTTGTGGTATTCCCTCTCCCTTGGGATACTGTGGCCACTGAAAAAGGTTGCAGCTAATAGGAAAAATGAGTTTTATTGCTTAGTTGTGGATTCAATTTATTTGTGTTCTTCCTGCTTCCCTTGCCATGTATTTTCTGAGTTGACTTGTTGACTAGGCCAAGTTTTTCTATAAGAGGACAGATGTTTACCAAAAAATACTCTGCAATTCTTCTTCACTCCAAAAATATTTAATAAAAACAACAAAAAGGCAAAAGACATGCAAAAGAAAAGTGTAGCTAGTTTAGGCTTGTTTTTGTATTATTTTAGTTTTGTAAAGAAGAACTATTTTGGACTATACGTGATGATTTAATTTTTTGTTGACTGATTTTAGTGATGGGGGAGGGAGAGAGAGGGAGGGAGGGAGGGAGGGAGGGAGAGAGAAACATCAGTTTGTTCCCCTTATTTCCACATTCATTGGTTGATTCTTGTACGTGCCCTGACTGGAGGTCAAACCCACAGCCTTGGCGTGTCAGGATGATGCTCAAGACATCCGAGCTAGGGCCGAGCTGTGTGACAGTTTAGATCAGGGCTTCTCAGCCTTGACACGACTGACATTTTGAACTGGTTAGTTCTTGTTGTGCAATGTACAATGTTGAGCCTGGCCGCTACTCACCAGATGTTTGCAGTGCCTTTATGCTCTAGTTGTGACAACTGAAAATGTTTCCTAACATTTCTCAAAGTCCCCTGGGCAGGGAATGGGGGAGAGGCAAAATTGCCCTAGATCGAGAATTGTTGGCTTGAACAGAGAGTAGTCATTTTATCAGAAGAGAGCCACTTCCTCCTGCTGCAGCGCGGACGGGTTTTATTGAAGCTTGTGGACCCTGCAAAGCTCTTTATCACCGGGAAAAAACTAATGAATGTTTATGAATTCCCTTGTTGAGAGTTTATTTAAAAATATTTAAAGACAAAGGAAAAGCTACTTTACTGGTTGTCCGACCATTCATTTGCTTACCCCATGTGCCCACTCTTTCATTTAGTTCCTGGATCTGCTTGCATTTAATTTTATAAGGATAGTATTGGCTTTTCTCCTGGACCTTGAAGTCCTCAATGGAAAGGATACTGTGAATGTGGAAGTGTCCAAATAATACTGCCGGTTCAGACCTGGGTGTGAAAATGTGAGTTTCATGCAGAACCTGGATTCTAGTGTTGGTTTTGCGCCTAACGCCTTCCGACTCGGAGCAAGCTACTTTGCTCTTTCGGTGCACATCTCTCACCTGGAAAATGAAGGAGATAATCTGTGTTATCAATAAGTTTGCTTCTAGTTCTGAATATCTGAGACGGATCTCATGACCCACCCCCCAACGCAGTGCAGCCCAAAATGTGCTTTGCTGGCCACCGACAACCCATAGACTACAATGCCGGTCTCCAATGAGACAAATGTGCAAATGGAGGATAAACAATTAGACATGCTTTTTATAATGCAACAGAGCAATTCTGTGCCTGTTACATAGAATAATAAAATATTAGGCTTATATTTTGGGCCGGTCTTTTAAATTTAATTTTTCTCGTAATTCATTTTGATTATATTTTATGGAAGCATTAGTTCACATTGGATTGGAAGAACAAAAACAAAACAAATTGGTCTTTCACCAGAGGTAGTTTGAGAAGCACTGTCTCGATGGATAATGGAAAATTTCCTTTGCCTCCCTTTCTACCCTGGCCAGTATGAGATATTTAGTGTATTACTCCCCTGGGGTTTAAATAAAAACAAAGGCAAGATATTGCCTGTCTGCCGTAACGGTAGCATAAAGGTGATGGCCAATAGAATTTACTATAAGGAAATTTGCCTTACAGAAGACAAGAAGTAATTCTGGAGTGAACATGCAGTTCTTTTTGATTGCATGCATTTATGTCTTCACATAGCTCATCTGAGAGTTTGGCATTAAGATTGGGTTTATCTCAGGACATGAACCAAAGAGCAGTGAACAAATCCTTTTCAAAATTATCTTATTCTCTAGAATCTCTCTAGCTAGGAAACCGAAGTCCAGAATGCTGGGCGTACTGGAGCCTCCCTCACTGGCTGAGGCCGGCGAGGGCCGGCAAGGTCGGGGAAGGCGCAGGGCACACTCACTAAAGAGACCATGACAGGTGCTTTCAAGCCTGTTCTGTCGTTCGGACTCATCCAACATTTGGGGAAATCTATGACACGGAGTCAGGTGTGGCCGACTGACATAGGGACAAAGGCAGTGAAGCAATAAAGCACTTTCCAATTTGACCTTGGTCTTTCCACGTTGAAGTAGGGGAGAGGAGCCAGACTTGCCACCGACAGTTATGCGAAGCAGAAAGCATTGCTGGGCCCTGCACGGAGGACCACTTGTCCCATTGCCTGTTGTCCCACGCAGAGTGGAGCTTCAGAGAGGCCTCTCCCTCCCCGGCAAGCCCCGTGCCCTGGACCCGGCATTGTTGGGGACAGGATCTCGGCCACTGGTTCCCTCTTGGTCTGTAAGGGCTTCGTAGAGGACTTCTTCCCTTGCCGTAAAAAGGCAAGAGCTCTGCCTGCCCTGTTAGCCCCATAAAATCACCCCTTCTTTCAGGTTTTTGGGGTTTTTTTTAATCCAGAGGATGAAAATATATAACATATTTGGAAATTCCACTGGTGGACTTGGCAGGCATTTCATGTTTACTTGGACTTAACATCCATTGGGTTTGGCTCTCTGGTTTCCCCGCCTCCCTCCCTCCCTCGGGACAAGTTATTTATTATCCGAGTGAGTCTGTGTGAGTGGATCGGACATGCACGTGGCGTGTCTATTGTAAGTGCGTTTGTTTGGGAAGATTTATGCTAGCCCAAATTGTTTTCTATTGGTTTTCATTGTTAAAAATTCACTCCATTCTTTCTTGGTTTGGCGTAAGCATTTGTAGTGTGCTAGGGGGTTCCTGTGGTTGAACATTTTATCACTGTAACACTTCATGCAAAGGAAATTAAAAAATATATAGTGAAAGCATTTCCCTAATATGTTTCCAATCTGCTGTGTACTTTAGTGGTTTGATTTGTAGGAACCAGAGAGAAGAGCTCTTTGCAATCATTCATAATGCTCTGGGAATTCAGATCATAATTCCAAGCCTATGAAAATGTCTATCTAAATTTTCTGAAGCCCTTTGTTACTCTGTTTGTATCGTATGCATTACGAGATCTTGCTGTTGTTGTCGTTGTTGTTGTTACCACGGCAGAATCTGAAAGAATTCAAGGAAGGAGGTGAGTCCCCTCTCTGTATCTTGGACTAGTAAAACTGATGTAAATCGGGGTTGACTGGCTTGCCAGAAGTCAGTGATTGGTACCAGAGGCAGGTCCTTCTATTTCTGCATTATCCCATATGTGTTCCTGCTTCTGTACTCCTCGGGATGAGCAACCGGACGCGAAGTGGTTTGCAATCCCTTTGCCTAGTGGCTCGTGATGATTTAATACGTGGTTGCCTAGAGGCATAGCTGGGCACCTCGTCCCCGGCATTGGAATGCGCAGGGCGGAGGCTGCTACTTGGACACACTGAGCCAAGATCTAGGCTGTGATCTTTGCACCACTATTTCTTTTCATTTATTTATTTTGAAAAAATTTTTAAATCCTCATCCAAAGGTATTTTTATTGATTTTAGCAAGAGAGGAATGGGGGTGGGGAGAGAGAGAGAAACATCAATGTGAGAAAAACATCGATGGGTTGCCTCTCGTATGTGCCCTGATTGGGGATCGAACCTTTTGGTGTACAGGCTGAGGCTCTAACCAACTGAGCCGCCCAGCCAGGGCTGCACCTTTATTTCTTTGGCTCTCTCTATAGGGACTTAACTGAACTGGCTTGTTGCCTCTTTTGAGGATCTGTGGCCTTTGACCTCTGTTGTTTCCAATGAGCGAACATGACTTCTAGAAGTTTCGGCTAGCGAATTAACATGTGATAATTTGTACATTGGTGGTTTCAGATTTCCTTAATCTAGTTCACAACCTGAAAGTAAAATCAAAGTCAAATATTAAGTCATAGCTCTTGGAGCTGGGGGCCAAGACTTGGAAGGTTTTATCTGATGAAGATCATAGCTCGTCGAGAGTCTTAGATGGGTACAGGGTTTTACAATCATTTCCTATATTTTAATTTTCTGCTTTTTTTCCTACCATGTTCTAAACTCTCCTCTTGACCTTTAGCAATTTTGAGTCCATTCAGTCTTGCGTAAGATCCTTTTTCCCTGCGGCATTCTAGCACGGGTCCTCCTTCTGTTTCACTAGGCATAAGTAAAATCACGCACGAGGTTATGGGTTTTGGCCAAGAGGGCTTATCAGTCCACGGTTTTGCATTTAAAAATATAGTCTGTGTGGTTAATCTTCTCAGTAGTCAAAGAATTAATTAATATAAGTGCAAGTCAAGTGGATATTTAAAAAGCTTAGTTATGTTTTGGGGAAAATAGCCCAGGGGTGTGATGGTTCCTGTGATCACTAGTCCTGGCTTAGAGGACACACCTTCTTTTGCTCCCAAGATAAAGGAAACAAACCCACATTCATTGTTGGCCTGTCTCCCCGCTTCTGTGTTTCCTGTCTAGGTTGCACCTATGAAGGAAATACCTATAACAGCTCCTTCAAATGGCAGAGTCCTGCGGAACCCTGTGTCCTGCGCCAGTGCCAGGTAAAAAAAAACAAACCAACACCAAAACCCAACTGTGTTCCTGAACATACTTATTGTGACAGCCACCAAAACAGGACAGGCGCAGGATAGTTATTGTATAGGACTTGCGTTTAGAAACACACAGCGGAATTGTCCGCTGTTGTTAAATTGCGCCTGGAAAAACTCCTAGAAGATGCATACGTCCTTGGGGAGAACTCGGCGTCTTCCTGTGAGTCAACTTTAAGCAAAACAGAAATTCCTGCTAGCAGAAAGAGGTACTGTGAGCGGATATGTTTTCCTTCTTTGATTTAAAAACATTTTGAATTGGAGCCAATCTGTGCACTATATTCAATCAAAGCAATTTGTACACTGTAACCCCCATGATTTCAACCCAACAAATTTAAGAACGACTGGGTCAGCCCTAAGGAGCCCACTGTGACCGGCGTTCGCTGAGCCTGGAAAAGAGAGGCCCCCACGTGGCTCTGACGTCACACATCTGAAACACAGCAAGGTTTTCGAACTCCATTTTTATTGCTTCAGAAATGCTCTTTAAAAAGTGCCCACTGAATTATGACGTAATTTTAAAATTCTTCTTCGTAGAGAAGAAGCTATTAAATCATCTTAGTCCCAGCCCCATTTCACTACCCAAGGATATGCTTCTGCAGGTAAAGGCAAAAGAAAGATTAATATAAAAATATGTATTTCTCTCTGAGCTTATCTCAAGTATGTTTACATTAAGTTTATTAAAATCTGAATTTTCTCTAGTCGTATTCTTATTGTATGACCACAGTGGTTAGGTTCGCTCGTCAGATCTTCAGTGATTCATTCAGTGAAATATTCAGCTTATATATGTAGTCAATCTAAATTGTTAGTGAAAATATGTAGTATGTAGAACAGATATAAATAAGAGATTAATTGAATAAATAAATATTTGTTGAATTTTTACTCTGGATTATAGATTCAGTCAGCTTTATGGAAGTAAGAGACAAGCACAAGGAGTTGTTTTTTTTTTAAGCTAGCTTTTTTTTTTGAAGATTTTATTTATTTATTTTGAGAGAGAGAGGAAGGGAGGGAGAAAGAAAGGAAGAGAAACACCAATATGTGGATGCCTCTCACACGCCCCCAGCTGGGGACCTGGCCCACACCCCAGGCGTGTGCCCTGACTGGGAATTGAACTGCTGACCTTATGGTTCACAGGCCAGCACTCAATCCACTGAGCCACACTAGCCAGGGCAGCACAGTGAGTTTTAATAACATCGAAAGCCCACATTTGTTCTAAAATCTGAACCACCCATCCCCACCCTGCTTTTTCACCAGTGGAATTTCCACCCTCTGATAGGGGCATTCAGAGAGCCCTGGTTACATGCCTTTTAAGCAAGACAAGTGGCGGCCTTTTGGAGCACAGTGTAACGTTTATACAGCGGTCAGAGATCTTGACGAACCTTAGGGTGCAGTGCCCAGTGGTGAATTTGGATGAGGCTTTGTTTCAATCAAATGAAAACTGTCATCCGGGAAGGAATATTTTGTGGACTAACATATTAAACCATTGTCCATTAACACCAAAACTCCTATTGCCTGTCATCGGAGTTACTGGCCACTCAGCAGGACCCCGAGAGAATGATACAGAAACATCGAATCGTTATGGGAAGAGATCCTGAAGACCAACAGGCATAGGGGCTGGGAAATGCTGACCTGCAAAATTCAGCACAGGAAGGAAGCACTACCTCCCTGAGATGAACCTGGCCTTTTAATTTTCCTCCTAAAAAAAAACAAAAACAAAAAACACTTTGCATAAGCCCTGCTCATGAATTTAAAAATATCATTTTGTTCCATAACCGTAAAAGCAAAACCTACGTTAAGGTAGCTTCAAGAATCTGCTCCGCGACTCGGCTGGCACCTTCCCGTTCCTGTTACCTTCTTCCTTCTTCAGGGAGGAGACCTGGTCCATGAGCACTCACTGGTTCCTGTCAGGGAAGGCCTCGTTCGCGGTGCCCCAGACCAGAACGACACAACTGCAGCCTCCCCAAGCCCTTGTCTGCACAGGGCACCCCCAGGAACAGAGAGGAGAGGGCAGCGTAGTAAGGAAAGTAAGGGCTCTGCCACTCCTGGAACTTGTCACCGAACCTCTCCGGACCTAACGAGTTCCTCATAGGGTGGTTGTGAGTGACGAGGAGGCACGTATTGAAAACACTTCCAGTAGAGCCTGCGAGCCCTGGGTCCATCAGGGTGCCAGGTAACAGCTGGTCTGACGACCTGGTTTATTTCCACTTGAGTTGGATCTGAGCTTATTTCTTATATCCTCCTGCCAAAGGAGTTCTGGTGGTGAAAAATTTACCCTTATTTTCTGCTTGTAGTTTTTTGGGGTTTTTTTTTTCCTCCTGGAAGAGGGCACTCTGAAGATAAGAACCAGGCAGTTCATGCCGGGAACTAGCCGGGATCCTCCATCTTGGTTGCAGATCAAGGGAAGTTAACCTGGGGCTGCGGCCTCTTGCTTTGGTTGCGTAGCCGAAGCGCCAGTCCTTTTTGATGCCGTATATCGCAGTGTCCTGCAGCTGCTTTTTTCTTTCCCAGTTTGATACAGACCACAAACAATATGCTTCACCGGTACTGGAAACCTCGGGCCTGACCGATGTGAAGACACTTAGGATGCAACTTTCCCGGTTGGACTGAGATGACACAGTAGCAGACACCATGAAGAAAATGATCTAGTTATCCAATAGTTACGTTATTTTTAGCCTGTGCTACACCTGCCCTCAAAGCAAGACCGAACCCACACAAACGCCCACGCAAACCCCTTTTGTAGAACAGGTAGAGAATATGGTGAAAATGCTTCAAAAGCCAACTCTTAAAAATTCATCTAAAAATGTTTTGATTGAGATTAAAGTATTAGAGTCCCAAGATCAGTTTGCAGAGGAGTCGCTGATTTCCTTGTTAAGACCTACCGCGGTCTATTTTGACACGTATCTTATAACCTTCAAACAGTTGTAGCCGACGTCTTCAGTCGATGTTGGAGAGCCAGGCTCTGTGGGAGGCAGACGGAAAACTCCAAGATTGCGGGGCTGGTCTAGTTATTTCTGGAAGTGCGGGAAGGATTTAGGCCTCCAGATGCCAGTCTGGGATACGAGGCTTGTGCTCTGTCTCCTAATTAATGACTTCAAGTATAATAACAATTATAGAAAATACAGTAAGTGCTGAAAACTTAAAACCTTTGTGAATGAACAGCAAAGCTCTCGGCTACCGACTGACAGCAAGGTCTCAAACACCAGATTTAGAAGAAAGGAAGAAATCGGGGCCAAAGAGAAAGACCCAGGACGGGGTGACGAGCAGCGACAGGGTCAGGGCTCTGAGTTCAAAAGCATCTGAGGGCTGAGCCAGGGAGACCTGACCCCCTGGACCTGACACCAACCCTCACCGGGCACGTTTTGTGTTCGGGTCCTTCTCCAGTTCCCTTGGTTACTTTCCAACAGTGTGTAACTCCTCGGGGGGAATTCTGGGCTGATTGCCTGCGGTGTTCTGTTTTCCAGGAAGGCGTTGTCACCGAGTCCGAGATGCGATGTGTCGTTCACTGTAAAAACCCTTCCAAGCACCTGGGAGCGTGCTGCCCCACGTGTCCAGGTACATTGCTCAGGGGAAAGGGGGGGGGGCGGCTGCGGGGCTCCCTGGAATAGCGCCACGCTGTTGAAATCTGAGTCCCCCCAAACGCATGCTTTTCCCCTTCCCTGCCTGGAATTTTTCTCACTTTACGTCTGGGTGCCCGATGGGTGTGGAGAGCAAACCTCTTTGCATGGAAACGTCCGGTTGGACTCTCTGCTGAGCCCGGGATGAACGCGCCGTGCTGTAGGTCTTGGCATGTGGCTGCTCGAGGCTCGGGAGGCCTGCTTTCCACTCCACAGGGCCACAGCAAACGCTTATTTTGGAAGGAAAGCCTGTGGCTTTTCCTTGCTACCAGAAATGTCTTTTCACTGCTTCAGTTTGCAGTCCGTTGGCCAGAGCTGGCCTTGGTGATGAGGTAACCAGATGTTTTCTGAAAACCGAGAGCCGGGTCCCTCCGTGAATTCAGCCTCGGGTTTTGCCGGTCTCAGTTTTCAGTGTGGTGCAACAAGTTGGACCACTGTCTCTCCAAGGGCCCCGCTGCCCAGCTGACAGCGGAGGGGCTTTCCTTTCCAGGGGCTGGAGTGTTTCCCCCTACCTTTCCGAACAGGATTGCAAAGGCCTCCTGCATCTCTCCGTGCCCTTAGCTATGAGCCCAGGGATTCTGAGGTGAGAGATTTTTTTCTGATCCCTTAAGTCCCTGGCCCATACTCTTAGACAGATGTTCTGCATTTTGGGTTTTCTGCTGAGCGTTTTTCCTCATAGGAGGCGACACTCACAACTCCTCCTGGCTTTTGAGGTTAATCTCCACAGAGCCTTCTGCTCTGCAGACCTCCCTGGGTGTGACACGGCCAAGGCAACACGGGGGGACGCTGCTGCCACTCCCCTCCATGTGGTCTGAAATGCATCTCGACCTGAGTCCCTTCTGGGGTCTAGTCTTTTCTCATCTCTGAATGACAGTAAAGACACGCCCTCTCCACTAGCTCTGACCTTAGTAAGTTCCCTGCACAGTCTTTTTGGAGCCAAACTTCCTTTTCACAGTGGGACTTCTGTGAAGTGTTATTGGATGAGCTCACAAGAAGAACAAAAACGGGTTGATAATTCTTTCCGTAATTCAGTTATTTTGTATCTACCCAACAGAGCTTGCTTGAGGACTTTCTTCTGGTGAATGTACTAAACGGGCTTTGTATCACATAACCATCCTCTTAAATGCCTAAAAGATCTTTATTAAGCTAGATCACTACTTTTCCAGGCTGTATAATAAAATCACCCAGGGAAGCTTTAAAAAATAAACATGGATGTCTCTGGCTACATCACACACTAATTCCAGGAAAATCTCTGAATTTCATGGACCCAACCCTCCCAGGTAATTCCAAGCCTGCGATTGATAACAGAGCAATTTTTTTACGCTGTACAGAGGAAAAACATATCCTAGCTCTTACATATGAATTCAGTTGTGTTGAGTAGACCATTGCTTTGTTGATACAGACTCAACTCGGCCTCCGTATCATTCCTCCTCAGTCAGGAGGCAGTCCTCCTTGGGCTGCCTTCGAAAGTATGGGCCTACAGACAGGAGAGTGAATTTACTTCAGCCGGGGAAGTCGCCGTACAGCGCGACTGCTTCTTCCATTCTGTCTTCGGCTGAGTTCCCCCAAAGGAAGGGCTGAGCGCCATGACTGTATGTGCTATCCTGTCAGGTGCTCACGACCTTGCGGGGAGGGGCGGCGTACCGTCGTCACTTCACAGAGTAAGGAATTGGACTCGACAAGAGGAAGGCCCGCGAGTGGGTAAAGGCCAGAGGTGGCCTTGACGCGGCCACCATGTTGTGCTACCTCTCACCACCCTCACATCGTGATAATGGTTCTGCTTGGTTCTGGGTGCCTCGGGAGGCACACACACCAGGCCCTGACACCTGGGCAGGCTCAGCGCCCTCGACCATGGGGTCAGGAGTCACCTTTGCTCCCTTTCTTTAATTTCAAAGGCCACTCTTTGGGATGCAAACCAGAAAACTCAGAAAAGGCCACATAAGAATGCTTTATCCTTTGTCTTGGGGGGCTGACCTCAGCCACGTCTAGGTGGGGACAGTCAGGGGAAGCCTTGGGATATTGCCCCTGGTATTCAGAAGGACTGGCATTTGTCCTTGATTGCGGAATGGAATGTCACATAATGGCCAACGTGTACCGTCTGTGGTGGGCTTCTTCCTAAGACAGATTTCAGGGCATTCTCAGTCGCCGCCTCCTCCCCTTTCCTTTGACTCTTTGCCCAAGGGTGGTGGGTTGTGATGGGAGCCGTTTGCGTGGAATGTTCATATAAATTCCCTATTTAAGTTGCCAAATGTAGATTGTTGTGCTTCATCCTCTGGCCACCTGTGCGACAGAACTAGTGGTGCAAACATGTATGAAGGAAAGAATTGAAGACGCTTGTCGACAGCGTTATTTGAAAAGAGACAACCGGGCACCTGCCATTTTGAACAATGCTGAGCTATGAGCTACAGCCACTGGCAGGGATGCAGGTTTACCTGCATCAGTGGGAACAGCACAGAGTGGCGGATGGCTGGGTGTGGGCATCAGAAAGACTCTAAAACCCGTTTCACTCAGCTGTTCAGCCTTAGACTTGGTACCATTTTTCTCCATGTCTTTTAGTTGAACCAAGAACTCTGTATCTAGCTTTAAAGTGAATGCTTCCAGCGGCCTGATCAGGTAGGGAGGGGTGATACTTGTTTCTCCTTGGAAGGAGCCAACTGCTTCAAGAGTTCGGTGGGTTCTGTTGATGAGTTCAGTTGGCGGGCCTCAAACATTGACTCCCAGGGGATGAGTCCGTCTTTCGCAAGGGCCCCCTTTGCTGCGTGTTGGCCACTGGTTCTGCTGCTTCCGACACCGTCCACTGCGGCAGGGGCGTCCCACCCGTGGCCCACAGGCTGTACGTGGCCCACAGGCTGTACGTGGCCCAGGGCAGCTGTGAATGTGACCCTACACACAATTGTAAATTTACTTAAAACATTATGAGATTTTATTTTTTTTGTGATTACGTGTTGTGATGTATTTAACGTGTAGCCCAAGACAACTCTTCTTTTTCCATTGTGGCCCAGGGACACCTATAGGTTGGACACCCCTGGGAGAGTGTGATCTCAGCTGTTCCGGCAACATGCCTCTGGAGGGCAGACCTGAGCAAAGTGGCTTTGCCTTTAGCTGACCGCCTTCTGTGGCCCGTGGGACCTGGGCTTACTGGCCGGCCTCTGCTTTGGGTCACTTGTGAGATCTGTTAAGAATATAACTTTTTTCATGCCCTGAACATCTTTCTGAATGGGAGACACGTCCTGGGCTTCTGGTGCTATTTTTAGCCAGACTCGGTGGGGGCCACAGTCCTTTTAACAGGACATAGGGTGGGACTGAAAACCGGCGTGGTACCTCCTGACCTGCCTTTGCCTCTTCTTGACCTGGCACATCATCCTCTGTATGGTGTGGCCAGTGGGTCAGAACTGAGTTCAAATCCCCGCTCTGCCACCTGCCAGCCGAGTGAGTTACTACTTCTCTCTGAACCACGTCTTCCCTATCTATGGGGACAGTGACAAAGAGACCCCTTTGCAGGCTCACTGTGACGATGGAGTGAGATCGGGGGTGTGGAGGGCCTGGTGGAGGCTGAGCAATCTGCGGGTACTCACCAAGTGGCAGCTCTTTTCGTCCTTTCGTTACTTAGCTCATCATGGACTTCTCTCACTGGGACTTCCTCTGCCTCCTCCAGCCGCAGGAGGACCCTCTGTCAGGCGGAGGAGGACGTGGGAGATGGATGAGCAGTGAATGGAAGAATCGCGTCAAACTGAACAAAGGCTGCTGCCCCCATCCTAACCTCTTCTTTGCTTTCCAGGCTGTGTGTTCGAGGGTGTGCAGTACCGAGAAGGGGAGGGCTTTCAGCCAGAAGGAGACAAATGCACCAAGTGTTCTTGTGTGGTAAGTACTGCCCTGGGCGTTCCCGGGGCTTTCCTTCTGGTTAATTGCCGCTGGGACTCACCAGGAGCGGCCCTGACTCTCCTTACAGCTTCTCCTTCTCTCCCTCCTGAAACGGAACCAAGGGACAAGCTCGTTTCTCTGCAGCAGGTCCCTCAACCTTGACACCGCTGGTATTCTGGGCTGGGGGGGTCTTGGGAGCGGCAGCTGCCTCGTGCATCATAGCATGTTTAGCAGCCTCCTCGGCTGCTACCTGTTAGATTCCAGTAGCACGCACCCCCTTAATGGGGCAACCCGAAATGTCTGCAGATGCTGCCACATGTCCCCTGGAGAGCAAGGTCACTCCTGATTGAGAACCACTGGTCTAACGAATGAGGGGAAGAGACTGACTTTCATCCACATGCCATCTTCTTTGGGAAGAAACGCATTCTCTGTTCTTTGGGCAAAGAAGCTTCTCGCTGAAGTGGCGGTTGTGTTCTTGGGTGCAGTCACATGGGAAGCAGACGGGGCCACGCGCAGCTTGCCTCAGTGTATCCCGTGTGGTGACAGAGCCTGGTCAGAGTGTTGGTCACTTCCACTGGGGGGAGTGGACAGGAGGAAGTGACCCCTAAGCTGTGGACCCGGGGCAGAGTAGGGATTAGAGAGACAGAGCCATGGACTTGCCTTTCCGAGCGTTGTTGACTTGTACTTCGTGTGCCAAGGACACCTTCCAAGTGCTTAACAATGAAAAAGGAACTTGGCTTATGTGGTGATATTAAGGGGATCTTTTCTGTGTATGTATTTTAAATTTGGATCAAAATGTGGGTGACGATGGTGGTCATGGTGCTGACGGGGCACCTGGTCTGAACCAGCCGTTCCAAGTTATTTACACCATATATTTTTAAAGCGTTTAATCTTTTGTAATAAAGAACATGCAGTGTGCATCTCAGAATATTAAAAAATAATGGGAAACTCTAGCATCATAATTTCACCAAAGTAGAATCATATGTGGATTGTCATAAATCATAGCATTTGTCCTTTCTCTACTTGTCTTTTCAAAATCTTTCCCCTTCCTACAGCACACAGCTTAGAGGGACCAGAGCAGAGTGACCGTGACTGAGGGTGGCGGGATTTTGTATGGGGGAGGGGAAGGAAAAGAAGGGAGGGACGGAGGGAGACTGAGAAGGAACTGATATATATAACATATGTAATATGAGGTATATCGCATACATCATATTGTAATAATATATAAAACCAGGTAATTTACTAATGAAGATGAAAACATGATTTTGCATATTCAGCTTCAACTTTCATGCATTTCCTCTCTTGCTAGTTGTGGGTAAGTAGCTTTGTGTTATTTTTATGTAAATAATTTCTATTTGCCATTAAATATCTCTCATTTCTCAGTTTTCTTTCTTTCCTGTTGGTCGTTGTCTGGTTTTCTGGTAAATTTTTTTTTTTTTTGTGCCTCTGACTCTTTCGGGTAGACTGAGGGAAAACAAGGTGCAGCTAAGTCGGAAGTTTGGAGTCTGCCCCTGAACAAACCGTCTTTCACGGGAAGGTGTGCCGAGGTTGGGCGGGTGAGCCTCTGCGGGGAGGCGGTTTAGAAGGTGGGAAGGGGGATGGAAGGTCCTGTAGATTTAGCAACGAGAGTCATACCAGGTTATCCAGCGGCGACCCTGGGAATGGCTCCAGAGCTTATGTGAGCTGCAGTTGCAAACTCCAATGCATTCAAGGCATTCAGATTTCATATGTCTCTAAACATGGTGCGTGTGGAACAAAACACACCTGAGGGCCAAGGTCAGGCCCCTGGAAGTCCTACTTTCATTTTTTGGTTGAAGAAATAAAAATCCAAAGAAGCTTGTTGCCCAAGCCTTCCTGCTTAGTGAGTTCTCTCCCGACCTATATTCCTTATATAATTCTATATCCCTATATCTAATTTCTTATCTTATATTCCTAATCCTATATTCTTTCTAGTTCTCTACGTTGCCGCCCTCAGCACCTAAGGGGCAGCTAATGGATTTGATTATGTTCCTGACACCGGCTTTGTGCTAATAGGCTAAGGAAAAAGAAGACAGAGTGGGGAGCTTGGGGGCAGGACATTTGTGGGTAAGCTCGGCTACAGGAAGGGCCAACAGAGCAGGTTTTGTTTTTGGGAATACAAAAATTTGAGGCATAAGCTTTCTTTTTTGGCAGCTTGTTATTAAAATAACCTGGTTTTTAATATTCTTGCCTTCTGCCACCTTTTGATGCCCTCGCCCAAAAAGATGTCTCGGTAGCAAATGCCCCATTTTGGGAATGGTCACTGTGCAGTTTATTTTAGAAGCTCATAGGGCAAATGTGCATCCTGGCCCAGCTCAGCGAGGCCTGGGATTGGACGGTGGCTCCCGGCAGTAGCCTTGGAAGCGTTCGTGAGAGGTGGGCAGGTTGTGCAGGGCCACCTTACGGAGTGAGTGTTAAGTGGAGCAAGGGCTTTGGAAGGCACTAGCGTGAGGCCAGGTGCTTCACCTCGCAGGTTCTAGGGAGGGGCCTTGGCTGCATGTTCCCCTGTAAAAACAGGAGCCTGTGTCACAATCTGCTCTGCTTTGGTGAAAAGAAGAATAGCAATGCTGTGTGTGGAGAGATATGAACTCATTCATGCCTTTCAGCGTGTGTAGTATTTGTGTACATGCCTATTTGTATGCATACACATCTATATCTATGACCGTGTGTGTCCACGCATGCATATACAAATCTATATAAACACGCCTATAAATGTAGATGTGAACACCCGCATTTGCATGTCTAAGTTGGGCTCTCTCCAGAAACAGACCCCGAGACAAGTATTTGCATGTCCGTAGTTCCGTGGGAGATGGAGAAGGCTGTGGCAGAGGATTTTGGAGGGGCGACGGGGCGGGGAGGCAGCCACTCAAGGCTGTGTCAGCAAGTAAATGTCACTGTGTGTGACCAGTGTCACTCCTGCTGGGCAAAGTCTGGAGGCCAGTGTGAGACTCAGGCCTCGGAATTTCCCGCCCAAGGGGAGAGAGATGGGACCTGCTTACACCAACCCCTGTCTGCTCCAGGGAGCAGTGATTGGGTATCATTTTGAGCCCATCACTGAGGGGGCTCAGTGGTTTCCAGCAGTAAGAGGAAGAAACACAGGTGCTGGCACTCGATGGGGAAGGAGGGATGGAGGATGTGGGTGGGGCAGCAACAGAGTCGACTGTGACAGCATGCGCATGTATACGTGTAAGTAGACGTGCACACAAACATATATGCCTTCACATTGTTATATCTCTGAACATGTATGTGTGTACACACATGTATACATACATATTCACACACACATCTTTGGAACACTGGGCCACTAGCTCTTTCTGAAACCCATTATTCTTTCTTTTTTAAATTGTTTTATTTTTTAAGTATATTTTTAAATTATAGTTTACATTCCATATTATTTTGTATTAGTTTCAGGTGGACAGTGCAGTGGTTAGACAATCATACACTTTACAAAGTGCTCCCCCTGGTATTTCTAGTACCCACCGGGCACCGCACACAGTTATTACAACATTATTGACTATGTTCCCCGTGCTACACTGTACATCCTCGTGACGGTTTTGTAACAACCAATCTGTCCTCAATCCCTTCACCTTTTTCACCCCATCCCCCTAACTCCCCTCCCTTCTGGCAACCAGTCTGTTCTCTGCGTCTATGAGTCTGTTTTTGTTTCGTTTGCTAGTTTATTTTGTTTTTAGATTCCACATATGAGCAAAACCATATGTACTTATCTTTCTCTGACTAGCTTATTTCACTGAGCATAATATGCTCCAGGGCCATCCGTGTTGTCACAGAAGGTAAGATTTCCTTCTTTTCTTACAGCTGAGTAGTATTCCATTGTGCAAATGTACCACATCTTCTTTATCCACTCATCTACTGATAGGCATTTGGGTGGCTTCCATAGCTTGGCTATTGTAAATAAAGCTGCAATGAACACAGGGGCGCGTATATTCTGGGTCTGTATCCAAGGAAACTCATCACCCTACCTTAGGCCTCCAGTCTTGCCCCCCTGCTACTGCCCTGTCCAGAAACCTTTCTTCTGCTGGTTTCAGCTATCCAACTTGTGACACAGGACACTAGAAACCAGAAGTACCTTCTTTTCCAAACTGTGACGTTGTACCCTTTAAAGCTGGCCTGCCCCTTCTTGCTGGGGAAGAATAGACATCTATCAAACAATAGAGATGTTTGATCGTGCTTTCATTACTTGCCTAACTGAGTAGCAAACGGTCCCTTATGCCTTCGTCAGTCAGATTCTCAGGGGACAGGATGGTGGCAGTTGGCGCAGGCATTTCTGTGAAGCTCAACGTCTGCCAGGCTTCTGAGGCTCCAGACGAGGGTGTCCCTGAGATGTCTGTGTTCTCTTTTACCAAACCATTCTGAGGAGCCTCTGGGCGCAGCGTTCTTGGAAGTGGCTCACTGCAGCGAGGAAAAGCCTGCAGAGCAGTCGGACACTCTTCAGAGAGTGGCAAGTCCTCACTCTGCGAAAGCCGCCAAATTAACTGGCCAAGATCAATTACTTTTGCTGACAAAGGGGTATTAAGTTCAGAGGAGTTTTACCAATAAACACGGGTTGTTAATGGGCTGTCTGTGATGAAGGAGCTGTGCTTTATTGGCTCTGAGAAGCCCTGAAGTCCATAAACACCTTTGCTCTCCTTTCCACAGGAGAGATTGCGAAGCGCCGTCTCCCAGGGAGAAATCACTCCTAGGACAGTTAGTTGGCGAGAACAAAGAAAACGGAGATCGCTGTGGGTCCCCTTCCCCTGCAGCCCCATTCCTCTGCCCACTGCCAAGCTCTTGGGCCCCCTGTAAGCCCTCCCTTGCTCTGGGCTCTGGGCAGACCCTGGGATCCTCGAGACACAAAGTGTGAACCAGACCAGCGGCATTGGCCTCACCCCAGGGCTTGTTAGAAATGCAGAATCTTGGGCCCCACCCCAGACCTACTGAATTGAAATCTGCAGTTTAACGAGCTCCCGGGAGGATTCATTTGCCAAATACAGCTCGAGGAGCGCTGGCTTAACATCTCACGGCCTTTACCTGAGCTGCTTTTTCTTCCTTCTTTCCTTCTTCCGTCTGCCATACCCCATTCGCACCCACTCAGCCTGCCCTTGGAAGCCCAAACCTCCCTTCTTTCGGGAACCTTGTTCCGACTCCCAGACCAGATCGAGCCTTGTTGCTAAACCCCTTTGAGCAACCACACGTTACTTTCCAAATATTTAAAACGATTTGTAATATTTCTGTTTGTGATCATTTTATTTAACTTCGTTTGGGTAAAAGGTGAAGGTGAGTCTTCAGTGCACAGTGCATAGAGGGCGTTCATAACAACTGCTTGATTTTCCTTTCTCTGCCCCCCTACCTCCGCGCCCCTCTCTCGTTCTGCTACTTGATGTCCCCCTGCACAGTTAGTCCTTATCATTTCAGCAGGGAACAGAGAGATGCAGATCACAGTCGATGAGCTCAGAAAGGAGGATCGGTTTATGATCGGCTGCATAGCGCTTATTATAAATTATTTCACAGGGAATGTGGATGACTTCCCAGGGGATGTCTTGTCGCAAACGTGTTCTCAAAGCCCCAAAGCCTGCTACTGCACGTGGCAGCAGGAAGACGTGATGGCAGGAATCTCTCACCCACTCGCTATGCCAGAGATTTGAAAAGAGAGCAGAACGCTCCCTGCTCAGAGCTGCCCTTGCCCTGAAGCCAGGGGGAGATGCAACTAGCCGCTCCCTGTTCAGATCGCACTTCCCTTTAACAGGAAGCCCTGGGCCAGCTCGGCATCTGTGTGGCCCCATGATGCCAGTCCCAGTTCCATATTCCCAGCCACACTGCTGTTCCTCTGACAAGGGTCCCTCCGTGGGGAGCCCTCTCACGGTCTCTGCCTTACTTGTAATATGTGCAGTTTGGCACGTCTTCTTCATGGGCTATCACTGGATCTTCCCGGTCCACGGGGAGAAATTTGGCTACGTCTGGGCAATAAATAGGAGAATTGAGCAATTATTGAGTGAATTAGATCAATGTGGGCAGTTTAAGCAATGGGGGCCCAAAACTCTCAGTTTTCAAAACTAGGCTGAAAACCTGGTATTGTTGCTACAGCATTTGTATTGTGGACATACCCTCCTCCTGAGGACAGAAAGGCCTGGATTTGGGACGGTCAGCGGAGGGGAGGGAAGGCTTTCCTTTAAGCACTAGGGGACACTTGACCACCAGGCGCAGTCTTCAACTTGCTTAGGAACCTCGCCAGTGCTCTTGGCGTTTCACGTTCGATGAATCTGTGTCGTAGTGACCTGTCAGCCAAGGCTGCTACGGGGAGGTCTGCTGTAAGGCCACTCGCGTTAGAGTGAATCCAGCTCTTCGTAGCGGGGTGTGGGCTTGTTGCTTCTTGAAAATACCATCCAAATCACCCACTGAGAAGGCAAAGATGAGTTTATCGTTTACAGTGGTCATTGATCATTACCTTGAGAGAGGCTTAAAACTGAGTCTCTGAAGGACAAGACCAAAGTTGGGTTATATTGATGAGGTTGCGAGGGGCCGGGTTTAAGGTGGATTTTTCACTGTCAGGGCTTAATTGGGGCTGGGCAACTTTCCTGATATGCTGGTTTGGAATGAGCGAGGTGAGGGCCCCAGGCATGTCTTAAGGAACCCGTGAGACTCGCTCAGTTCTTTGTGTTCCTACTACTATCAGCGAGTTTCTGGAATCAAAGCAGGGCTTCATTTTGGGGGTACTTAAAAGATTGGGAATGACAGTTACATATTTTGAATTCTCTTTCAACCCTGCCTCCTATGTTTTCAGGCCAAATTCAGAATTTTAATCCCCATATATTTTTTTTTTGTGCGTGTGTGGTTTCTAAGGTTTGTTATGGTTACTTCTTTTATATAATTTATAGCTGAATCATCCTGTAAAGTTATTTTTCTACACAGGGAACCATAGTCTTAAAAATGAGTCCAGTACGGAAAAGAGTTGAAGAGGGAACGTCTTGTACGGCATTTGAGCATTTACAGGAAAATACACAGTCGAAAAGAAATCAGCAAACAATTCATTTTCAGGACCATTATTAATAACGACAGCTACTTTTACTGAGCGTATACCCCGTGCCATCTACGTATGGGGCTTTAATGTTAATTTTCAAAATTGTTCCGCAACCTAGAAGCTTTAGCCCCACCTTTTTTTTTTTTTTTTTAAATGAAGAAACTGAGATTCCCAGAAGTTTAATAGCTTGCCTCAGGTCAAAGAGATAATAAGAGCTGAAATCCCCAACTGCCCGATTTAAAAGTCACATGACATCCACCATCCCTCTGCCCCAACAAGTGCCATTTCGGGATATCGTGGATGAATGTTTCTAGACCTTTGAAAGTGGGAAAGGCCATTTGAATCTATGCAGTGAAGAGCAGCCAGACATTTTGAGGAAGAAGTAGTGGTGACGTGACAGGAACATCCACAAAGAACCCCAGTTTTGGGGTGAGAAATATTAACACAATAGAAATGTGAGTTACACTTCCTCTCTCTGAAGTTCACAAGTCCAAGCAAGTTTAAACTCATACCAGATTACTGCCTTGGGCGTTTAGCCTAAGAATCTGTCACCATGATGCCAGAGAAGATGAAGAAGATGTATCTGTTACCCTCACATCAGTTGGAGAATGGAGGCAATGCGTCTGCTCACCCAGAAGCTAGGAATACACACAGACGCTGCAATGGTTGCTGGGACAGAGCCATCCTCACTGCCTCTGCTTCCAAAGGCAGATAGAAATGTGTGTTTATCTGACAGCGCCCATCTCTTCCTTGTAATGGTTGCTGAGGAAGTTGAAGCATCAGTTTTGAACAGCCCTCCTTGGAGACTGATTATATACAGGTACAGGAGTTGGGAGGCATCTAGACACGAGTTTCCATGGTTCTGTGAGTTAAGTTCATCCTCCTGGTAGGACGAAGGGACATTTATGTGATTGCTTTTGATCAGTTGCTTTCTCCTGTTTGTTAGACAAGCAGATGCGTTTACAAATTTGAGTGAAGTTTGGAATAGATATTGAGAGTTGGTAGAAAAATGAACTCAGTCAATTAAATCTCATTCCCTTGTATTCTTCTGAAAATCATTCCTTTTTTCCCCCCTCTTCCTTTATTCTTTTTAAGACCTGTCACACAATGAGCCCCTTACATCTCCTGAAAATCCCAGGAAAGATACTGATTTTACTAAACACTGAAGAATTTGCCAACTATTTATTCATTCCTCTTTCCATCTTTCTATCCATCACTTGTGTCTATAGACAGGTAGTCATTTATTAATTTAACAGTGATTGGATGTCTCCTATGTGTTACACACTATGTATCAGATGTTGAGCTCTCAGAGATGAAGGGGATTTCTCTTTCTCCCCAGACAATTACAATCCATTGGCTTCAGTGTGTTTATTAAAAATAAGCCCCAAATCAAATCATCCTGCAAAATTTTTAGTGTGCCAAGTATAATATATGATGTGTGCCAGCTATAAGATATGTGGTCATTATAAAAAGTCCAACTATATTGAAAAATAGAAATAATTGTGCAACTCAAACATAACTACTGTTGATATAATTTGATATATTTTCTTTCAACCTTTTTTCTTCATATGTACATGTAGTTATATGACTAGATAGGACCACGTTCTATATGTAGTTTTGCATCCTGGTTATTTTCATTTAACATTATATTGTGAACATACCTCCATTTCATTAAAAAGTGATTGAAAAGTGGCTTTAAGAGTCACATGATAGTCACATACTTTCAGTATACTATAATTTATTTAATCATTTTCCCAGTATTAAAAATTAATACTGTTTTCAGTTTTAGCTATTATAAATGATACAGCAGACATCTCTCTGAAAATTAACCTTTCCCTGTTTCTCTGATTATTTATGTAAGATGAACTCATAAAAGGATAATTAGTGAGTTGAGGATACAAACATTTTAGAGGAGTGTGTGGGTGTGTGTGTGTGTGTGTATCACTACAATACCTCATACAGGTGATGTCCTTCTAATTTGCACTCCAATCAGCAGTACGTGTGTGTATATCTTTCTGCCTCAAAACTGTTTTTCCATTTGAGAATCTTGTTTTCACCGGCCTTTGGCTTCTGAAACTGAACATTTTTCATACTTTAGTCAGCTGTGTTTTTTCTGTAAATTGTGTTTTCATTTCTCATTTTTCTATTGAGTAAAGTTCTACTGAAGTTGATATGTATCCGAAGGATATTAATCTTCTGCTAGTTATGGAAAGGGTTTTGTTTTTTTTTTTAAACACTGAAAAAAACTGCTGTGTGTGTACTCTGACCTTAGTGAGTATACTTCATGTTGGATAATGGCAGAGGGTGCCGAAATCCCGTGTCTTCTTCCAAACTTTTCTCCTCAAATCTTGATCCAAATATATTAACAAAGTGAAAAGTGAGTCAACATTGTCAGCTCCCAAACATAATTAGACCAAGACTTTTCTTTGTTTACGCTCTTCTCTTTCCATCTCTGACTTCTTCATTTTGAGGTAGCGACTTTCCGTACCTGCTCCCGTACTAAAATGATGTTGGTCTTTGAGCTTATGCGATGCCTCTTCCGTTTCCATGGCTCTGCGGCCTCCCACCTCTCTGTCTCGCCCCAGCCTTCTTGGTCTTTCCAGGCTCAGAGTGAGGCGGGTGTGGGCTGCCTCCCAGGCCTGGTCTATTCAGGCCCTGGCTCCCATCCCTCCGGCTTCTCCTCCTTCTTTGTTTTAGAGTTTACGTTGCTTGTGGATGGGTCCAACGTACCTCACACCTTTGAGTACAGTGTCTTGCATGTTTAAAACAGAAGATATTTGACTGGATACCTGGTCTTAACCCTTTTTAATTCAAGTATTTATGTTGTTGAAAATGAATTATGTGACCTAGAACTTTTTATTTTCTTACTTGGGTCTTTGTTTCAATCTATTCACTTTTTTCTTTCAGTGAACATGATGACAGGAAGGATTTATGATAAATCTGTAGAGGAAGAGAAGCCAATGTAAAGTAAAAACAAAAACCAAAAAACTGTTGAGGAGACTTCAGAGTAGCTGCGTGAAGAGGATAAGCAGGGATGTCCAACCTTTTGGCGTCCCTGGACCATACCGGAAGAAGAGTTCTCTTGGGCCACACATTAAATGCACAAACACTAATGAAACCTGATGAGCACAAAAGAGATTTTAAGTCAATGTAGGATTTTGTGTTGGGCACATTCATAGCCCTCCTGGGCCACGGGTTGGACACCCCCGATAGGGGGTGAGGTGAGCATTGGCTCTGCACAGCCTCATGGGACCACAAGTATAAGAACCTGTCTTCCTGTGGGATGGGAGGAAGACAAAGGAAACCTGCATTCATGAAAGTAAAAAGGAATATCTTAGTCCTGACCAGTGTGGCTCAGCAGGCTGAGGGTCGTACTGTAAAAGGAAAGGTTACCAGCTGATGCCTGGTAAGGGTACATGCCTGGGCTGCGGGTTCGGTCCCTGGTCTGGGTGCATGAGAGAGGCAACCAGTCGATGTTTCTCTCTTGCATTGACGTTTAGCTTCCTCTCTTTCGCCCTCCCTTTTCCTCTCTCTAAGTGAAATCTCAGAAAGAAAAAAATCCTATTTTTTCAGCAGGATAAAATAAAAGATTAATGTCACAGAACTTTGGAATAGTTCCAGAATTTTTGGTCTCTTTCTCCATTATTATCCTGAGAATTTTTTTCCAGTCTTTATTGATTATTTTATTTTTTAATTAGACTTCTCAATTATAGTTTATATTCAATATTATTTTGTATGAGTTTCAAGGGTACAGTGCCATGGTTGGATGAGAAATTATTATTATGTTTTTAATTGGTAACTATGGGTCTGCTCCCGTCTCCGTTGCCCTTCCCCCACCCACATCTCTACCCCTCTACTCTTCCTCCTGCTTCCCTCTCCTTTCTGGGTCATTCCCAGTCTTCCTTCAGCTGTCCCTCTTGGATTCTCACTGGTATCTGTGCATGATAGCCCGTTTTAATAAAATAGCATTCATTGCTATCTTGGTATCTCCTCAAATAACCATCCCAGAGTGCTGTACACACTAGATACTCAGGAAATATCTTTTGAATGAATTGATTACACATTTTGGCACCTTTTAAATGTCATTCAAATGTTCAATTTGGAGGGTGGCAGCGCTTTTGTGGTCCTGTGAATGGCTTCAATTACCACCATTTCCTTTGAGTGGAATTTTAAATGGTACCACTTGTGTGCAGAAGCAGCGACATGTTAGGGTCCCAGGGAGCCTCGGTCCTCCCAAAGACTGGGGGACACGGAACCCCAGACACAGGAGAGGATTGTCGCCTCTGTGTGCACCCAGCATTGTCTTCTAGAGCCCATCCCTGAGCCTCCGCTGAGTCAGCCTAGTGAATCATCCCCTGCCAACCCACCCAAGTCCTCTAGCTGCGATTCGGAAGAGCCTGCTTGAACATTGAGCTGCGTGCATTTCCTGTTTAGAAAGGGGACAGGCCTCCAGGGTCTGGGAGCACTTCCTGTGTAAGGAGCGCCGTGAAATGTAGAAACAACGCTGAGTCCTCCCCTAAGTCAGACACCTCTGTCACCTAATTCTACATACTGCTCTTCGGTCCCAGTGCCTTTCTTCTGTCCTCTGTGGCACGTATCACAGAATCAGACAACGTGATCCCAGTTAATAGTATTATGTTCCAAATGTCCTACGCAAGGACTTTTGAAACCTGAATATTGCTGGAGTTAAACAAAAGAAAAAATGGTTACATTCATAATGAATAAAGAGAGGGGGAACCTTGAGTAGGGGGAAAAGGTACCTATTTCATTTTTGGTCTAATTAAATACAAATTTCTAATGTAGTCAAACCTCAGTAAAAGCAGTTACTCATGACAAAGGACTACCTTTCAGTCCTGTGTTAAGAACTAAAATTCAACAATAGAAAAATTACTTTTTAATTTCAAAATGTACAAAAAATTACTCTCTCCACATCCATACTGATACATAGCTTAATCCTTTTCCTTCTTGAATTTGACCAAACAGGCTTTTATGATACTTGTGCATTTTTGCTGCAGGGCGGTGTGGACTTACCAAGCCGAGTTGATGAATGCGATTGGTGCATGACAGCAGTGGCTGTTCCTGACGCTGGTGGGAAATGTGTGTCTTTTCAGTTTCCAGTTCAAGAGAAGGAGAGGAGGGGACTCTTGGGACTTTTGGGGTTTTATTAGGTTTTCAGCATCCACACTATTCATAAACAGTGGACACAGCTGTCTTTAATAACTGAGCCGCCTCACTGAAAGGGGAGCGCGCGCCAGGGAACAGCAGGCTGCAAGAAGTTTTTCCAACACGAAAATTTTCATATATTGAAGCAAGATTTCATTTGTAACCAAACTGGATGTTTACCCGAAATGCCTATCATTACGTAAAATCATTTGGCCAAGCACGAGGAAAAGTGCAATGAAGTTTTTAGTCTTTTTAAAAGTCTTACCCTTGTTACTATATTGTTCTGAATGGTTTTAGGCAAGAAGATGTGTCCTGTATCCTTTAACAGGTAGGGTTGGGGGAAAAGAATTTCGGAATTGGTTAGACCTATACTGTCCAACGAGGCAGCCATGAGCCACACGTGCTATTGAGGACTGGGGATGTGGCTGGTCTGAAAGACAGGCCATTCGTGGGAAGTGAATACTGGAGGTTAAATACACACCACGTATGAAAAAAAATAAAAAATGGGGAACCATTTCTTAGCACCAAATACCCAGGGACCTTCTGTTTTCTTCCTCTAACTATAATGTATGCGACATAGCAAATAGGGCCCACTAAGCCATTCTGTACGTAAGGGGCCGTACGCAAAACAAAACGGGCGAGGCTCCTTTATTTCTTGTCATAGAAACAAAGTAGAAGAGGCTAGAGAAACTTTAGGGCTTTGGGGCCAAAAACATTCCCACCCCCATTTTTTCTTCTTTTATAAATAAAAGAAGTCCCAGGCTGTTGTGAGGATTTCATGGGGTGGTGTACACAAAGTGCCCTGCCTAGCGACGGGGACTTCACATGTACCTTCCCTTTCCTGTGGGGCTGAATGACTCTTAGTTATTTATAGTCCATTCACTGGTCACCTGTTTGAATGTAGGACATTTACTTCTGTACCAAGCCTAAACGCTAAAACAGGAGTTTTCTGGATCGGCTTTTCTGAGGGGAAGCCTGCCAGATAGCTTCTTGGTGTGTCTGACTGTCATCCCTCACACGGAAGGCCGCACGAAGAAGCCGCCTCTTGGCCTTTGAATGCTGGTGTCTTTGTTTCTGCTCATAGGAAGAGAGGGTTTTGAAGCCAGAGTCATTCTTTCTCTTCATTGAAGGAGCTGCTGCAGTTTTGTCTAGGACTTCCTTATGATGGGAAGGCCAAAGCCCCATTCGAGGGACATTCTCACCCTGCCCCGTTCCGTGGGATCAGAATGTGAGTCACGCGAGCTATTTTTAGTTTTCTAGTAGCCACCTGAAATGAGGAAAGAAAAAAACAGGTGGAATGAGTTTTAATAATACACTATATTTAACCCATTGTATTACACGCATTATAAAAATGTACATGGAACATTTTACGTTCTTTGTACTTTCTGCATACTTGCCATGTATTTAACTTCCGGTGTATATTTTGCACCAACAGCCCTTCCGTCAGACCAGCCCCATTTCTAGTACAAGAGCACGTGTGGCTCGCAGCCGCCACATTGGTCAGCACAGGTGTAACCAATGCTGGGAGGTGGAAAAGGACCAGGTCCCACAGCCACACCATCCCTCCTGCCTGGCACTATCACATGCCACACCGATATTCATCTGCTGATACTGTGCCAAGAAGTCAGGAGGGACATTAATAACAAGCCAAAGTGATCCTCTCTAAGGGTTTGCCTTCCTCTTCTCTGAGTGCTCCATGGGCACCCCTTCTTTTTCAGAGTTTAAGCCAAAGCTCTACCCCTCAACCTTATTTTCTAAGACTCCCCCTTCACATAAACTTTTGCAGATGCATTGGGTCCCTTGCAATTCCTCCAACATGCCAGGCACACGCTCACCTCAGGCTTCTTGTATTTGTAGAACCAACTCTCCACCTGGTACATTCTTCCCCAGGTGCCCTGGTCTGGCTCCATCATCTCCTTCAACACTTGGCGGAAGGTCACCTTCTCAATGAGGTCTTTCCTAATCAATACGATCTAAATGGTGACCCTACTGTGCTACCAAGTCCCTATGTTCCCACTACCTAAAATGGAGCTCAGCACACAGTAGGCAGTCAACTAATATAAGCTGAATGGATGAATGAATGAACGATACCAAGCATTTGATATTTCTAAGAATGCAGAATTTTAATCATGGTATTTACCAACAATTGATGAACAATTTGTGCAAGTCCTGAATACCACCCTGCCCGAGATGCGTGGAGCTTCCTTGCTTCACTTGGAAAATACAATCGAATTGTCTATGCGTGAGCTTTGCTCTGGTTATTGGGGGGGGGACCCACTAACAGTCTCTCATATTGTTGTCCAGGTCAACCAGACCCCAGCGGGAGTCTGGTCAGTGCCCTCAAACCCAACACTCCTCTCTTTCAAGTGATGACGTGTTGGAATGTCAGCGCAGATTTCAGTTCATGAGCCCTTGAAGGCTTTTCCTTCTTCGGAAGTAGATTCTTAGGAATTCTCAACATTGAGCAGCTCTCAACTTGAGCATTTAATGGAGGCAGGTTGGATCGCCTCTCCCATCTCCACAAACCCACAGGCCTTTCCGACTGGCCACTCCTGCTCGGGTCGAGCAGAGGCCTTGAGAACGTTGTGAACACGTGCACAGGGTCTGGGCCGAATGGGAAGACAGGTTGTTGTTGCTGGCTGGGTCCTGGCGGGGAGCGGCACTCGCCGCGGGCTCGTGCAGCCAGACAGTGTGACATGGTCCCCCGGCTGGCGAGGGCTGGCAGACGCCAGAGCCTTGTGCAGCGGCTGCCTGGCTCTTCAGAGGAAAGGCCAGTCTAATTTAGAAGCCAAGCAACGCCCTTTTCTCTTCCTTGGATTTTTTTTCTCCAAGAAGGCAAAGTTTTGAAGGCCTCAGCAGGAGGGAAGTCTCGGGGGTCTGAGGGGCTGTCTTGGGAGTTGGTGGCTTGTAGTGTGAGGTGAGCAAGGAGCTCTTGCCATCTCTTCCTCCCTCCCTGCCTGCTCTCGGTCCCCGAACGTAAAGTTGGCAATGGCCACAAATATGTTTCACACTAAGTCATTCTTTCACGCTGTGGGGCAGCCTCTTACCATTCATTCTCTTACATGTTCCCAGAATGGAAATCCAACCTTTGTCAAAAGCTTGAGTCTAAACTCAAGATGGAAGTTTCTAGGTGATGAGTCCCACTTTGACTTCTCTTGACCTGCCTGGGCATTGGGAACACAGTGGGTTTCATGTTCTGAGGACACACGATCGTATGGGTGAGATCTTGGAATTCTAAGTCAAAAAGGTCCTGTGACTAAGTTTAAGTTTGGTGAGATTGTTTTGGAGTAAAACCAACAACCCAAACCTAAAAAAGATATATCTTCTTCCCATTAAAAAGAATCAAATACAGGAAGGTGTGCTCCTGAACCTGAGTTTTAGTGTGTAATAATCTTTATGCTTTCAAATTTTCTGAGTGCAAAAAAGGCTTTGCTATACTCGCTGGTTTATACTGTAAGAGCATTTATAAAAGGTGCGGTTTGATAGGAACTCCTGAATTCATTCAGGGAAAGAATATTATGTCTGCAATTAGTTTCCCGCTTCTCTTAAAGAACCTTTCCCCCTGGAGCCCTCTGTTTGGACCTTATAATCTAGAAAAGAAGACAAATATCCTGTCTGTTGGTTAGTCAGTCCCTGAGCTTCCCACAATCCTCATGGAACAAGGCCAAAAGCTCTTCAAAGACCAAACTGTGCATGAAGAGATATGGGGACAGGGAATCCACTTTATTCTCTAGTCTTTTTTAAAACTTTCCTTCTCTTTCCCCCTTCTACATCCCTCTTTGGTTTCGCTCACCTCCTCAGGACTTCGAAGGTAACCAAAGTTGGAAGTAAGTTGGAGACTTCCGCAGACCCTCTAGGGAGGGTTTCCCAGCCTAAGCTTCACGGTCAACACCTGCAGGAGTTTTGAATGTGTCTGGCACAAACTGGTGAATAATTGTTCATTTCTCTTATCTGTGAAATGGCCCATTTGTCATCCTTTTCTGTGCGAAACCCATAAATCTGACGCTATTCACCTGTTGAGTGGCCGAGGGGAGAAGAGAAGGTGGACGGGAGAGCTCAGGGCAGCCTGAGCTTTAGCAGCTGTGCAGCCCAAATATCCCAAGTCTCAAGTACCCTCGTGACTTTGGCACAGTTAGTGTGGTTAAGTGAAAGCATTCATTCGTTCATTCATTCATTCGTTCGTTCATTTGTTCATTCATTCATTCTTCATTCATTCATGTATTGACAAATTTTCACTGGGGATCCACTAGAACTGAGGTGTGACTCTTAAGTCCTGGGGAACAACCATGAACTAGAAAGATGACAGTGCTCACCCCCACGAGGCTTACATTCCCATGGGGCTGGCAAGGCACACCCAGGAGAAGTGAGTGAGGCGTGTGTACATCAGAGAGCGAAACCGCTAAGGAGAAGGGGAAGAGAGAGTGTTGGGATAGGGTGGGTGGTGATTTCGGATAAGGGGATTTGTTGCCTCTCTAGTGTATTTGGGAGCGTAGGATCCCAAACAGTACTGTCTGCAACTAATAGACATTCACGTGTCTGTTAAATAAAAGAACTCAGAAAAGAAGCTCATAATAATTAAAGTATCCCCAGAGATTTGTCTATACCAAATAATGAACTCTGTAGTGCATATGAATATATGGATTCACATTTCTTTTCCGTTTCTGAACTGAGTGCTGACCTGTTGGGTTACAGCCATTTCGGGCCCTGGTGTTCTGTGGTTTTTTTGAGAAGGCACTGAGGATGCTCTTAGTTTTACAAGTGAATTTTGATATTTTCCCCTGAAAAATATTTGCACAAGAATGGAGAAATAGCAGCACCATTCTAAGGAAACAAAACTGTCATCGTAAATAATGGTTGAAATATCACCTGTGTAGCACTCCAACCAAAAGTGTTCAACCTGGATCTTAGCATGAGGAAACGATCAGGCAGATTCTTAAAAGTGTGGGTGTTGTGAAGGAAAAGAAAAATTCGGGCAACTGTTCCAGATTAAAATAGATGAAAAAGACATGACAACTGAATGCAACACAAGGTCACGAACTGGATCCTGGATCGACCAAAAACAAAACAAAACAAAACAAAACGCCAAAACTCCAAAACCCAAAACAGTAAAAAACATCATTAGAAAAATTGGGAAGATTCAAAGATAGACTGTATATTATATATTAGATAATAGTACTGCCTTATTGATGAATTTCTTGAGTGTGATAATTTCATTGTGGTTATAAAGGAAAAAGAGAAATGTTCTCAGCCCTAGGAGATCAGTGGTTAATTAGGGGTAAGAGTGTGCATAAGAGTCTTTAATGGTTGAGAAAAGTCTCCCCATTCCTTTCTCCCCAAAAATATTGCAAAATGCTAAAAACAAAAACAAGATGGTGATTTCAGGTGAAGAGTCTATTGGTATTCATTACCCCATTCTTATAACTTTTCTGAAAGCTTAAAATTGTTCAGAATTATCTTTTGGGGAAAGAATAGGAGTGGCTGCAGAGATATGTCTTGTCATCTCGTTAGATAACCCATCTCGCCGTTAAGGAGGATACTGGCTGTGGGTGTTTTTGAAGATGCCTTTATGAAGTTGAGGAAATTCTCTTCTATATCTAGCTGGTTGAGTATTTTTTAACATGAATGGTGTTGATTTTGTCAAATACTTTCTATGCAGCTATTGAGTTGATCACATGGATTTTTGTCCTTTGTTGTATTAGTAAGCGTGTATCGTATGGATTGATTTTCATGTTAATTCCATCTAGCCACGGCGCGTAATTCTTTTTATATGTTGCTGGATTTGCTTTGCTAGTATTTTCTCAAAATTTTAGTGTCTATACTTTTCTTATGATGTCTTTGGTTCTTGATCAGGATAATAGCTTCATAGACTGACTTGGGAAGCCTTCCTCCTGTTTTATATTTTGGAAAACTTTCAGAAGGATTTGTTTTAATTCTTCTTAAAACATTTGGTAGGATTCAACAGTGAAGCCATCCAGGCCTGGGCTTTTGTGTGTGTGTGTGTGTGTGGCAAGTTTTACGATTACTGATTTAATTTTTTAAACTTGTTATAGGTCTATTTAGATTTTTTATTTCTTCTTGAGTCAGATTCAGGAGGATGTGAGTGTCTAGGAATTTCCATTTCATGTAGATCCTTTAGTGAGTTGGCAGACAACTATTTATAGTGCTCTCTTACAACCTTTTCCATTTTCGTAAGGTTAGTAGCCATGCTTCCACTTCCAGTGTTGAGTTTAGTAATTTAAGTCTTCTCTTTTTTGATCCTGTTCAGTTTAGCTAATGGTTTGTCAATTTCACTGACCTTTTTAAAGAACCTAATTTTGATGTCATTTAATCTTTCTATTTTTCTATTATGTATTTTATTTGTTTTCATTCTAGTCTTTATTATTTTCTTTTTTTCCTGACTGCTTTATATTCTGTTGCTTTTCTTTTTAATTTCTTAAGGTGAAAGTTTAGGTTATTAGTTTTAGATTTTTCATCTTTTTTAATATTGGCGTGTACAGGTATAAATTTTTCTCTATGCACTGCTGTAGTTGCACCCCTTAAGTTTTGATATATTGTTTTTAATTTTATTGACCTGCAAGTGTTTTCTAAAGTTTTCTTCTTTCCTCCTTGATGTGTTGGGTTTAGGAGTGTGTTGTTTAATTACCATATGCTTAATTTTTAGAAATCCTTACTCTACGATCTTGGAATTCATAAGCACTCCAGAATCATCTTCTGTTACTTTTGTATTTCATTTCATCAATTCATTTTATTTAAGCAGTAGGAACACCCTTGAGGTTAACTCTTTCCTTGTGTCCTTAGGTTTTTCCCTAAGATAACTACATTTTTAGAAACATAGTTTCTGGGTCCAGAGGTATTAATATTCTTACTTTTTGTTATACTTTGCCAATTTGCATTCCACGAAGACTCTCAGTTCACATTTTGACCACTAGTGTATGCAAAGCTGTGGTTTCCTGTATGCTTAGCAACTCTGGATATTATACCATATTCTAATTTTTCTACAACGAAGTTGGAAAACACAGAGTCCTAATTCCACCCTTTTTCCTTATTTAGACAAACTACTATAACAACTAGGATTATGGCCAAAAAATGTGATCTAAATAAAAATAGCTTTTTTCTAAAGTAATCATATAGTCTACCTTATTTTAAAAAATGTACAAGTGCTAATTTCACTTTAAAAGCCTTATGAAATATAGATGACATATGCTGTTTTTAAATTCTAAGAGGGGTTTTAGTTTGTCTTCTTAATTAAGGGTTAAGGTTGACAGTGTGTGAGTGAACCCCTAAAATTACCATGCATTCTTGGCTAGGTTTTGGTGGGAAGGAGACACCTTTATAAACACTGTTGTTTGCCAAGGAAATGAGGAAAAGTAATGGTAAAACCAGAAAGCTGGGCCTATGCAAACATCCAGGGCTAAATTTGATGAGTACTCCAGAAATCAAAATTGCTGACCTGGGATGCTCAGTTTGGGTGGAGCTACGGCTGCTGGGAACATGAGCCCCTTTTTAGGAAGAGTCACTGATGTTTCATGCTCAACCAGCAATAAGGTAGATTTGACAGCTAGACAGCCCCTGGCCACCAAGAGTCCCCAGGAGGTGTGCTGCTACTGTCGGCGTATTACTTGCAAACAGCAGTGTTTCAGTTCTTAGGCACCTGTACATTGTAATTTATCTCTTCTCTTTTGGGATGCGCTGGGAGAGAAGTTCATGAGTTTGGTGGTCAGAGTTTGCCCTCTAGCACAAACTGGCACAGAGAACAAAGCAACCGATCTACATTTTCTGATTGTTCCCTTGTTCTAGAGATAGAGAACAGGCCAGAATGTGGGAGAGGTGAGGAGCATACCCAGGCCCACCTACCTGTTTGAGAGTGGACCTGCCCTTGTCTGGCAATGCTCCTTCCTGGTAGGAGTCTCAGGAGAATTCTTTCCTGCGTTAGGTTAGAATTCAGTGGCTGGCAGTTAAACCATGTCCTCCCACATCCAACTCACCATATTGCTTAATATAAATAAAAATGAAACCATAGAAACCTTGGCACTGGGAAGGGCACTGAGATAATCTAGTGACCCTGGTCAAGTTGCTTAATCATAGATGAATTTTGTCATCTCTGAAATGAGGGCTTTGTGTTAGTCAGTGATTCTCAACACTTTCTATGCCCTCCCCATAAGGGGGTTAGAATCTTTACGCATATTGAATTAAAATTTTAACTTTAATTTTATTTCTTTTGAGTAGATTTCACAGGCACATGTATATTTCCAAGGTACAAGGTGATAAATGGTGAAAACAGTCCCGCAGCCCCCATCACTCAGTAGCTTGGTTTTCTCTGGAGGTAACCATAGTTACCAGGTTTTTGTGTGTTCATGACACATAGTCTGTGCATTTACAGCCATAAACACATTTATTCCTATTTATACATGCCTATTATCTCTACAAATGGTAGTATTGTATATACTCTCTTCTGTGTTGCGTTTTTCATTTAATTATATATCTGATATGTTGTTCCCGATCAGTGTATTTAAGAGCTTTCTCATTATTTTACTGGCTGAATGTTATTCCATTTATAGATATAAGATAATTTACTCATGGGTATAGGATAATTTATTTATGGATGTAAGTATATATTCTTTCCAATATTTTGCTTTTATAAAAAATGATGTAATTAAAATATATTCGGACCGATTTCATTTCACACAAGTGAAGACATTTCTTTAGGATAAATTCCTAGAACTAGAACTGTTGGATCAAGGAGCACATATATTGTAATTGTTTATGGTCCTGCCAAACTGCTCACTCTGCGGGATGCAGTGACTTTCACCTCCATTTGCAGTGTGTGGGAATGCCCACTGGTCCAAGCCTTGCCAATACAGTATTTGTAATGTTTTATTTTGTCAATATGATTGGTAAAAAATATTATTTCATTGCATTTGTCATTTGAGTTCTCCTATTATGAAGACAATTGAATACCTCCTTTGCGATATGACAAATTTAAAAAGCCAGTGATTATAATACCCACCCAGATTTTGGAAAGGTTAATTAAAATGTAACAAACTTAGAATTGATGAAGTGTGATATGGGAGCCATATGTATTTTCATTTTGGGAAGTGTTTTTTTGTTTATTTCTCTACTGGTTTGTGGGCGTTGATTTCCAAGGGCTTTTATATTGAAGAAACGGGCCTGAAGGGTGTGATACGCATTACATTTCCCAGTTTTTCACTGTTGATTTTGTAGTGTTTTTCAAGGAGAATATTTTTATTTTTATGAGTTAACTTCTTACAGCTTTTCTTTATTGGCTTCTGGATTTCGTGTCCCTATGACAAAGGCCTTTCCTATTCTGAGATTTTAAAAGTAATTCTTTTTTTTCTTCTTATTCTTATTGTTTTATCTTAATATTATGTCACTTATTATTTTATAATTTTCCATAATTTTTTATTATATCATTTTAAAAAACAGCCTAAAGAGCATCCAGCCAATGTGTTTATTGGAGTCGCATTCGGACCTTCTATATAAATCAACATATCATCTGACAACAATTTTACTTTCTCTGTTGGATGTGTATACATTTTAATTCTTCTTCTGCACAACTGCTGAGACACCTTGACCACAATGTCAGTAGATGTCTGTCTTGTTCCCAACTTGAATAGCAACATACCAGTGGTTCTTTATCGCCCATGGGGCTGTTCTGGGGGGTTGATATAGCATCATGTTAAGGGACTATTCATCCAACCCTATTTTATTAGGACTAACAATAATGTATTAAAGCGGAATTCTTGAATAAGCTTGTTATCAAATGCTTTGAGATTAGAATCTGTTCTTTCTGGACTCTTAATGACCAGAAAAGGAGGTGAAGTAGCTTTTCTAAAACTACCGAAACTGTGCTCGATGAGGTGCTCTATTAGTTAAAGGGGGGCTGCACTTTCGGGAAAGACTCTCCGCTCGTTCGATAAGGGACGCCTTGGCCACTGTGTGCAAAATGAGTGTTATAACCTTATAGGCCATCCCCAAATGTGAGTAGTAGACTGGGGCGTTTAGCGATATCATTACTGTCTATTTAAAAACAATTAGTACTTCATATAATAAAATATAAAATGTAAAAGCGTGTCCCGTGGCTGAAAGTGTGCATCCCCACACAAAGCCCATAAATGTAAAAGTTGGGTCATTTCCTTTGGCTGCCCCTTGTGCAGAGGAGGGGGAGAGAGATGTGAAGAAAAAGCTACCCTAAACTAAAGCTGACATTTCCAAGTCTCTTCTTTTTGGCCTGTTCAGCTAGTTTCAGGATTTGTTTCTAGAGAATTAGACATTCCTCCAACACTCTTTCTTCCAGAGCCTCATGTGCCTGTATCTCTAGGCTTATACTGTGATTCTAAGTTGACAAGTTTCTTGACCATGAGAGCAGGAAAATGACTGACAAGTATTTTTGTTGAAATAAGGCAGTCTTAGAAGGAAGGTGAGCTTCCGGGTACTTCTGATAAGATTTGGCTTGGAGACGTTGGTTTGTTCCCTCATCCCATGTTTCCGCCTCGCTTCTCCTGGGGGGTCAGAGCAGGTTGACCAGTTACTTCCAGCTGCAAATGTTTTGGTGCAACCGCCCTTCCCCACACAGCTCACCAACCACGTGCTCCTTCAAGCATGCCACACCTTCTCCCCTCCGCGATTCAGGGCATGGGTGTTTAATGTTTGCAGTCTTTTCCTTCTCTTCCTCTTCTATTCACCTTCGAGAGCAAGCTTAGATGTCATGTCTTGTGAAGCCTTCTCTGGTCACCCCACTTGCTCACTCCTATCTCTCCATGCATTTTGTGCGTGGTTTGCTGTTACATCCGTTACATGGTTGTGTAATTTTGTGTGTGTTTCCTGAGTATCAGGAGTACTCATACATGTCATGGTGTTAGGAAGGTTATCATCCATTTTTTCATTGAGAAAATTCCACAGAAAATACTTTTTGGTCAACTTAGAGAAATATATTTTGGGGAGTTTAGATGGGCTAGCAAGAGTGTGCTTTTAATGTTTAACTTATTAATTTAGTTATACTATGTATTTAAAATCATTTGTTATATGAAATGTTATTCAAAGAACTAGCTCTTCTAGTGTCTCATCCATAAAATAATTTTTAAAAAGATTTTATTTATTTATTTTTAGGGAGAGGGGAGGGGAGGGAGGGAGAGAGGGAGAGAAACATTAATGTGTGGTTGCCTCTTGAGTGCCCCCTACTGGGGACCTGGCCCACAACCCAAGCATGTGCCCTGACTGGAAATCAAACCGGCGACCCTTTGGTTCTCGGGCCCGCCCTCAATCCAGTGAACCACCAACCAGGGCCCATAAAACAGTTCCATTCAAACTGACTGCACGCAGGTTCATCAGGCCTTTGGCGTCAATGGGGTTACCCTCCACTTCGTGCTGAGGTTTTCCAGAGTGAGCCGTCTTCACCTTCCTTTCAGTTGCCTGACACCCCGTCCTCACAAAACCTGTGCATGATGTTGTCCCGAGTCCCCACTGACGTGGCTTGGAGACGTTGGTTTGTTCCCTCATCCCTAGGGTTTTATTCATGAGTTGAGCTTCACCGTGTAACTACATGCTGTACCACTTTTTCACGTGACCCCGTGGAGCTCTGTTTAGGATAATATTCTGTGCTCCTTAAATGTGAACTTTTGCTCTGGGGATAATTACCATATCCTTGTTACATTTCTTTTCTTTTCCACTGATTTCTTTTGGTGACCTCTGTCAGCTAGAATTGATTGGCATACATTTGGGCTAATGGGTCTTACTTAAACAGTAATTTGATGTTCAGAATGAAGTAATTTAGAAAATGCCTTCTTAATAAGAGAGATTTGTGAATACTTGAATTTAAGAGGAATCTCTTTTTCTGAAGGATAATTTTGGGTTAAAAAACATCTCAACTTACAGTGGGAATCTGTGGTGTTTTTTGAGAACATGATTTTTTTTTTGTCTTCTATTTCTCTATCTTTATTCTGGTACCGATTCTAATAAGGTTATCTGTTAAAAAATAAAGAGATTAATTTAACCACTGCTAACATGTCTGTCTTCGATCCTGGGAAGATGGCAAAATAAAAGCAATTTTTTTTTCCCTGAGAATTGCTTTGGAATTGGCCAACTCTAGCTGTAAATTTATGTGCACTGTTGACTTCTCGCTTGGTTTTCAGATAAGCTACTTAAACTCAACAAACCTCAGTGTTCATTTTTAAAGAAAAGCTGAAAATATACACCTTACGACACTGTTATGAAACTGAGAAATTATAATATCCATATGCACACATGTGATCATACCTACATACCACCTGTGCACCTATGTGTGTGTGAAATGCTCTCATTATTCTCTTCCTCTGGAGCTGCTTTTTCTTCGGCTGAACCCCAGTGCCCCTTTCCCAAGTTCTCTACCAAAGGGACTGCCTGTGGTGTTGATCCTGCCCTTGGAGACACAGCTGGGCCACCTGTCTCCTACGGCGCCACTGTATTTTTTCTTCTTTTATTCTCCAGATTCTGACACTTTCCGAGGTTAGTCCACAGAGCAGCAGCAACAGCAACACCTGGAATCTTGCTGCTTCTCAGACTTGAAAGCGCATGTGAATCATCTGCAGCTCTCGTTAAAGTGCAGATTCTGACCCAGTCAGTCCGGGACGAAGCCCACGGTTCCGCGCTTCTAGCAAGCCCGTGGTCCAGGGACGGTACTTCGAGTAGCAGGGACCAGCAATGAGGGTATCCCTTTAAGAATTTATTAGAAACTTGTTTGGCTGCCTCTGAAGGAATCATTGACAGGAAATAAAAAGCATGCTTTGCTTAGGCAAAGTTTCACAATACAACTGAGCTCACTCATCCTCATACCGCTCTGTATGGAAGATGAGAAAAAATTTCCATGAAAGGAAAACCGTATAAACTGAGTATAAATAAGGGCTCTGCTGATTTCAGTTGGTCAGGGCACGACAAGCAAGTTTATACTGTACCTTGAAATTTCATTGGATAAGGAAAGCAAGCGCATTCCAGAGGTGCAGGCCCTTCTTAGAAAAGTCTGCTCCTTTGCTGGGGTTTTTACATTGCTGGCGATATGAAAAATGAAACCCAAATTGAAATTACAGGCCAGCACTCTGTGTTTGAGGGTTAAAACCAGCAATATTTTCCCTGCAAAATCTCTTTGGAAAGGCTTTCAGATTTGAGTCAGCTAGGGTGAACCCATTTTCCGAAATTTTGTTTCTGGAAGCATTTAATTGAAAGGAAAAACCCCAAGAATGCGTCCAGAATGGAGTGTCAGGCCGTGATCGGGAAGGCCTGGGAAGAGGAACAACGCGAATAAACGAAGCCAAATGAAATCTGCAAATTATTAGAGCGGAATTGGTAAAGGGCATAGAAACTTAACAAGGGGGAAGTAAGGAAAATCAGTTTTCCAATACAAACTCTGTACGGCGACGTCGTACAAAGGAACACTGGGAATAGGAAACTTCTGTAGGCTAAAAAAAAAACCCATCGAGGCTGAAAAGTTCAGAGGAGACTGGATGCCTCTCCTTTCAGTTTGATTTCCTACAAGGGATTTTAGCTTCAAAATCTCATTTCCATGGTGGTCCTCAATGCAGCCTCCTCTGATTTCTCACAAAAAGGACCCCCCCAAATATCCTAGAATATACTCTCAAGAACTCTGAAAATTGAGGTAGGCAGAGATCTAATGCTGGTATGAGGAAGGAGCTGGCATTGATCATAGGGCGAAATGGTCTTAGGGAAAGACAGCGACTTAATTTTCTGCTTGCGACATATTTAATTTCCCTCTGTTTAAACTGTCGATGTTCCACGACCCCTGTTTGCCATCCCACTACCTGACACTCCGCACCTACAGGAAACCAGACACGTTCCTTTCTGCATCCCTTCTCTAGGGGGCGCTCTCGTAAGATGGGAAGGAGCCACCATCTGACACCCTGGAGGAAAACAAAATCAAAGAAAATGTTGACAATATACTAACAAACGAAATATACCAGCCTCAAGTTATACCGATAAACTTCATATAACAATCACAACCGAATGAAATGATCCAAGAAGTATGAGCGACAAGCTTAGAAAAGACGGATAGGAGGAAAGTCAAAGATATAAATTATCAAAATAAATCCAATTAGGTTAAACTGTGCTTTAAAGGTGATCTCAAATGGAATAAATATTAAAAATTTAGCATTTTATTGTCCATAAGCTTTGTTTTTTAAAACTTACACCTCCAACTTTTTGAAAGGACAGTGGCTTTTTTTTGCCATTTTGAGGGGTTGTCAGACATCATGAACCCCCAGATGTCTCAGCCTGGGGTCCCTGGCTCCACAACAGGCAAAGGTTGCTTAACAAGAACCAAAGACGGAAAAACGGCATGCAGATGCCATGTCCCGGGCTCCGCTGCCCCTCCTCATGTCCACGGTTGATCTTCTGACACCATAACCGAGCTCCCAGTCGTCCCCGACCAGTCCTGCTTCTTACAGTTCCCTGGCTCAGCAAATACACAACTCTTCGTCCACTGGAAAACCAGACACCCGGGAACTATACTCTGCACCTCCTTCTTCTCCCCAGCCCGCCATCCACGAGGTCTTGGAGAGTTCGTGTCATGACTATTTCTTGAATGTATTTCTCCCCACCGTCTCTGCTTCTGTCCGGTTTCAGCTGTATCATCTCTCTGTTGATCGCTAGTGAAGCCTTCCTGACTAGTCTCCTTACCTTGACTATTTTTGTTTTATCACTCTTAAAGTTTCCATAGGCTTCAAGTTTAATGGATCTTTTATTTTGCATTTTAAAAAAATGACTCTATGGGATTTAAATAATGTATATACCCGAAACTTCACTTGGTGCAGTGTACAACTCAATGATTTTTTTAAAAAGTAAATTTATAGGTGCGCAACTATCACCAAAATACTACAGTCTTTTTTCAAAACTTTTATTATGGGAAATTATCATATGCAAAAGTGGCGAGAATAGTATCATTTTATCTGTAAATATTTCAGTATGTAATTTTAAAAGAGGAGCACTCTTTAAAAAAAAAACCATAACCATGGATATATTATCCTATCTCTAAAAAGCTACCAATAATCCTTTAATGTTGCTAAGTGTTCAGTCAACCTCTCAACAACAACCTCTCGCATTTCTGTATGATTGGTTTGTATTCAGCCAAGGTTCATATATTACAGTTGATTTACTCTCTTCAGTTCCTCTTAACTGCAGATTTCCCTCTTCTTTTTGTTGTTTGATTTATTTGTTGAAGAAATCACATTGTTTGCACACTGAAATTTCCCAGGTTCTAGGTTTTCTGATGGCGTCTCCATTGCGTCATTTAACGCGTTCCTCCGTCCGTTGGAAGCTGGTAGTTATATCTACAAGGTTGATCAGGTATAGGCTTGATTCTCTTAAAAGGACACATTGCAGCTGGTGTCAAGAACTTCCTTCAGGGACCACCTGATGTCTGGTTGTACCTATTTTTGTGAGGGTAAGTTTGAACTGCGGATTTGAACCGTGGGTTGTTAGTCTGATCCATCCATGTTAAAGTTTTTCCCCCTTCCCTCTGAGATTTATAGCAGCCGCTGATAATCATTGCCCACGGCCAAACCGCAGAACTTTGTTTTTTTACACAATGGACTTTTAAAAAGAAAATCTGATCCTAAATTTCTGCTGCTTAAAACGCTACAAGGTTTCCTGTAGCTCCCTCTCCTTTCCCTCTCTGCTCGAGCCACTGAATGTCGTCGTAATTTGTTGCGATTATTTCTGAATCTGTTGTCTGATTACTTGACCGAAGGACCAGGAGAGCGTCTGACGGACGCTAGTGCTCACACACACTTGGTGAACAGATGGAATGAATGAACAAGCTCATAGGTTAAACCAAAGGGGGATTAGGGCACCTATAAAAAAGTCATGCTGTGTGGGTCCCCCCGCTCTTTTTCCAATTGTGGGGAAATGAGAGAGGCAAGGAGAGATTGAAGGAGCAAGAGAGAGCAAAGCCAAGAGGGGACGTTTTGAAAGAGTCCCAGTGTTTTTGAAGGTGGTGACAGTGAGGTGAGGGGTGTGGAGCTGCACTCACTGTTGACCGCCGAGAGGCAGCAGGCAGGAGGTCCCCGCAGTGCCCAAGATGACATTCATATTTGGGGGACAAAGTGAGGAAGCATATCCTTGAAACAAGACATGCTGTGCTCTGTGAATGCATGTGAGGCAACCCCATGTCCCCTTTCCGTGGCCCTCGAAGGTGTCATTGTGATGTGATTAGTTTGGTGCAGTCAAAGCTGCCCATTCATCTGCTGTCATCTGTGGAGTGTCCTGGCCACACTGTATAGCACTGTGCCAGTGGCATGCAGTGTGGAATTTCCTCCCTTCTGGAGGGCCCTGGGCCCTGAAAACACCCCGTGTAAAAATTCTCGGTTGGTCGACTTCAGGTCTAACAGGAAAACGACATTGGGGAATTCAGGCCGTGCGTGACCCTTCAGAGCCGTTATAGTTTATATGTTCACGACACAGTCAAATCAGCGCAACAGAGAGAGTCTTGGCGTGTTTTATGTATCTTACATTAGCAAGAATAGGTATCGAATGATTCATTTTTACTCATTCCTTTTAGCTTATTGGCATATTTTCAGTGTTTTCCTCTTTTTTAAAGGATGCTTCCAAATGTGCTTGCTTTCTTACCGGTAGTGTGCACACGAAGAAGTAGCGTTTCCAGCTCCTGCAGTGTCCTTTCCCTGTGGGGGAAGCAGAAGAGCGAGCACCTTGGTGGTTCCACAGTAACGAGCCTCTCATTTCACACCCCGGCTCGGAAAGTTCAGCTGAACCTGCACTGACAATCTCTTGGGCTTAGGCACATGCGTACAGAGGAAAAGATAAAATAAATACAGCACACAGGTTCAGAAAACTGGACTCCGGAGTTGGCCTACCTGGGTTGGAATTCAAACTTCGCCAGCAATTAGCTGTGTGACTTTGGGCAAGTTACTTAACCGCTCTGTGCCTTCATTTCCTCATCTGTAAAATAGGGCAATAGTATTAATACTTCAGTGTTGGACAAAAATTAAATGCTTTGTTAAAAGTGCTGAGGAGAGTGCCTGGTGCATAGCCAGAAGTATCTGAGTGATACCTGTCAGACTGCTGTGATAGATGAAGCCAGCCCAGGCCTCTGGGAAACCCATGGGGACCCGAGGGATCGAAGGATGCTTGAGGTACCTGGTGCCTGTAGGCGCTGGTGGATACGGACCCCTCGACAGTTGCTGCTGTGACGGCACTGCCGACATTTCCCTTAGGGAGATGCGAAGGGCAGAGGCACAGGGAAGTTCAGTTAACCCTACGAGGGGAACGGCTCGATCCTTTTACGATGGAGCACATGAAAAAGGTGATCGATTACTGTAATACCGAGTTTTCTCTATCGTCTGATAATTCTGACCAGAAGGGCCTTCTGTGGAAGATGGAGAGCTCTTACCCTGTGGAGCTGAGCAGTGGGGCACGTTTTCTGAGTCTGGAGCCGCGGGACCCTGCTCGGGGTGGGCAGTGGGGCTGAAGCAGAGAGATCTGGGGTGTGCCTGCCCCTCCTCTGGAGCTCCTGGAGGACAGCACATGTTCTTATTAGCCGGAACAGTAGCATTTTGGGAGTAATGGCTTGGGAGTTTCATTCAGCTATGACATTGCAGAGCTAGCCAAAAGACGGGGGGAGGAAAAATGAGAATACTATAAAGTTTTAAGGCTTTTAGAGAAAATTCAGTCAGGACCATAATCTATTCCCTGATCATATTTATTGCATCAGTGAAAACTTGTTTGGGTGGCATTTATCATTCATCTCACATATTTTTTATCCTCTCCCTGGGAAAATAATGGGATGTTTGCCAATTACCTTCTTGAAATGAAGAGACTGCAAGGCTCAAATAGCCTTTGATCCCCAGTGACTACATAAAACAGGCCTGAAAGGGTTTTTTTTGCTGTGATTGGTTCTTGAATAATCATGGCACGGGACCATAATCACTTTACTTTCTTGAATGTTCGAACCTGTTTAATGCAATGCCTAAAAAATTTCTCAAGTGAATTGTTAAACTCCTTGGTCTGAAATTTGCAAAAATCAGCTTTCCATAATTTCTCTGATTACTGAGTGCAGTTGAAGATAATATCTGCACTTTCTTTTAGTTCCTGGGGGTGAAATGCATCTGGATCCGAACTGAGACTTGCATTTCTTTAATGTGATCAGGTCGTCTTTATCGCCTCACTGAGAGTCGATGTTAAATTCTTCATACTGTCCTGTCCCCTGCGGTTCCCACTGCTCCAGTTTTATCCGAGCAACTTTTCCCTCAAACAGGACACCTCTGTCCATCTTGCAGCTCTCCTGCCGAATGCTCGCTTCCGGCTCGTAGGAAAGGCCACTTTGGGGTCAGGGGAGGGATGAGGAGGGAGGGAGCAGTAGGCAGTTTGTTGCTTAATATGTGTTTCGTGCAAATTCAGAATTTTCAGGTAGAATGCTGGTGTTAGTCAGTGTTGCTATTGTTTTATTACCAGTGACAGAAACTGTCTTAATTTTAAAGCAGAAGTCAATGTTAAACCCAGAAGGGATCTGAGAGACTTTACTGAGACTGGTTGAAGCCGGAATTGGAAGACTGTCAGTGTCCCCGCGGAACGCGGGGCACTTGCTCCACGGAAGTCTCCTGTTTACCCCCCTGACTGAGTCTTGTGAGTTAGTCAGTGGCCTCTGATTGGAGGCTGATCATTTGAACTTGGGGAAGTTCTGGTTCAGTGCGAATGAGGTGGCTCTTAGAATCAGAACGTCTGTAAATGCCACCTTAGGGCTAGTGATTAGCCGGATTGGAAAACCATTGAGTGAAGCAGAAACTCTCAGACTTGAACCCTCTGAAGTGCTTGTTAAAAACCAAACAGTGGGACCTCACCCTCCAAAGTGCAGACACAGTGAGCGTGGGGTGAGCCTGGGCATGTGCATTTGAATGCGCTCCAGGCGACTGTGAGGCTGCTGCCGAGAACCACTGGCACAGGGGCTAGCCGGCCCTTGGTGGGCCTGGCGGCCTGCGTGTCTAACTCCGTTCTGGTTACTTCTGACTTTGTAACCTCTGTCCCGGGAGATCCAGGCTCCTCTGTGGGATGCCTCTACCAAAGACATTTAAACTTGTCGTCAAAAGCCAGTAGTTGAATTTTATGAATAGGTATTGAGCAAAGGGTACATTTATCTCAGTGTAGCTTCCCACCGACTACTTACCTTGTCACTGCTGGTGTCCAAAACCACTGTCTGTGGCCCGTGGCCTGAGCTGCATTTATGGGTTCAAAGTCACCAACCACATCCAGTTTGCCGTTCCACCTTCCTTGCTAGAAAAAAACAGAGAATGTACTGGTTTTAAGGCTCTGATTATGAGCTGTAGAAAAATAGGCTGACTTCAAAGAAGAGACCTGGGAATGTAACAGAACGTTTTCTCTCTTAGCAACCAAATGGAAATCTGCTCTTCCGCCCCTCCACACCCCTATGCCCTGAAATATAAAAGGAAAGCTCACCTTTAGCGCAGATGGCTCCATTTTATAACCTCCGGACCTTTATTTAGGAAGTCTGTGTACGAGTCTTAACCATCGCCTTGGAAGAGCCCTGGCAAAATTCTGCACACCTCGCTAAAGGTTTGGGATGCGAACAGATGCCAAGATGAGTGCCTTGTTCCGCTTGCAATCTAAATGCGTCGTGCACTTGTTCCGAACCTGACCCTTTTGATGCAGATCCGCTGCGACTTTATCACAAACACTTCCTGAGGTGTACCGTGCTGCAGAGAAGCCATGCCCCAGAGCGGTTTTCTCTTGGAACTTCTTTCACTTTTCTCCTGTAAATTTGGAAGATGAAAGACAAGTTCCCAGGAGGTAAAAATCACAAAACAAAAACTAAAAAGAAAGGAAAGAAAGGAAAGAAAGGAAGAAAGAAAGAAAGAGAGAGAGAGAGAAAGAAGAAAATCATATGGTTTTATGCCTTGTCTTATGTGGGAATTGAAAAGTGCCACCTACCTTGACACAAAAAGGGGTCAGACGGATGAAAACATCCGTTTGCCGCAAGAAAGACCTCAGTGCCTGATCCACTTATGAAATCCTCATCAGTGCTCAAGATGAGACGAGGAAACGCAGGTTCGCAGAGGACCGAGGAGCAGTCGCCCCCCGCCCCCCAGTGGCTGATCTGCCCCGCAACCAATTTAGTGACTCCCTGGAAGATGTCAATCTTCGGGGAATAGAAGCCTTGTTTTGGAAATGAGTTGCTCACAGGATTGCGTCACCGTGTCTAGCATATAGCTTTGGAGAAAAAGAACATCGCTCCCCTTCTTCAGCTTCCAAAGAGCTTGTCTACGGCGGAGACTTGGGTTTCGGTTCTTTCATAAATCACCTCGCATGGACAGCTGGGATTAGGAGGAAGCCGTGCCTGTTAGCAGACCAAGAGCCATTCTCTGGTCAGGGGACAAGATCAAGGGCTCTATTTATTATCCAAGGTTGACGGTTGGCTCAGTGTCTCCCACTCAGATTTTGCCTCTGGGAGCCCGGAAGCATTAAAAACATGTCTCCCCGCTCTGGTCTGCGTGATTTGTACTCTCAACCTCAATAGCGTCCTTGGAGGGTGAGCTCACGGCCTCCATGGAAAGCTGCCCGACGTGGCTGGGCTTCGTCTCGTCCCTGGAGTGATGTCACAGGCACGGAAGCATCTCTCTCGTATTCGAGGGGGTTCAGGCAGCAAGGACCACTCACCTTTCCACTGATTCAATTATGTGGAGCTCTGCTGTGGGCCGAACCCCTGCCACATGGCGCAGATGCCCCTGTGGGCAGGACCCACATGGTTCCCGCTTCGTGGAGCCATAATGGAGAGTGAAAGCAAATCCACTAGTGATGACAGGACAGTGGAATAAGGACCATAAAATGCCATGAAGCCCTCCGAAGCTGTGCACATGTGTCACCGGTGCCAGAGACTAGTAGAAGGTGCCAGCATGGCTGCAGAGGAGGGGAACTGATCACAGTCTGGGGAGAGGGGGAGATGCTGTTCTTTTAAGATTTTCTGGAAGAAGTCATAGCTAGGCTGAAATCTGGACAATAAATGTGGATGTGCCGGAGGAGAGAAGCATTTGGATGGGAAGCAGACAGCAGGTGCAGAGGCTCGGGGACCAGGGAAGAATGCAAAACATGCCAGAAATGATCTGAGAGGGGTGGAGTGGGCAATGGAAGCAAGAGGTGGACAGAAGTGATTGGAGATTTCTTTGCTGACTTTTATCCTGAGAGCAGAGGGGACCACTGGGAGACTGAAGCAGTGATGCACCTGACCAGACCTGGGCAATGGGCTTGAGGGGCAGGATTACTGGACTGAATTACCAAGAATTATTCCCTTAGGGCAGCGTCTACTGAGTCCTAGCAGATAAGAGTGCTAGTCGGGGATGGGCAAAGTGAGGACAGAGAAGGTAGTTGTCAGTGCACTTGGCAGGCAGCAGGGACCCTTCCGTGGCATTTTATGATTTATAGATGCATCTTCCCCAACAGGAAAATAAAAAATCAAATCATCTCTCTCTGAAGAGTGCATTTCTTTAAAACAATAGGTACACATACACACACATTCACACACCCACACTTGCATATTTCACGGGCATGGCTGTGTGTAAAGAGAGGCTCGAGATAAAGAAGGGGTTGGGTTAACTGGCACTTCCTATTCCAGTTCCTCAGTTGCTTTATCGATGCTCGCTGTGTAGGGACGTGCTTCCCCAACCTTGAGGCAATAGAATTGCAAGAGGAAGGAAAGGCTCTTGATTGGGTCAGAGCTAATGGAAATATGGTGAGAAAATTTTTTAAATGTTTTGAAACTTTTGGACAAATATTTTAGTACGACTGTCTTTTTAACGTGAGTCCCCACCACCCGTGCCTATTATCCCTGAATTTTTTGGCAACCCTGAATGATCAATTGTGATCAAGTTTTCTTTTATCTAATGAAGTGAGACCCATTTCCTTGTATGACTTTGTAATAGCATGCTGTAATAAACATTCTAGATAGTTCCTCACTTGAAAGATTTTAGTCTGACATAATAAGTTGAAGTTTAATAAAAATGAATACTTCTTACACAAGAACCTAGGAAGAGCAGTGTTTATTGGATTTTGTCTATGCCAGGACTGTGAATGAAAGTTTAGGTAAGATATTTTGCTTGGTTTTCACAACAATCATTGGAGGTGAGTTATGCCTTTTCAGAGAGGCCTTTTATACCTTTGCAAATTTTTTCAAGTTTCCAAATTTCAGTACTCAGGAAGCTGCTTTCATTTTTGAAAATATTAGAGACTTGCAACTGAAAAATCTCCCCTTCAGTAACACTCACTGTTCTGGTCTCCTTTTGACTGGGCATGCTCCGTGAGGGGCAAGATCTCGGGACCATCTCCCATACTTTGCCTTCCCCTGTCATGTGCTCGCTTTGAGGAATTGACAGTGACGAGAGCTGCCCAGGCAGCCTCTTCCTCCATTTTCGTGGCTTCTTGGGGGAGATAAGCTCATGTGTTCCATCCGGCCACGGAGACTTCAAAACATTGGAGACAATCTGAACTCCTTTCTGAAAGTTTTCTCAACCAGGAAACTCCAGCTCAATATTTAATAAAAAAATCTTTTAAAGCTTTGCAGGACATAGAATGGGCCCTTGTTATAGCCAACTTTCTACTGCTCAGCCTGGAAGAAGAAATAGCCTGCAAGGGTAATTGAGATTTGGCTTCACTTAACAAGATTACGACTGGGTGGACCAATCCCTTCAACATTTGCCAAAAAAAAAAAAAAAAAAGGCAAGAGAAGAGGCAGAAAAGGAGCTATCATGTTGGCAAAGTGCTCGAACATCCCTTGCCTTGTCCCAGCAATGGTCCCGAGTCTGTCTCAGACACAGTAGTTGTCTCAAGCTGTCAGTGGTGATGATGTGACTGGTCACCCTTCTGGGCTTCCCCTCAGATGTTGCATGGAAACTGCAATCAGTCTCATGTCACAGAGGTGGCTATGTGATCAGAGGGGCTTTGAGCCAATGTGGGCTGCTCTTTGAAACAAGGAGTGAAGTGAGTTCAGACTACTGGGGAGGGCCACGGAGGGGAGGGGCGCCCTGAAGGAGCCTGGGTGGCCCTTTACACAAAATCACACGACTTTCTAGAGAATATTGAATTGTGCTCTATGTTGTTACATTTTAGTAGGAATTATGTAGCTATTGCACAGGAAATTGGAAGTGGTCCAAGTTAGTTATGTTTAGAATCCAGTTTTGATCACTTGCAGGAATTTAATGGTGTTTTTGCACCTTTTGTCAAGAGAGAAGTTTCTGTGAATTTTAAAAAATTTCTTTAGTGAGTAGACAGCCAAACTAAGGGTTAAAATAATATATTGGTTTGTATTTTGTTTTCTGTCAAAGTAAACCAGAATTGAAACGTCAGTCACCCTTGATTCCCGTGGGTTTGTTTCAAGAAGTGCCATTTTATAACATAGATGGATGGAAATATGATGGAAACATTCATCTGAATAGATTAAAAGTCTGAGTAATAGACTATTTCCTTTACTTTTAATGTATTTTCACTTGTAATTAAACTAATATGTGGTTATGGAAAAAGTCAAATCGTACTAAAGGTTAATCACAAAACCAATAGCTCCCCGTCCCCGACTCTGTATCCTTCCCCAAAGGGACCAATTCCAATGCTTTCAGCTATTTCTTTTGTTGTCTTTCTCCATGTAACTCATGTACTGCTCATTCTTGATTCATGGATTTTGAATTCTACCTGTGGAACCCCTGCCGTGGTTGATGGTGATTATTTTATCTCTTTCACACGTGCCTCTCTTTACTGACCTATTATCCGGGTATGCACCTTACGAACAGCACTGTTGCTACTAATACAAATCTTGAATGTGAAAGCATCTGTTACAATCCCAGGCTCTGCACCCGCATTTTGATACAGCAGGTGCAAGGTGGCCTCACTTTCGTGCAACATGCATTCACACGAGCGGTTCAGGTAACCCTGAGACAGGTATCCAAGGAAGGTGTTTGGAGAAACTGCAGCCTAGGTGTCAGGGGATGCAGGATTTCTGGAATTGTGGAGGTCATAAAGGCATAATAATTTGGAAGCAATAACTCAGGGATTCTGCTTTAATGGCTAGGTAAAATGAATCGATAGACTCCATGCCAATTGTTCATATGTAATTATGTAATTGCTGTTCATAAATAAGATTGAAAGTGGTGTATTCACCTGAAACATAGCAAACACAGACCCCCCCGGCCCCCTCCCCAAATGGTTTGCCAGCAAAAGCATAAGCATTCACTTGACCTTTTAATCAAGTGATTTGTAATGTTCTTTGATGTCTAAATATGTGTTTGTATTTGTCTAGGTGGCACAGAGGCTCCCAGATGTGACAGCTGGTGGGGAACAGGGCAGAGGGTAGACTCTAAAAGTCAAGGTGCAGCCAGGCAGAGGCTGGGCACTGGGTAATAAAACCTCCACAGCCCAGCTTCAGACACATGGTTGTGCCCAAGGGCCGAGGTGAGCTAGAGGGATCCCAGGATGGCGGCGCCTGCTTCTGGAAATCGGGAGTGCATTGTGCTCATGCATCTAGGGAGGCACGGGTTGCATCCTCTTTAGGAACTGCTACTGCAAGAAGGAGGCTTCTACCCACTTAGCCTGAGGTTTAGGGGCAGAGAGAGCAGCGATGCTAGGTCCCGGTGTCAGGCAGAGTGAATGTTCAACGATTATGAAGGGAACTGAGGCAGACGACCAGCCCGAGAACATGAGCCGGTTGGGGTGAGAGAGAAGACGAGTCTAATACTCCTTCCAGGTCCCAGGCACGTCTGACTGTGAACCAGACTGGGGGCGGGCAGGGGAGCCTGGCACGTGTTCACGTGCTGCTGGTGCCTAAGAGGAAAAGCTCTGGAGATAAGGCTGCCGGGGTATTTCTACCTTACCTGCTAGGCTTCTGCATTTGTTTGGAAGCTAAAACAGGGCTTATTAGTTAGCTTGTCCAGCTCTGGGGATTTGGGGGGACAGAGGATGCCCAGGACCAGGAGGGGTCAGGAAAAAGGCTCAGGAACTCTCAGAGTTTCATGAATAATTCTGGATTCCCTTCTTTGGGTTCGACGTTAGAGCTTGGCCGCCTGGTCCAGCCTAGGAAGAAAGGTGATCCAGTATCTATCAAGGACCTCTGGGGAGTTGGGAAGGTAGAGGGTGTGAGACTGGTTGGCCCCTTACTTTCTTTTGCCCTGACTGGTCTGAGAACTGGGTTGGGGATGTGGCCCTAGGGAGATAGGTTTGGAGCTGTGGCGGGGGGACAGGACTAGGCAGAGTTAAAAGATGACCCTGTCAGACAATCAGACATTTTAATTACCATCATTTTTATGAATGGCAGATTCTCCATTTGGATTATTTTCTTCAAGGGACAAATTTATGCAGCGGTTTCTTGAATTTTGAAATGAGGGGGAATATGGAAACTTCTTGTTCAGCTTCCTTTAGATGAAAACTTAAGCAAGTAGCTACAGATGTCAGGTTGTTGACTTCAGCACACCAGGCATGATTCTTGTAGGTTCTGGTTTACTCAAGACAATGACCGTCTTGTGAGGACAACCGGCCTGCGGTGTATCGGAGAAGGGTTAGCTGGAGTCTCATAGTGTTCACATTGATTGCATCAGATTGATCACTAAGAATTCAGAGCCCCTAAAATGAAAATGGCCACTGTGTTTATTTATAAAAGTACTTTGTTGGTCCTCTAAGTTGAAGTTGATGACAGCTAATGTTTTTAGAGAAAAAAACACAAACTCTGGAGACAGAAGCATCTGCTCTTTCTCAGCCTTGCCTCCTAGGTTTATACTTCATTTTTTTACCCACACAAAGGACTGTCTTTTTTCTACTGAATACCTGAATATATGGGTGCAAATGACTGATATGGATTCTTGACAGGTTTGCTGGAACAAAACTGGTGTTTTCGGGCTTTGACGGCCCAGACCTGGCCAGCTCCGTGGGTGGCAGTGATGGTCCTTTTCTGCCCCGTAATCCACACGGCACCGCCGTCCACTAAGTGAACTTGCCGGCTTAAGTGATGACGTACAGTGTTTCCCTGGGACCAGAGAGTTCATTTCTGCGACCCAAATGTGTGGCTCTACTTTGGGTTGCTTTTCATGGTTGTAAGGATGACTTCGTAGGCGGTAGACCTCAAGAATGTGAAAGTCGAGGTTTTGGAGTCAGCGGTCCTCAAAGAGCCGTCCATGGACCCCTGGCAGTTCCCAAAACTGTTTCAGAGTGTTCACGAGTTCAGAACTATTTTTACCATGATACTAACACGTTATTTGCCTTTGGGGGCGGCTATCACATTTGCACTGATAGTGAGCACACGTGCCAGACCACCCACGTGGCCAAGGCCACGGCGCCTCAGTGGTCACTGTGTTGCTCCGAACCATGTGTTCTGTTAGGTAAAAAAGCCATTTTTACTTTAAAATGTCCTTGATGAAATTATAGGTTATTTGTTTTTATTAAAGCTTACCCTTAAATGCAAAAAATAGCCTTACTGAATATTGAAATACCGTGGATGTCTAAAGGAAGACCACTCAGGAGCACCTCTGAGCTGTGAACTGAACCAGCCCCTTTTTTTAACGGGATTCCATTTTTACTCGAAAGAATGACTGACAGATAAATTATTTCGATTGGGGCATTTGGTAGACATCTTCTCAAAAATAAAAAAAAGGAAGCGAGCCCGTCACTTTAAAGAAAATGTACGGCAGCCTAAATCCCCAGTGACAGAATTTGAGCTTTTGTGGGAAAATGAGAATGTTGGAAAACTTTTATTTGCCACCGTGAGCTTGACAGATTTATGATAATTAGAGACTTTTTGAAGACGTAAGAGGTGATATTAATGAAGGTAATTTTTTGATATTTGATAATGAAACATACCAACATTTGGAAGATTTGCTTAAATCAGTATTTTCCAAAAGGCCAGACCACAATGTCACAAGAATTATGCATGGGAAAAATGCCCATCTAAACTGGAAGATATGGTTTTGAATTCCACTTGGTAACCCACCTTTGGTATAGTATCAAAGAAGAGTATTCATAATCTAAAATGGCTCTTAAAATCTGCCTCTAACTTCATGTCCGAGTAAGGCTGGCTTTTCTTTAAATACTGCATCCAAAATGACACATTGCAATAAGTTGGAAGAAACAACTAGGAAAATCCCATATTTTCTATTAAGCCAGACATTAAAGAGATTTGCAAAAAGGATAGAACAGTGCCAGTTTCCACACTAATTTTTTGTTCGTTTCAGAAAGTATATAGTTATTTATCATAAAAATGTGCTACTTATGTTAACACAATTGATTTTTGTTATTTTACAATAAACAAGCTTTTACATTTTCTCAGTCTTAATTTCTAATACAGTAAATATTAATAGATAGATATAAGCCATGTAAACAAAAACTCTTTGGTAGGTTTCATAATTTTTAAGAATGTAAAGAGTTCCTGAATCAAAAAGTTTGAAAACCACTGGTTTAAACTGCGTTTTCCACATATGACCCAGATGAAGAAACCTTATCTTGCTTAAATACAAAGCAAGTCATTTTCTACTTTCCCCCCTCCCCGTGTTCTTAGCATTTCCATTGTCCTTTGGCGCTTGTGTGTTTCTCCAGAAATGTCTGTAAAATATCTTTGCTGATACCCATCTGTAGGCTCCAGACATATTCATTGTCCACCTGGGAGGAGGCACCAACTGTGGACTCTACCACCTGAGGGGGAAGAGAGGGACTGTATGCAGTTACGAATAAGCTGTCATTGTCTGTTCCATCTGGCAAACTCCTTTCTGGGGGACAGGTGGACAGCTAGCTGGGGACGTGGTGGCTAGCCTGAGTGCTTCGGTGTAAAACCTTTCTTATCTGAAGACCGAACTGGAATTTGGAGGAATGTTTCTGAGCTCATCATAAAGAATGTCATCAACATGATGGAATATTACATGGGCAATGAAATGTTAATTGTGGAAATTCATGAAAACTGCTTGCTAGGATTTCAAGTAGGGAAGGTAGATTACCCAACAGTATTACAGTCTATCATCACATTCTGTCAATGAAAGCTGTAATTATTTATTGCTAGGCACTGGGGATACCCTGGTGAATGAAAGATTCAGTCCTTGACTATAGATATAAAATTATATATGCATGTGGACAAATTTGAAGGTCATGAGTAAAAATGACAACAGATTAATGGGGAAGCTGCTTCAACCCTCTCACACTGTTTAAAAGGGATAGTTTGTTGACATTAATATTTATTTCAATATCAGGGAAAGAGGGGGCTCTTTTTACCCCTGTCTCTTTAAAACGCTGGGCGCTGGGAAGGGCGCTGAGCCTTCTGGCAGCTCCCAGCCTGGCGTCCCTGCCTGATCCCCAAAGCTCCTTTCTTGTGCTCTGTTTACATAGCTCCTTGACCAAACCTAGCCCAGGGCTGTCACAGCCTCACTGTGGCCCCATGAGGTCCCACCCAGAGGGAGCGACAGCAGGAAATAAGCCTTTTCCCTGGGTTTTTGTTTCTGACATTACCACCTTCTGAAGATTCCGTAAGGGATGTATTTGTGTGCAATGTGTCATTTTTTAAAGGCCACCCAAAGTTGAGGGGCAAGTTTTCTAGGCAAAAAAAAAGACAAGAGAAAGACACTGCTGAAAGAGCCCTCAGCATATTCTCCAAGCATCCCATTTAAATACATGGAAACCACTTCCCACAGGGTCAGCCTGGGGAATTTGTAGCCAGCTCTATTTTCATAGGATGTGGGAGGTAGAGTTTTCGTACTGTGGTATTTAGAAATATTCCAGAAATGCTAGACATTGGTAGGATGACCTGGTTTGTGGAACTGGAAAAAGGCTTAGAATTATTTTTTTCTATAGTAAAATATGTAAAAGTTCTGAAAAAAAAATCAAGACAATCCTGAAAAAAAAGAGGGAATCCTGACTATAGCTTGAATTGACAGTATTCTTCAAACAAACATATGAAAAACCTCTGTCAGAGTGATTTTTGGAACTTATAAAAATATAACCTTAAAAATGAATTTGAAGAGCATATTTTTAATATAGTATTTATGGAAGGGGGAGGATTTGAGGAACAGAATTGATCGTTCAATTAAGGAATACTGATTACTCAGTATAAGGACTTGTTTAACCAAAAATTGTCATCAGGAAATTGTGCTAAAGACAAAGGACCCTATAGTTGTGGATACTTAGGACAGACGTGCAGTCATACATGAAAGTTGACTAGCATTTTCCAAATTGTGTTCCTCATTATATTGCAGCAGAATATGTTTATGTTCTGAAACAAAAGGGTTCTGTGGTCAAATAAGTTTGAGAAACATCGTACCCTCTCTTCTCCCTATTGAGTACACACGTGCGGTGAAGGATAAGAAAAGCCCTGCGATAACGAAACCTATGTGACGTTGTTTAACACAACATTACCGTTTCTTTGCAGGACTCTTGTGTCATGGAACCCCTATTATCCTTTTAGGAAACAGGGTTCCCCAGAGAACTGGCTTAGGAAATGCTATAGGAGGTCATTGAATGTGAATTAACCTTGACAGTTGGGATGGAAAGATTTGGCCAATCCAGACAATTCTTCCAGGGCCTCTGCAAGAAGACCAGTGAACGCTGGCATATGCTCGCAGAAGCTGTCATTGTCTTTGACATCTGGCTGACTCTTTCACATGAAAAGACGGACGGCCAGCTGGGGTGGTGACAGTTTGCCTGGATTCTTCATGCTGAAGGTCACCCTTACCTCTGGACCTCAGATGGATGTCAGTGACATTGCCCATCAATGCTGTGTTTTACAGAAAAATTTTAAAAACAATGGTCATAGAGTGACCTACGCTGTCTGTGGGGTTGCCTCCCACGCCCCTCGGGAGTGCCAGCTTCTTTGCGGCCGCGGAGCAGGGCAGCAAGGGAGCCAGCCAACCTGTGTCCCTTTCCACAGCGAGACAGAGAGGCGCGCCCTGCGGCCCCCAGAACACAACCCTCCTTAGGAAAACAAACATTTGCAAGTTTATTTTATAAAATCTGCGCAGAACTTATACAAATATATTGTGACAGCAGCTGTCATACTGCATATATCAAGAAAGTGCTTTGAAACTGTTATGCAAATACACGGGCGATGTATACACTACTGTACACCCCAAAGACCACTCCACGGGTTCCTGGAGCCAAAGAAAACAGCAGCGTTCTCCAGCGAATTCAGAGCGAAAGTCATCCCAACCCCGGACCTTTCACCACCCTGTTCTCTTGGCCAGCAAAAGGTCCTTTGAATGGCTGGTCCTAAAGGGAGCGAGGCAGGGTAAGGATGCTGAAGGTTGCATTTTATCGGTAACCTTTAAAGGTCAAGTACATAGGTCAAATACTGTTCAGGGTGCTTTAAGCACGTTCACTCATAAAATTTTCACAACAGCTTTGTGGGGAAAATGGCATTGTTTAGTAATAAAATAACTAAGGCTCAGATGAAATAAATAGCCCAAGGTCACTCATTTATGGAGCTGGCTGGGATTCAAAATTAACTTGACCCTGACTATTCGTAAGAGCTACCATTTAATGAGCACTTGCTATGCACCAGCCACTGAGCGAGGAGCTTACCTCCATCATTTCATTCTTTATTTGCTCTCTGTGAGTCTGGGTACTGCTGTTTTTCCTAATTTACAGCTGAAGAAATCGAAGCTTAGGGAAGTCAAGTAACTTTGGTGCCAAGTAGTGAGGGAGGTGCAAACTAGGGTTGGGGGGAGCCCTTAACCCCCAGGGGCTTCTTCCTTGGAACCGTGGGGGTTTTTCCAGTTTCCCTTCTTGATTTAGAATCTGGAACCTTCCCTGGTTTGCGCTGAGCTTTAAGTCACCGGTCTGCTCATGACGCCACTGACCAGGAGTTCATAAACATTTTAAAAAGTCATTATTTTCCATGAAACTTTTGATTTATCGCCCCTTCTCTGGAGTTTGGTATCATTTCCACATTCACGGATGATGTTATTTCTACAACTCTAATAATAGATCAGATTTGGAGTTTGGAGAATATTTCAATGCAAAGACCTCACATCGAAGTATTAGCTGAAGGAAATGGCCTTTTTACAAAACTGTGCGATTGGGAACGTTTGAGAATGGAATCATTTAAAATTTTCACTATGAACAATTTTGGCGCTTTTGTCATTTCCAACTTTTAAGAACTCTTCCGCTCTTTAAAGTAAACCTCATTAGATCCTCTGAGAATTGTGGATTTTGAATCCTTATCCTCTTGTACTTGCCTGTTTTCCCACCATGGCATGTTTTATTCCAGCTGTAAAGAGACCATCCATTTTCCAGGCAGAATCGATCCAAGAGAATGAGCCACTTGGGATTCCAAAGTTAGGCTGCCTGCAGGCATTTGTAAAAAAGGAGCAAAATCTAAGATTAATGGCTCTCCCGCCAGGCCAGCTCGGACTCTGTGGGTCATACGCCTTGTCCTGGACCACTGGAAACGCCTTCCTAGAGCAGCAGCACAAGATAGCCATTGCCCATGAATGTCCACACTGTGCATTTTAAGTAAAACCTACAACATGAGCGAGTGTATTTTCCACCTTAGCAATTTTTTTGAGGGGAGATGGAGACACTTTGTTTCGGGGTTGCACCCAGAGAGTCTCTGAATAGCCTTCTCAGAAAGCTCCTTAGAGCAAAGAAAACTTTTTATGTCATTCCTAAAAACTAAGAGAAATATTTCACTGCAGGGGCAATATTCATAATCAACGCCCTCGTGGGTGCCCCGGATATTCTTCCGATCATGTATTTATTCTGCCAGTCAGAACTAGCAATATTCTGGGCCTGAGTTGGTCATATACTTTGATGTACTTGTTTATATCAGTTCTCGGAGCTTGAAAACCAAACTGTGATACTTGTCGATGAGGCTCTTTATAAACAATACAGATTGATTTAAAAAGGAATTTTTCTGGATTTCTTGGTCGGAAAAGGGCTAGATGTTCCTCTTTTAGTATATAAATTTTCCCTTATGCGCCTCTCTTCAAGACACTGCCACCATCCTCCACGTGGCCCTGGTATAATAAAATGGTAGATGATTTTGAACCACTGCCTCCCTGAGTCCCGGGCATTCCCTGTCCCCCACCCCCATGCTCCCCTTCGACTCTACTCTTTAAAGGGAGCCCCTGGGCTCGCTCTGAGTGGCGCATCTCTGGCCCACTGATCGCTGACGTCCTCACAGGTGTTCTAAGCAGATTGGCCTTTCCCATCAAAGGTGGCCGTTCACTCTTCTTCCATTAGTTCACAGGAACCATGGAGACTGTCCTTGAAACATTTAGGGCCATTCTGGCAAGGACTTAGGAACTTCTGTCCTAGCCATGGTCTAAAACGTCCAGTCCTGAACTGCTGACCTTTCTGTATTACTTCCCAATAGAAGGTGCTAATTGCGTTGTCCAGGTAGAACTCTGTTCTATTCCTTCAATAAGGTTAAGGATTTAATCCGTCAAGGACTGAATCCTATGGTTCTGCATTTTTCTTGAAAACACCCTGGCATTGCTAAGCATGTTGTCACACTTATGGAGCTCTCGTTGCCTCGGACCCTGTACCTGACCAGATGAGCGTTCTACCCAGCTGCTCCCTCCTGAAGGCATCTCCTCCCTTCTGGCCTTTCCACAGCGTGTTCTGGCCATGATCACAAGGCAAAGCTTCTGAACCCAACCTGCTCTCGTTGCAGGAGAAGCTCAATTTAATAGAACTCACTGCTTCTACAAGAGCCCAGATACTTTCTCTTTCTGCCCGGCCAATCGATAAATACATTTGTCAGAGGATGCAGCGGGGGTGGGGTGGGGGGTGGGGGGCTTGTCTCCAGGTGCTATTCTACATCGCCCTCTTCTGGACACTGATGGCCAGTTGTCCTGCAAGTCTGTTCACGAGAGAGGAAATACCGCTTTCCCGGGCAGGCTGCTTCCATCTTCTGCGCTGTCTCTGCTGAGGCTGCCTCTGATAGAGACCGCCACCTTTCCCCACGCCCTCTGGTCCTCAATGGGCGTGACCTCGCCTTCTGTGCTCTTTGATTGTACATCGCCACTGATGTCCTGGAGGGGAAGCAGGAAGGACCAAAGTCACTTTCCTTTTATTTTTTGCATGGTTTACTCAATCCTAGGAATTCCAAATTAGTGGGATCTGCCCTTGACTGTTTCACCGAGGTTTTAGTGACACAGCCCTTTGAGGTTTTGCTTTCAGTGTCTTCGTCCCCTTGGGCCAACACGGCACCACGGCACTGGCTTTGGGGTGGGTTGAGGGACAGGTGCCAAGTTGCATTCCGACGATGCCTCCCTTCTGTCCCTGGGCTCGGGAACTGGTGGTTCTGTGGTGCCGCGTCTCCTCCTCCCTCAGGATGGATTTTTTTCAGTTGTTCTCATGAGAAACCAAACGAGTGAGACCCTCCCTTTCACTGGACTTGCCCAGACATGTCAGAACACTAGCTTTGGCTCAAACCGGGACCCCCCACCACAGCTGTTTCCAACAGCCTGTATACTTCTTCTCCTTTGATCATATTTGGCCTAGGTCACAATCATCCCAAGAGCTTGCCAAGACTGTGTTGCAGCCTGATTATCTCAGAACATAAACTCATAATGGGTTGACAAGACCAGCACCCAGGGGGATCACCAGTTGGAATGAATCGTGCCAAAAACCTCTAGTCAACCTGGACCGTGTCCCCTGATGGAGGCCAGAGCACTTACAGGACTCCATGACACTTTACTTACACTATTTTAATAGTTGTTAGCATTTTAGGAAATTGGCACCTGGTACAAAATACAGAACTGCACGTAGTAATTATACTGAATGAAGATTTTGAAAGTTTTCATTTGAAAACTACAGTGTTTCACATATTTGTTGAATAGGCGAACAGAAGCCGAAAGGCTGCGACTAGTCCACTGCTATTCAGAAATTAAAATAAACTGTAAATATAATTTTGGGTTTTTCAGGAGCATTTTAGGGCAAACTATATTAGGAAATAGCTCAAAAACTTCTAAGCATCATTCTGTCAGGACACTGAGGGAATGCAGATGTATCTCAGTGAAGACGAATCCATTTCAAGGACAACAGATACTCTGGTGCCTCAGGAGGCCTCACGGGAGCACCCACATTTTTGAATTATTTCCAACTTTAACGGACAACCCAACCAGTAGGTGTGGAACCAAAAACCCCACACTGCGGATATTACGACGGCCTTGCTGTGGGGCGAGGCTGGCAGAGGAACTTGAAGAAGACCGAAGAAATGTTAACACAGCTTCTGCCCTTAGCGAACACTCAACCTAGTTCAGGGCCAATGATAAATCCACATGTGACATTATGGGAACAATATGAAACAATATATAAAGCATGCAGCATACTTAAACTGTTTTTGGTAGCCCAAAGTTAATACTCAACAGAAACGCTTTAGAGAAACAGCTCATCGGTGATGCTTATGTCTCTGTCTTTGCGGGCCCGCGTGTCCCGGGACTCTTGCCCCCAACCAAGGTCTTCCTGCACCTTCCTCCCTCGCTGTGGTGCGGACCGCCTGGGGGACATGAAAAACGCCCTCTCTCCTGCACAATGGTGTCATTTCCTTCCTTTCAGGAATGGCTCCTAGCTCATGGAAGGTGTGAGCTCTGAATGATTGCCGTTTTCATCTCCCTGGAAGCGGGCCAGCCTGCAGAGAAAGCATTTGATGTGTCAGCAGTAGGCTTGTAACAGCTTTGACTACGTACCCGATGATGAAAGGCTGAACTTGGATAAAAACGGCAAGAGAGGAAAAAGGGCTTGTTCCTTTCCTTTGGCTCTTTCTTTTGGGTGGCAGTTGAGAAATGTCCTACTGGGGTGGTCTCCGAGAACTGAACTATTAGGGGGGTCTTCCGTCGGGGATTTCTTTGTTTGTTTATTGATTGTTTCAGGGAGGGAACACCCAGGCTCGCTGGCTCGGCAGGGCCGGAGCCTTGGGGTCCTATCAGCCAGCCCGACCTCCCTGCCCAGGGAGCCCTGGGAGAGTGGTCGCGTTCCTCGGGGCACATCGCTGATGGCCCTCAGCACCTGGCCACAGACCCCAGACAATCCAGGGCTGGAGAGTCCACTCCGGTGGCCAGGACTCTCCTCTGCCCTCCATGCCCAGGGCCTTGGTGCAGAGATGTCATCTGAGCTCCTGTGGGATGTCCTCCCTTCCTGCCTCTCAGCTAGACAAAGAAAAGGGGAAAAGGTTTGCAGGAACCCAGAACCAGTTGGAAATTCGCCTCGAACTGGTCTCACCAGTGATCCATGGGTCTGTCCGTGTGGAAAGCTAGGTCTGGGCGAGAGGAGAATTTTCTGAATTTTCTCTTTTAAAGCAAAAACATGAAGAAAACAAACACAAAGCCCCTATATTTAGCTAAGTGACAAGAAAGAGCGAAGAACAAAGACTCAAAGAGGACAAATATCCCCTTTAAATATGAGGCACATGGAAGCACAGTGCAGAACCCCCTCTTTCAAAGTGGTATGAATGACACAACAGTAAACACAAGCATAACACCTATCAATTCTGCAAACCTCATATTTATTGCACCAACATGATGCCTTTGGCATTGTGAGCACACCTCTGTAGAACCTCTGTGCACTCGAAGCGTCCGTAGGCCGTAGGCTGGGCGGCCGTTCACTCAACCGGGGTCCTGGAGCTACGCTGTCAGCAGGGGAAGGTCTCACTGCGGGGCCACGCAAGTCCCCTGCAGAGGCCAGGACGGGCACTCTCCTACAACCTTCTGCAGGTGTGTTTGGAGAGGACGAACATAGTCAAACTTTGGGAGTCATCTGTCTGGCCATCAAAACACACTAAAGTCCCTATAGGACTGGTTGGCATGGTCCAGAGGGTGACCGGCCAAGTCATACAGCTCGGTGGGAACTTCAGCTTAGGTGGGTTACTGCCCACCAGCAGGACTGGCGTCATGCCCTTAAAGAGGCCTGTTGGCAAACAGGGAGGTTTCTTGACTCCATTAACACCCAAAATGTGGCTCCTAAATGTGTGCATCAGCACCTGGAGTTTTGCCCCTGACAAAGACTAGGACAAGAACCTCAGGTGGCCTGCTGTGTCTGTCACCTTCTCAAAGGCCTGGTGAAGTAACTAGAGATGAGCACATGAGGAAGAACCAACAACTTGTTCAGTTCAACAACCATACAACCAGCAGTTAAACTAAGATTCTTGACTATCTTTTCTTTCTGAAAAACGTGAGAACAACCAGCTTTTTCAGTGAGGGAAAAGCTGATGGAAGAGGTTATGCCAGTGCGTTGTGGCAGCTTCGGGCCTGAAATATTGTGCCTGGGACTGCACAGTGGAATTAAGTATCATCCCTTGAATGGTGATCGTGCTAGACAGAGTAATGTACCCACTGACCCCTGAGACGTCCAAGTCCAAGCCCCCCAAACCTGTGACTGTTACTTTATATGGCAAAAGAGACTTTGCAGATGTGATTAAGTTCAGGATTTTGAGATGGGAGATTTCCCTGGATTATTTGGATAAGGTCTCTTGTAAGAGTCCTTATAAGAGGAAGGCAGGAGGGTCACGATCACAGGAAACACGACGACCCAAGCAGAGGTCTCGAGTCAGAGCAGAGAGAGAAAGTTAAAGATGCCGCACGGCTGGCTTTGATGATGGAGAGAGGAGGCCGTGTGACAAGGAATGCAGGCAGCCTCTAGGAGCTGGACGAGGCCAGGAAATGGATTCTTCCCTGGAGTCTCCAGAAGGAATGCAGGGGCCCTGCTGACACTTTGGTTTTGGCCCAGCGATTGATTTCAGGCTTCTGCCCTCCGGATCGGGGAGATGATACGTGCCTGTCGTTCCAAGCCGCTAAGTCTGTATGGCAATTGTTGCAGCAGCGACTGGAAACCAAAACAATAACATTAACAACCACCCCGTTGGACTTAGAAACATTAATTGATGGGAAAAAGAAAGAGGATTTGTTTCAGGCTTGATTCTGAAGACAGAGCATCAGGTCGTGGTTCTGTGAATAGGCAGTGAAGGACGACGGGGTATTTGTTTCTGTCAGCCCAGGGCGTTCTCCTCTCAGGTGTTGTTTGCGTAAACTTTTATGGGACAAAATAGGGCATCTTGGTCAAGCTTTCCTGACATAACCTTGACTCTGTGTGAAATCGAAGTTGAGTTTTGTTTTGCATTTTGCAAAAGATGGTGCCTCGGGCAGCAGTGTCTAAATCATCTGGGCACGTTCGTTATTAAAAATGTAGGTTCCACCCTGGCTGGTGTGGCTCAGTGCATAGAGCGCCAGCCTGCCATCCAAAAGGTCGCTGGTTTGATTCCCAGTCGGGGCACATGCCTGGGCTGCGGGCCGGGTCCCCTACGGGGGACATGAGAGAGGCAACTGGTGGATTCTCTCATGCACCAATGTTTCTCGCCCTCTCTTTCTCCCTGCCCCCCCTTCTCTAAAAATAAATAAATAAAATATTTTTAAAAAACGCAAGTTCCTGGACTGTGGTCGAGGAAACTTCGGTTTAGTGCAGTGACTGTCCACTGGGAGTGATCTTGTCCCTCAGGGGCATTTGGCAATGTCTGGAGACATTTCTGTTTGTTACAACCAAGGAATGAAGGATGATACTGGCATCTAGTGGACGGAGGCCAGGGACTCTGCTAAACATCCTACAAAGCACAGCACAGCCCCCTAGAGCAAACACGTATCTGACCCCAAACGTCAGTAGTGCCGAAGCTGAAGAACCCTTGTCTAGTGTGTTTGAAAAACAAACACACAGAAATTATTACAGCACAGCAACATACACTTGTATACCAATGTAGAGTGTGTACCGATACATACCAACCCCCTGTCTCTGAGTGTGCTCATTATCCACTGCCATTCGGGGTGTCACCTGTCGCCTTGCCCAATCTACTTCTCTTCTTTTAGCTGGAGAGCTCGTCTGCCACCCCTCCTTGGCTTGACTTCCCGTTCTGCACTGGCCGAGAGCAGGGAAAGCCAAGTATGAAGACCCCTAGCCCTGGGAATATCTGTCAGGCTCTGACACTTTACCACAATAAATATCCAGGTCAAAGAGAGGGATGGCTAAGGACATCTGTTTATTTGTGAGTGACATTTCTGACCTGATTTGTAATTCAGGGTGGGTGCTTTGCCCGCAGATCAGCTTTGCACCTCTGTGTGTTAGGGTGTAAGACTTCCGGGTCACATGTAAACTCTGGCATGCAGGATATATTCCCCCCCATGGGCCGGCCCCCGCAGTGTTCCTGCCCCCTTGTTCCCACCTGCCTCTGGAATCAACAGAGAACCCCATTCTCTTCAAAGAATCGAACACTGGGCGGGGGGAAATGCTCTAGAATGTGCTGCAGTGTAACTAGTTGGTTGTGACTGGTTGGCGGTGAGCTGCTGTGCTCCCCGCCTCCTGTGGGCGAGCCAGGCTCTGTGTCCTGGTCAAGGGATGAGCACCCCGTCACATGCTGCGGCACGCTTTCCAGCCCCCGCGTCTCGGCGGTCCTCAGGGATGGAGAAACACCCTGCCGGCACATGGCTGTGGTTTTATCATCCTGTGCTTGTCACTGTACGACTGTCAGAGCAGGGAGACAGATTTTTATTATGCAATGACTGCTCCTCGAGGGTGAACTTTGACATAAAGCCTTGTGTTCTTGACTGAATCAGCTCAAGCAAAAATTGAGGGGCAGAAAAGAGACCTGGGACAAGTTTCAAGTCTTTCTTGTTAACACGGCTCCCTTTGGAGAAGCACTCGGAGATGCAATTAGAACAGATGACCACTTCTAAAGAGCAAACTAGCCTTTCCAGAAAAAGACGAACGGTGAAAATCATAACTCACCTATACTGTGCAAGCTCCTGGCATTCCTCTTCTGGTTGACATGATGGGAATGTAAGAATTATACGAAGATTTTCAACTTGGCAGGAGGCTGGCAGCTCTAACCCCTGAGTTGTTCAAGGGTTGGCTGTAGTCATTAGTCCCTATGTATTTTAACTATTTTTAAAAAGATTTTATTTATTTATTTTTAGAGAAGGGGGAAGGGAAGGAGAAAGAGAAGGAGAGAAACATCAATGTGGGGTTGCCTCTCAGTCACCTCCAACTGGGGACCTGGCCTGAAACCCAAGCATGTCCCCTAGACTGGGAATCGAACCAGTGACTCTTTGGTTCACAGGCTGGCACTCAATCCACTGAGCCACACCAACCAGGGCTATTTTAACTATTTAGAAATTTTCAAACATTTAACAAAATATATGGAATCCTAGGATTCCTATTGACTTTGTAAGCTGAAGTTGAATGTTCATTTTTAAAGTCTCAGCACTAAGAAACATTTGCCTATTACCTAAAATGAGCAAAACTCAAGGACATACAAAAGGAAGTGGATGCCAACAGCCCTGAACCACACCTTCTCGGCAGCATCCTATCGTTAAAGACCCCTGAATGATGCAGCGGCAGTCTGGAGCTCATTGGAATGGTGGCTCTGTCTTTCGTGCAGTAAACTTTTACTGAAATATTCCTTGAGCCCGTCACTCTCCTGAAGGATGTTGGGCTCCAAGGACTGGATCCTGGCCCAACAATAGTCTAGCTTGAAGGCAAAACCAGTGTCATCTTGCAGGGTTACCATGTGTGTATGTGTCAAAAATACAGGTGTACAGATGAAAAAAAGGAGAGGTATAGGAAGATGGAGGAATATGGGACATGGACACATCTAGTGGGCATCACAGATGAGAAGATGCTTCAGGCAACCTTGAATGAAGCAGGATTTTCATAGGGATCAGTGATGGCGGCCGGGAAGGAAGGAGGTGTGTATAAGAAAGGTGGGAGCTGTAAGATGTGCCTGAGGGCAACAAAGAAAGAGGTTCCTGGACCCCTGTCTTTGGGTTGGAGTTGGGAGGGAAGAAGACTGGAAAGGTTATGGGTATCTCGACAAAGTAGGCTGACTGGTAATAAAGAACAAATACATCTGAGTGTTTTAATGCAGTAGTTGTTTTTTTTTTCTTGCTCATTAACACGAGGTGTTAAATGGGTAGATTTTCATACAGTGACTCACAAAAGCAGGCTTTTTCCATTTTTTGCAAAGATCTTCATGTCCCCTCCATTCGGCTGGTTATCCATCCAGGAGAGAGAGAGAGAGAGAAGCATTGTGCTTGAAAGATTTTTGTGGGCAATGCCTACAAACATGGTATATTATTCTCATCTACCTCCCATCGGTCAGAACTGAGTTGTAGGGCCAACCCTAACTGCCAGAACCTGGGAAAGGGGGTGCTCTGTGTTAAGACAAAAAAGAAATAGATGCTAGCAAGTGACTTTTAGCCTGAGTGGGTTGCACTTGATCCTGAGTGCAGCAGTGAGTCACCCTCTACCTTAGCTGGGGACACAATGGTCTCTGGTGATGCAGGCTCCGAAAAGAGTGATTTTTGTACATTACATTCGCTGCTGTATCCCAGCATATGATAGGTTTCACATATTTGATCGAATAATAAAATGACCCGTGGATGTTGGAAAGGGGTCCTGGGCAGATGGAACCTTATGGGATGAATTAGGGGAAGAGAGTTGGGTCAGGGAAGTCCAACTGCAAAGCTCAATCAAGCGAGTGCAGGTACAGTAGGAATTAGTTCATTTTTAGCAACAGAAATGTTTACTTCTGCTGTTACAACTTTTTTCGTTTACAGCGTAGCCACAGCTTATAGCTTGACCGGAGTCCCTGCAGAATTGAAACCCTAGAAGCAGGTTGTGAGCCAGGAGGGCCTGGGGCTTTCTTTGCAGGCATTCATTGGAATGCAGCCTGGGGACTGGGGCTGTGCCCCAACGCTGCAACCCAAACAAAATAAAACTTGACCAAACCAGTAAACCCAGATTGGAGTTCAAGTTACTTTAAGGGACTCTAGGGGAATGCAAACTGCAGTTGTATTATGTATGCAAAATTCGCTCTTTGACCCTATTGTAAGGAAAATTACTGGAGTCCACATAATCTTCTGCCAGCTTTCCAAAGTGTTGGGCAAGTTCACTTCTATGCAATTATGCAACATTTAAAAAAACTTTAGTTTTAAAACATGCATGACAAGTAGAGGCTGATCCAACAAGAACAGAGAGTGTGGCTGAAAAGAGGACGTTCCCTGTGCACCTAAGAGAAGCTGACACACAGGTAGTGTGGTGTGACCTGCACCTTCCAGATTTTAGGGCATTGTTTGCAGATAGATTTTTTGAAATTAAAAGCCAAGGGCAGCTGACGTCCTCCCTCCAGCTTTGACTCTCGCGGCTTCTGTGCACGGGGGGCCAGAGCTCAGGGCCTGGCCTCGCGCTCACTCGTCCCTGGAGTCTGGTGAAAGCCGGCCCTCAGGATGGCGCGGAGCTAAGTGAGGAAAGTCTCGGGGGCCGGCCCAGGGTGCTTAGGAGCTCTTTAGTGATTCTTGCTGATCTGAAAATAATGTAAAAACAACAGAAGAGCTTTTTGTGGTATTTTCACATGTTCTTTATTGGTTTGGGGAAGAATCCAACACTAAAGTGGTTTAAAAATCATAAATATTTAAAAAGATATAATGTGCCCTACTCTTTTCATCCATCCCCACCAAAAAATAAACCATAATAATAAAAATGGCAAGAACAGGAAGAGAAGGCAGAAAGCCTGGGAGGCGGCAGTGTGCTGGGATGGGACGGACGGCGGGCTGGGTCCGGGGCAGAAGGTGTGGGGAAGGTCAGAGGAGATCTTTTCCTTGCCTGGGCCACGGCTCTCTGAGGCGAGTTCCTCCTCTCCTGAGGCCTCGTGAGGTAGAAATCAGCAGACCAAGGCAACGAAGGCCTGAGCGTCTCTTAATTTGTTTTCTACCTCAAACCCCAGAGATACCAATCCATTGAAATTATTCACAAATTTGAATATTTGCAATTCATTTCGCACGGGATAGTTTTCACAATCGGCTTGCAAAGGTGTTGGCTGTAAATTGACTGGAGAGCAGTTTTGTTTTGTTTTTTTTTTAAACCCCCTGTCCTAGCTTTCTAGAGATTCGGTTACAAGTTACTGAGGCTTGAAAGCCAGTGGCCTCTCAGGGACAGAGGAAGGGAGTCGTGTTAGCTGTGTCTTTGCCTTCAGGGAGGAAGGACTGGGTGTCAGAGGTCATGGGAGCTGGAGGGTTCACAGTGAGGGGGCAGGGACAATATCTTCAGGCTCTAGACTTCTCCCAGGGCACACGGAGGCTCTGCCAGTCTTCACTATCAGTCATCACACACATTCTACGTAGTGAATGGAAACCGACTAGGTTAGTTTGGTAAATTCTGTGATATTGTTCTTCCAAACACCGACTGTCTGTGGACCTGTTTTGAGCAGATTGGTGGCTCCCCCCTGCCAATCCCAACCGCACTGAGCCATCCCAGCAGGACCTAAGCTGTGGCAGATAGGGGTCCTTTCTGGTGGAAGGCATGTGCGGGACCTACGGAGACGGGGGACCCGAAAGAGGAGCAAAGTCTTGGCAAAAACCGAAGGGCTCCTTGGTTCGCTTGGGGGTTGGGAAGGGAGGCCAGCTTGTCCTGGTTTGCCTGACACACTCCCAGCTGGAGTCCTGAAAGCCTCAACTCTCAGACACACTGAGACAGTTGGCTTGTCTTCAGAAGGACAGACAGGAGGCGGTGGTTGGTGTGAGAGGAGATGCTGTCATCATCTCTAGAAGGGCAGCCTTTTTGCTGGGACAATTTGTATGGAAGACAGAAGGAGGCTTGGGAGAAATCACACAGATCTCTGCACTCACCCCAAGGACTTAGCACCAGGGAAGCCCCCAGTTTGGTCCAGACACCTTGATCATCCGATCTACGTGCACTTTACTTTGACAAATGTGCTTATTTATCTCTCTCTCTTTTCTTCAGGGAGGCAGGACACAGTGCGTGCGAGAAGTCTGTCCCATTCTCTCCTGTCCTCAGCATCTTAGCCACATCCCCCCGGGACAGTGCTGCCCCAAATGTTTGGGTGAGTGACAGTTTCAAGGTCAAAGAACAACGTCATATATTCTCGGAGCTTTCTGTTGAGGATGTTCATCTGCACGGTTCTCTTGGGATCCCCAGGTTGTCCTGTGTTCATTGCAGCTGCTTCTGATTCCATGAGCATAAGGTGGGCACAGCGCTTGTCTCTGTTCTGAGACCACCGCAGGGGCTTCTTCTCTCTGTCCTCCCTTGTGTCTGTGCTGATGCACCAGACAGCCTGGGATAACAAATGCCCTCTTGTGGGAGGACAGTATTGAAGACACGATCTTTAATCGAGCATGTGATGATAAGTCAGAACAGATTTTAAAAGCATGTGAAGTAAACACACAGAGGAATATAGACCAGTGTTACTTTTAGAGGCAAAAGCATAACATGCCAAAAACAAGAGGTTTGGAAGGGAATAATGGACAACAGCCAAGAGAGGAAGTACTAGCTCTTTCTTATTGCATATTTACTAGATACTAAGCGCCATGTGAAATATTTTATGTGCCTCTTCTCATTTAATCTTAAGAAGCTGTGATATTGGGTTGGCCAAAAAGTTCATTTGGTTTTTTCCATCAGAAGGCTCTAGTCGTGCTCATTTGTCTTTAACTTCGTGCAGCACGATGTTAGTAGATTCTGTTGTGACAGCTGTCCTATCAGTGTGCATTAAAAAAAAAAACATAAAAAATTGGTGAATTTTTGCGTGGCCATTTTCATATTTGAGATGGGAGAAAATATGCAATTTTTTGGCATGTTATGCTTTATTACTTCAAGAAAGGTAAAAATGCAACTGAAACACAAGAAAAAGATTTGTGTAGGGTATGGAGAAGGTGCTGTGACTGATCACATCAAAAGTGGTTTGTGGGGTTTCATGCTGGAGATTTCTCGCTGGACGATGCTCCACGGTTGGTTAGACCAATTGAAGTTGATAGCAATCAAATCGAGACATTAATTAAGGACCATCAACATTATACCTGGTGGGAGATAGCTGACATATTCAAAATAGCCAAATCAGTAAAGTTATTGGTGAAAATGAAAAATGTGTCTCTTAGCTTACGGAAAAAAAAATGAAATGAACTCTTTGGCCAACCCAGTATATTGGTACTTAATGTACCACATAATTCCAATGTGTAATTCAGGTGCAATTATTAACTTTATCGTTCCGAGATGGAAGTAGATTTCTGGATGGCGGCACAGCCAGGGAGTGATGGGTTGATACTGGGACCCAGGTCCCTGTGACTACTGAGCCTGTGCTTTGACCTGCTGCAGCCATCCCCTCTGGTGACACAGAGGGCAGCACATATGCCACCCACTGCAAGGAGACAATCCATGATGGGAATCTCTCGAGCATGAGATTCTTGGGCTTTGTTTTATAATCCGTATGTCAGCTCCTTCCATATGATCCTTTGCCTCCTGCGTTAGTGGAGGTCAGACTACTTAAGATTCAAGTAAAAGCAGCTTGACCCAACCATATGAATGCAACAGAGCCCCCAGCCACCCCAGCAGAATCTCCAGGGGGCTCATATTTTTCCAAGTCTCCACTGGCTTTGTGTTTCTGCTCCTGCTATTTCTTTGTTCCCTTCCTTCCCCTTTCCCTCCTCCTCCTGCTCCTCTTCACCTCCCCCTCCCGCCTCCCCCTCCTCCACCCCTTTCCCTTCCTTCTTCACTATGTCTTTTTTTAGAGGTACTCTAATCCAGTCTTTTCACATCTCACCGTGCTATTGAGTCAAGGCTGGTGTAGCAGATTTTCCTGAAGTTTTGCAGTCACCAAGGGCGATTACTTCACAGAGAACATGTGAAATGAAATATTAAGCTTCCATTGTTTTTGAAAGGTCTCAGCCATTTTTGCCTTTAGGGACATTTTACTGTTCGTCTCTTCTATTTGGGCACCAGTCACCAGTTTCTGTCCACGCCCTTGTCTTGAATCCTCTCTCCCTTCTGTCATAGTTTGTTCTTCCCAATTCCAGCTCAACCTGTTGATTTATTTTGTTCATTCCCAGCTTATTAAAGCCACACTCTGGAGCCTATCTTTCTGCAACCAAACCAGCAGATGAAGGTGTCTTGTTCACTAAGGTAGTTTTCTCCGCTTTGGGAGATTCTACTACCAACTCTATCTAACAAAGTTTGCCGTCCTGCTACACACTCATACACAGATATATACTTTTTAAGTAAATATGAAATAATGATCAGAACAAAGGAGACTTGTCGGGACATACCTGACATATAAAGATATTTCTACAGATACGTGTGCTTCATGGATTGTCAGTGGGCGCTTCTGCCCCTGGAGTAGAATTGGCTAGTTCATGGTGGTCGAAATCGTCATTCTGTGGGTCATGGTGGAAGCAGTGTCCTGTCTAAGCAGGAAAGTCACCACAGAGGAGGTTGCGTCAGGGGCCCGGCCTCGAAGATAAGCAGGATTGATTAATGCTTTTAAGCTGGTACCAGGGATCCACTGAGTCAGCTCAGAAGTGTCTCATGTGAACAGTGGCCGTTGTATTGAATGCAGATTTTTCTGTCCATTTGTGGTCATAAGACAGGCTACAAAAGGAACAGAAAGTCTTAGGAAACTTGAAAATCGTAACTCTCCCAAATGAGACCTGTTTTTGGTTGGGCTAAGCCCCAGTGGAATAATGTGGAAATGGTTCAAATCAGGCTGGACACGGAGTCTCTGAAGCACTTTTTTGTATGTTTTATCTTACTTTGGGCCATAATGGCTTTGGGATTAAGGTAAGATTTTATGTTCTTTGGGGGTAAAAAGAAACATGCCCACGCACAAAAAAAAAAAAAAAAGAAAGAAAGAAAGAAAGAAAGAAAACTAGAAAGGAAAAACAAAACAAAACACTGAGATACTATCTAGTTGCTGAAATCCTAGACTAATTTAGACTGGGCTGGTTGGACACTATTTTGCTGTTAAATTTTTCCTCCACCAGGTTCTGTTCACATGACATGCTCTATGTTTTACGTTACAACATTTTCTCCCTCTCTTTTTTCCTTTTCAGTGAAGAGCCTGGTCACAGTTCTATGTACACAGAGCACCCAATGCCCCTTTCAGAGTGACATAGCCCAGAATCATATTTGAGTTACAGTCACCACTAAAAATGACAATACATATCATCAGCCACTTTTTGCAGTGTTTATTGAGTGCCAGGCTCTGTGCTAATGCAATTTTAGGTGAAATTTACATTTTATTGAGGATAATTTAAACCATTGGTTACATTTGTTCAGGGGGTAGGGGATAAACTTGTTGAAGAGTCTTTTTATTCAATGATCTACTGATGCATCCATCCATGCAGCAATATTGAGTACTATAAATGCAGTAAAAGTAACAGGAAGGGGCTGTTTAGTTAAGAGGGGAGAAGCCTCTTCAGAATATGTATTTGCCTGGTGGAGAAGAAAGTGTTAACTATGTCTATATCTTGCCTTTTGCCAAAAAGGATTTAAGTCCACTTTACAAAATACAAGAAGCATAGGTAAATAAACAATAGGGAAAAGACAAACCAAGCTAATTTCACAGAGACGCAATGCCTACGCGAGGTTGGACATGCGCCTCTATGCACCCTTTCAGTTAGTTTCGCCCTTTATACCAGTGGATTCGTAACTTCTTCCACGGTGGGGCTCAATCACCAGTCCTTCTTTTTGCTCATCTTTTCCTTCTTGGGGTATCTTGACTCCTCTAGCCTCCTTCCTTCCGATACTCACTTTCTGGATAGTTTTTCTCATTGTAGCTCAGGCATCCCATCCTTTGAGAAGCCTTCTCTGTTCTCCCTGTCCCTGTAGTTCCCAGATTGGGTTCTTTCCAGAACTTACCATATATTTGTACCAAAATCATGCTTCGTGGGTTTGTTTCCCCAGGAGACTGTGCACTCTGTGAGGGCAGGTCCGTGTTTCTGTCCTCTTGGTTCACATATATATGGATATACAGGGCCTGGCAGAAGTCACGCCATTGCATGTCATTGGTCGGGTACGTGAATGTCTCACACGAGAGGGACAGCAATTTGAACATTTCACCTAAAGTGTCATTTGGTGTGCTTGAGTGTGATATTGTTATGTTACAGAATGACATGCTTATGATTTTATAATAAAAGATTTGGACTAGATTATCAGCTTGTAAAAAAGGGGCTTTATTTGTGCCAGACCCTGTATAATAAAGATTTATGGAACGTACAGTGTGCCATCAAGCCCTTTTTAATGAAAACCCCCTCAGCTAAGGACTCCCGAGGACAGCCCCTGGGGACACCTGGACCAAGGCTCTTTTTCTGTGCCCTGGATTGCCCTGGTCTTGTGAGAATGTTTAACTGCTTGTGTCGGAATTGCTGATGGCACAGTGGGACCACCTTGGCTTCTGACTTGCTTATGCCCTGTGTTACTTCCCTCTAGGTCAGAGAAAAGTGTTCGATCTCCCATTTGGAAGCTGCCTCTTTCGCAGTGATGTTTACGACAACGGATCCTCATTTCTCTACGATAACTGCACGGCGTGCACCTGCAGGGTAGGACAGTTCCGGGGGGCTGTAGTCCAACAACGAGAACATTTGGGGCTTTAGCGTTAACATTGTAGCCACACTTGAGGTCTTAAGGAAGTTCCAACATTGGACCCAATTTACAACTCTCTGCCACCTACCCAGGAACAGCACATTGGCGCCTGGCAATGAGAACGAAACTCTGAGGGGCTGTCTGAGGCACCAGCTAAACTCAGACAAATGCACATGGCGATGCTCTCTGGATCTAATTATCCACGATGAATTCTCTGACACGCCTGGCAATAAAAACGGCTTTAATCACAGCCAGGAGGAGAGAAAGGCATGGATTTACAGTGCAGCACAAGATAAACCTGGTAGTTTGGGAAGAGAGTATTTGTGTTTTGTTCACCATATCATTGGTTACTTGAGGCCTCGCTCCCTATTCTCAAAAGACAACCAGAAGTCTAATGACTGGTAAAGAAAGAATCCCCCCCACCCCCAAGTTTTAAAGGCACACACAGCACACATTTCTAGACTGTGCTTATGTGGTGATTTATTTTTGGAACTAAGAAGAGAATCATTTAGATGGAGGACTTTAAGACCATTCATTCGTGGGTTAACCCAAACATCTGTGTGACATGAGTGTATAACAACACGTTCTGGTGCGATGGCTGTTGTTTTGTTTTTAAGAGCTAAAGAGCGAGGGAGGGAAGGGGAGGAGGTTTGCTCAGTGTTAGCTCTGAGTCAGTAGCTGTGATCGGAGTTCAGAGGGTCCTGATTATTTGAGGCATGCTGCGCTAGGAAGCACGCGCTCCTTCAGGGGGGTGGCCGAGGAGGGGCTGCCCTGTGTGGTCCCTGGCATTGAACCCCAAGCCGTTCCTGAGCCCGAGAACGCGTTCCTGCGGCTCGCTGCTCTCTTCGTGGCTTGCATTATCCTACGCTAAACTTATCGCCACTCCTTCTGTTGGCCTTGGCCTCCATCCTCAGGACTTCTCTTCCTCTCCAGGAATTTCACAAGTTATAGCTTCCTCCTGGGGATACTGAGCTTGCCATAAAACCCATCTCATTCGCAGTTCTCTTGATTGTAGGAAAGCCAGGCCTCCCATGGACGGGAATTTGTTCTGTACACAGTGCTTTGGGTCCCATGCACTCTGTGAGAGATGATTAGGAAACATGCCCCAGGGCCCAAAAGGAGTGTAATTAACACCGTCCTTTCCAGGGGTTGCTTTATCAGAGTATGAGTTCACTGTCGTCTTTGGGAAACTGGATGCCTGGAGAATCAGGCTGCAATCACTTTGGAGAGTCTGTATCACTTTGTCTTTGCTTAGAGATTCCCTCCCCAGCATCCCCGTTCGGGGCTATGGCAGGCGCTGGGAGGTGTTTAGCAGTTCTCTGAACACAGTGTGCCTTCAGCTTCGATGCTTTCTCTCCCCGCATGCCCTCCTCTTCTTTACATTTGTCAGCAAACTCCTCTTCCTCCACGGCCGCCTGTCTCAGACGTCGCCTCCAGCTGGAGGTTTTCCCAGCCCTCTAGGTAGGTCATTATTTCCCCTGCTCTGTTCTTGCCACGCCTTGACTAGCTCTGTTTACCGCATTATATTGTCATCATTTGTTCATGGGGCTATCTCTCCTCCGACTCTCGGAGCTGTTGAAGCCATGCGCACCCATCTGTGTTCTCGTGGCTCAACCCAGGGCCAGAAACCCGACCTAGTGGGAGCTGTGCGTGTCTGATGAAGACTGGGACGTCTACTGCAAAGCGCGCCTTGTTTGAAAGCTAGTGCTTTTCGATTTGTACAGGCCAATCGAAACAGGCAATTTGACGAAGGATTTTTTTTTCCTAATATATGAGTTGACTTGTAATTTCTATAAGCCAGGCAGTGTTCCAGGTACTTAACATATTTGATTAAATTGCACAAGAAACATGGGAAGTCGGTATTATTATTTCCATTTTGAAGGGAAGGACTTGGAAGCTCAGAGAGATAGATTCGCCCAAGGTAACACCCCTGACACCTGTACCTGGTCTCGTTCAGCTCTCTGTCCTGTCCACTGTGGGATGTGGGTGGACCTTAAATACAAAGGATAACAAATGACATTTTCTGAAGGATCACCTCAGTGGCATATTAATCTTAGATGATTAATAAGTGGGACTATAGTAGATGGTACCCAAAGTACCTCTTGAAGTCATATGATTAGCATAGAATCTACAGAAGTTACATGGGTTGATTGATGCAACCTAACTGGATATAAGGCTCAGACATGAGTCCTCGCTCCAAGCTTACCAATAGGGTCTGTGTCCAGGAGAGGGGTTCGGTGTCACTTCTCTGCCATTGTTCTTATACTGGCGCCATACTTTTGAGGGGACTGCTGATCTGCCCCAGGGCACTTCTTTTCTCCATCCCATCTTCCACCAAATTTCACACGTTTCAGTCTTACAGTCCTCCCAGCTGTGAGCCTACTCCAGATGAAGTTCCATCTTACTGGCTGGGGAGCCAGGGAAGTTTACTTATCTTAAGCTGCTCTGAACTTCGCTTCCATGTGTTGCCGAGTGAATCAGTAGACACAATTTTCTTGGCTGTTCTGTTCCTGGAATACTACCTCCTTCAAAGTCAAGTCACACCCCTTCAAGTTATAGATAGAAACTCGTCACCCTCAGAGGCCTGGTAAGGTCACATCGTTTACGGAAGAGCCCTAGAACCTAGGTCCAGTTTGGGAATTGCTCGTTCCATTCCTTTGTGAACCTAGAACACACTCAAGGATTTCATCTTGAGGTGGAGCGTTTACTCCTCGTGTCTGAGCTTTGATCAGAGATATCCTTCCTCTATGCTGAACTCCGAGAAGGTGGTACAAAGTCGAGGAGGAGGCCCAGAGAGCACTGTTGGCGAAGGAAAGAGGACAGGGGCAGGAAATGGGCTGGCCCCTGGCAAGCAGGACCTTCCTGCCACTCAGTGGCCGAAGCAGCATCTTTAGTGTCTTGAGCATTAAATTATAAACCCTTGCAAGGTAGGGAGCGTGTGTCACCCTTTTCATAGTCCAGATATTTAATCAACAAGTAACACTTTGAAGTGGACAAAGGATTTATTGCAATAAATTAAAATACAGTGCCTTCAGACTATGTTTGAAAACGGTTATCCTGGGGCGCGAAGGCGAAGCTATGGAGGATGTTTGGTATGTTTGGTAGCGGTGGACGTCATTGTTAATCTCTGGTTTGCCTTTGGGCCCCCAGGACTCTACTGTAGTGTGCAAGCAGAAGTGCTCCCGCCCTGGTGGCTGCGACAAGGGCACGGAGGCCTGTTGTGAGGAGTGCCTCCTCCGTGTGCCCCCAGAGGACATCAAAGTGTGCAAGTTTGGCAACAAGATTTTCCGGGTATGTCGTGCGCTGAGCTCTGGGAAACTATTGGGCAAGACTGCATTGTAAAAGGCTCCATACAAAATGCATATTGGAGTCATCCACATTTTGTGTGTGTGTATATGTGTGTTAATCTATAATGTAATTATAATATTATCTGTACATATATATTTAGAATCAAGTGCATAGGGAGAGAGAAACAACGGCTTTGAAAATGTTTTCCTTTGAAAAAATTTTCTTTTGAAACATGCTGTGTTTTTGCTTTATGGAATACTTTAAACTTATAAAACATTACTGTCCTTTCCAAACCTGGCCGGCCTGGGATTGGGGTTGACCTGAAGCTGCCCCTGGGTGGTGCAGTGACGGGTGCTCGAACACCTGGGAGCAGCCCGGTTCTAGAGCTGGATGCTTTTAGGACGCTTTCACACCGCTGCTTTGCAAGGGAAGATTTTCCCATTCTCAAGATGTTCAGGTGAGGTTGTCTGTCCACGGCATTCGTGGCCAGCCCAGCAGCTGAGCAGAGGGCAGAGCGTGTGCTCTGCTGAGCCGTTGGGGCTGCCAGCTGGCCATCTGCCCCCATCTCAGGCGTGTTTTACCTTGGTGTCCGACGGCCCGAGTAGGAAGCTGCACAGCGACTAAACGACCAAACGTCAGGGTGAATATCGTTGCCTTTGTCCGAAGTGCTTCCCATCTAGTCTGTCTTCCCCAGGGGTGGAGAGAGTCTCTCTGCACCTGAAGGTGCCTTTTCACGACCGAGTCAGATGTGGAGGCTCCTTGGGCTGGCTGCCCTTAGCTGGGCTCCTGTCACCCCTCCGGGCAGCAGGGAGAGCCTTGGTTCTTCCACGTCGATGAGAAGGCATGGGGTGTCAATCCGCAGGGAAGGGGGTGCATGCAAGTGGCATTTATACCTGGCTTTCAGAGCCCTTCGTGCCCTCTTCCCATGAGCTCAGCCCTGACCACGGCAGCCAGGAGCCGTGACTCACCCTCACAGCGGGGTTGTGTATGCAAAGTGCTTTTACGGCTCATTAGTACGAGGGCCCTTTCAGTGACTGGGTCCTGAAATCATTGACAGAGGTTCACCCTGGAAGCCCTGAGTCCTCAGAATGTGCACTCAGAGACTCTGGAATATTCTGATGCCCTTTAAGACAGATTCAGATAGATCTTCTTCTCCCAAGGAATAAAAGTCCTTAGAGATTAGACAGTCCTTAAAAGAGCTGCAAAAAAATGCAAAGGAGAAGGAAGAGGAGCAGTCTACATGGCAGAGCTGAGCTCGTTTCCCTGTTTTAACAAATTTGCTGCTCAGAGCCACCAGCCTAGGAAGGACCACCAGCGTGTTTGCAGGCCGGCACTATTGCCTGACATCTCTTCCCCCAAAGCCGGGACACACATCCCTGAACGTTCTCCAGGGTGTGGGGCTGCTCACTCGGCATTTGCGGATGATAAATCCAGTGAGCCAAAGAAATTCTTCCAACAGCTCTTTCTGGGCTAGAAAACATGTCCCCAAGTGCTTCCCAGCTTTTTGGAAGGAGAGTATGTGACAGGTCGGGACACGGTGTGAGCGGCTCTTGGAGTTCGCTCTCTGGGCCGCACGTTTTCAGACGACTTTCTGGTCAGGTGTCAGCCTGGGCCATGGGAGTCCCTGGAATCAACCTCTTTTCTTGGCATGTTTGTGCCCAGTGGGGCCCAGAACCATGTCACCTCTGGGAATAAACTAACCGCCTTTGGACAGCTCAATTAATGGCTGGTACCTGGCATGGCCAGAACATTTCTGTCCTATCCGGCAGGAAAAATTAGACCTTTGTTATTATATCATGTACGAAAATGCCTGTTCGCCTCCCAGTGCAGGAGGAACAAGATGCAAATAGGGCGTAACTGCCCAAGAATTCTTTTGATATCCTGGAGGGAAACACTCCTCCAGGTCTAAACAAATCTAATCTTCACGTTAAATCGGTCCGGTGCAGGTAGATGCCTCAGAGCACTTTAGTCTAATGACAGCATCCCTCGCCCAGGGTAAGAAACGCTTCCCTCAGCAGAGGAAACCTGGCCTGTTGGGCTGGCTCCCCTCGGCCACCAGCTGACGGCAGAATCCTGTGCTCTCGCCCCCAGGATGGAGAGATGTGGTCCTCCGTGAACTGCACCATCTGCGCCTGCGTGAAAGGCAGGACAGAGTGTCGCAAGAAGCAGTGCGCTCCTGTCAGCAGCTGCCCACAGGTATGTGTGGCAGGTGGGCCAGCTCGCCTTTACCTGGGCCTCCTGGGAAACATCCTGTGTGTGGCATGGTCCCTTGGGTCGCCGAACCCAGATCCCCTGGAACATCCACGTCCTCCAGTAGCCACATGCCCCTTGCAAAGCTCGTCCCCTCTCTTCCTGCTATTTCCACCCAGATTCTAGTCGTCTGTGAAAATAGCTCCCACCTTGTCCTTGCCTCCGCTGTCCTGTATCTTAGTGACTTCAGCCCATTCTTTGTTTTAGTGTCTCCAACTCCTGTTAGGTCTCCTCCCTTGTTTTTTTGGCTGGGTTTTCAGGGGCAACCTTTGCATTTTCTTTCTCTCTCTCTCTCTCTCTCCCTCTGTCTCTTTTCAGATCAGAGTTTTATTTCCATAGCTATTCAAAGTCATATGGGGTTGTTTCTCAGGAAATTTCTCAAAGGTTCTCTTCTGCCTAGCAGCACCCCCAGCCCCCTTCTGAAGTTTTCCCTCTCGAACCCTGGCCTCCATGGTAGCCCTGAATGGAACTCGTGCCCTCGTGGAAAGACTTCTTTTCAGAAGCCCACAGTCCCGGCGCTGAATAAAGCGGCCATTATCCTCTAAAGCGTGAGCTTCTGTGAACTTGCCTCAGCAACCTGAAACCTCTCAAAGTTTTATGCGTTTTGGGAAAATGTCAAACCTATTCAATACCTTCCAGTGAATGAAAAAAATACATCCACTGATTCAGGGCATGTTCACCCTTCTCTGTTATCGACAGCCTTTCATTTTATTCACATCTGTTATTATTGTAAACAAAACAGTGCTGTTTTTGCTTGACTACCAAATGAGGCACAAGAAACAACAGCTGTTGCTATTGCACAATTGAATAAAGGGGAGAGAAAGAAGTGAAAAGAAAAAAAAAAAAACCTCACCAAAAATCCCTAATTAGTGTTGCTTTAGAAAGCCTCAGACATAAATCTGAAAACCTCCCATGAAAGACGAGGAAGAAAAAAAGAAGCAGATACAGTGCATAGACTTGAACACGGTCTGCTTATAAATATTCATTGGGAAAATAAGATCACATCTTCTCTGCCGGGCCTGGGGGAACCCTCCCTGCTAACAGCCTCTCGCAGCACATGTCAGCAATAATGGGCTTCCTTATGCCGCGAGACAAGAACCGGGCGCTGTGCCCACCTGGTGGCTCCGGGGCTGCGCTCAGCAGGCCGGGGTAGATAACCTGGCTGCACGTGAGCGCCGCCGCGGGTGGCGGGTGGCGGGGTTGATGGTTTTCATTGTCCTCTTGCTGCAGGGAGGTCAGTGCTCTTGATGTCACCAGCTGCATTTTGTTGGCATTTCTCCTTTACCGACCACATTTGGGCCAGGGGCATCCATGCCTCCAGACATAGCCTTTCCCCCAGCTCACCTCCCGCCTCGTCTTGTCCAAGCTTGTCTGTACCCGGCTGCTGCCTCAGGGGCCACCTTTCCATTTCTAAACATCTTTCCAACCATCCCTCCAGTTCCCACTCTCCCCTCTCCGTGGCCACATTACCCACTTACTGCCCCGCCCCTGCATTGCCTGGGGAAATGTTAAAAATCCAAAGACTCCTCCTGTATTCTCTGCCCTGCCCTTCCCAGCACTACACATCCCCTTTCCAGAAACAAGTGTGCCTTGCTGAAGAAGGATTTTATGGTTGGATTCCTTGTCCACCCTCCCGGGCAACTCCCCAGAGACAAAGGAGTGCCTTTTGTGAGAAGGGCTAGGTGGATTCCAGTGGCGACAGGGCTGTTCTGACACTGTCATCTCATCGCTAACGTGTGCCGAGGCTTCCTCTGTAGTCACAAGACTAACCCCCCCCCCCCCAACCCAACGCTGAGACTGCCCCTCTGAAGGGGGTGTTATTACTACACCCTTCTTACGGATGAGGTCACAACCTGCCTAGAGCTTCGCGGCCAGTTTTGTGTAACCCAGGAGCTCTGACGTCATAGCCTGTGCGTGATTCCCCACCCCCGACCTACGCTAGTGTTATTGCTCCCCCACTTCCATTTTCTGAAGAAGCTGATGGCAGTTTCTGCCAACGTGCCCATGTAGGAGATCACATTGCTGCATGTGGTCGGGGTCTTGGCTGGAGACAGCTCTGCTCCATTTGCATAGAGTACCTGCCCCGCCCCCCGGGGCCACCGTGCCATCGGCCTGAGCCAAACACATTCGACTTTGTCCTTAACTGCTTTCAGCCCAAGAAGCCAAAGGAGACCTGCGTGCCTTTGAGCTCTAGGCTGTGAAAACATGTAGTGATGCCCTAAACCACGGGGGTGACTGGATGGGACTGAGTTTTAAATCTTACCCAAAGTCACCGCAGCCCTCATTTAGGTCTAGCTGATGGAAAAGTATGTCAGATATGGTTCTGGTTTCTCAGTTATTAACCAGCATTTATCAAGTCAGTATGAGTTTTTGGAGTACCTAAATCTATTCTTGAAACAGCTGACCAGTAGCGAATGAGTGAATGAACTTTATATTAACTATGTGGCCTTGACACTGGCCTTGGACCACCTCTCTGTGATCTCTCTTTTCTAGTTTCCTATAAACAGGTCTAGGGACACCTACATTTATGCCGGGGTGTCCAGGCTGAGGCCCGTGGACCGCAGACAGACCAGGGTGGCTGTGAATGTGGCCCAACACAAAATCATAAATTTACTTAAAACATTATGAGGTATTTTTGTGATTATGTGTCACAGTGTATTTAATGTGTGGCCCAAGACAACTCTTCTTCCGGGGTGGCCCAGAGATGCCAAAAGGTTGAACACCTCTGACAGAGGGTCATTGGGAAATTTAAATGGGATAAAGTGTGAAGAATGCACAGCAGATACCCAATGAATATTAAATTCTCTTAGCAATAAAGGATGAAAGAGGATAAAAATCTGGAGTGGAAAGCACACGGCCTTTAGGGTTACACAAAGCTAGGTTTGATTTTGGGTTCTACCACCCCTGTGTGGCATGACATAAATTTCTTCACCTATAGAAGGGAAATATTCAGCTCATAAGGTTCTTGTGCATCTTAATTATTATTATTATTAATATTAATAATATTAATTAAACCTTAAATGTTTTAAGTATTAAATTATTAAATCCTTACCACGAGCTCGAAGTCGGGTAACTTAAGGAAAATACCTGGAAGGGTGTTTGTTACGTAGCAAAGTGCCCTGTGAACGTTAATCTGTTTCCACGTTCCTTCTTCACTGTGAGTCCCAGTGAGTCAGAGATAAGACAATGCCATTTTCTGATATGGGCCCTGAGAATATGCGTCCTCCTTTAAATGTCATGCATGAAAAAAAAAATTGGAAGAAAAGCATTTTAGGAGATGTGTTTCCAGAACGGTAATGGAAAACTACTCGGCATTTCAAAACTCTCAGCTTCATTGGCTTTGACTGCGTAGCAATTTCCAAAAGAAGAAATTCAACCGAATTTGATCTGCAGCACAGATACTGTCCATATCCACAGACCTGCACGTGGGTTGGGGTTTATTGTTTGGGCTCCTCCAAGAAGCAGAACGGAGCGGAGGCCTCACAGGGACTGGTGGGCTGGCAGATGATTCCTGTTTGTGGGTGCACTCTTGGTCCACAGAGGACTAGATTGGGGTACCAGCGAAAAGGTTGAATCCGGACTGTCTCCATATTGCCTCCAAGCAAGGACAGACACACCAATGAGTCCTTTAGATACCTTCTCGGCAGATAAAAACAGGAAAGCTTTCCGAGTGGCCGTGCCTGGCCTGGGAAGCAAACACTCGAAATTGCACGTTTGCCATCATCTTCCCCATCCGGGCATTGGATTCCAATCTGCTTGGACCAATTTCATTGGTGTATCTGGTATTAGATTTGAAAAAGAGTTTTGTCCTCAGCAGACTCTGTTTCTTAACATTAAAAACTCTTCTTTGTTTTTCTCTTGATTAGGGTAAAATTCTCAACAGAAAAGGATGCTGTCCTATTTGCACTGAAAGTAAGTTTATTCCTTTGAAAATGAGCTACGGATGTTTACTTTGACTTTATAGAGCGACCAGAAGAACGGTCGTGTAAATTTTCTGCACGTGTTTCTGCCGGTAAAGGATGGGATCCTCCCAGCCCCTGACAAACACTGTAAGTCCATTATAATCCTCTCACACAGAAGCACAACTGAGACCAATGTAGACATTTCCATTGGAATTTGTGGCTCTGAGAAAGTGGGAAAAGGAATGGTCTGATGATGTTCTAAGAAGGGCGAGATGACTTTATGTGCATTTTAGCTTCCGGTCACATCTGCAGCCCTAGAGGCTGAGACCGCAGTATCTAGTAAAACCAAGCAGCGTGTGGAAGGCAGGAGGGATTTTCCTTCTGTCATCGTAAAACCAAACAGCTGCGCCTGCTTGCTCCTCCCCGCTTCGCCACGCTGCCTCTTCAGCATTTCCCTGGGGCGCTTCCAGTGTTGCCGTTGGCAAAGATAAAACAAGAGGTCTTGGGTTGGGCCAGTGGTTAGCCCATCCGGTTATTTTTACCGGAGTTCTAAATGGCCCGTTCTGGGAGCTGTCGGAGGCTGCCCTACTGATCACACTGACCAAGCATAGCAACTGGCCCCATGTCCTCCCCTCGTGCAGACAGCTGCCTGGATCCAGTAGCAAATTTAATGACTCCCTCAAATTCATATGGTGTTGAGATCGCTTTCTGAAGTGTTTCACTGAAAGAGGAGAACTAGTGATGTCCCTATCAAGTCAGGTTTCATATATGAAAAGCAGAATGAACGAAAGCATCAGCTCTATTAGAAAGCATTTTAGGAGCCAGCCAGGCTGAGTGAGATGGGCTTCGTGGAGGGCTGAAAGCGGCTTTCCGTGGGAACCGGTTTGTTTATTCCGCTTGTCTAGAGTATTTTGGACAATAGATACAGAGATTTACATATATATGTATGCGAGATATATGTTATTATATAGTCACATTATTATATAAAATATATACATCCGTCAGAAAGCCTTGAGATGGAGAGCTCCTATATAATTTTACATTATACACTGGATGAAAGTACTAATTGAATCAATGAAAATGAAATCATAGGTTTAATAAAGGAATATTTCTTTAGCAATAATGCAATACCTAAAATAACTCAAAGGAGGCCAATAAAGTATGACTCAGTAGAGCCCAGGAACGAATGCCGGAAGACCCGGCTGTGATTCACGCGCCAGTGGCTTTGGAAGCACACGGATAAGCTATTATACTTCCTCACCTTCCCGGCCTCTCTCCGAGGGAACTGCGTTGACAGATGGTTTAGGGGCCCCTCCAGCCTAGGTCCCTTCTGGATGAGCGGAGCCGAGTCTCGGTGGTTGGCTTCCCTCCGCACCCACGTTGGCGGAGTTGTTTGCCTTTCCCTAGAAAGCTTTGTATCTCCTAGTTGAAGCGGAGGCAGACTTCAAAGGAGCCCCTCTGGCTTTGTTGCGAAACTTTCAGTTTGCATGAGCGCAGATAGGTTGCATATGCCCATCACTCCGCTTCACAAAAACACATGGCCCGTCTCGTGCAGAAAACCAGCCTGCATCCTGAGTGCCCTGACTTTATCTTCCAAAAGTCAAGATGGTGATTGTGGAGGGAGTTGAGAGAAAAGCTGCCTTTCATTATTGGTTTATTCGTGATGGGTTACCTTTCCATATCTAGAATACTGGTGGTTTACCGGTGGTGGGGGGCGGGCAGGGAGGAAAGGAGAGAAATAGAAGGATGGGCATGACAAAGTCAAACCGAGGTTTCGACCAGTCTCATTAAATATGTGAAATGCACGAAGGAGCCCAGGACCTCTGTCACTGAGAGAGGCAGTTGGCAAGAGTGAAAGCCACCCAGCTGGAGGGGCACCGGGGAGACCATGAACGTGGCGCACCTGCAATCCAGCAGGTCAGTGCAGGAGGAGCCCCGGCATGTGGCTCTCGGTCCAGTTCTACGTGAAATCATCACACGGCCATTTCCGCATTCCCCTCGGTGTTTCCTCCATCCGCTTACTCTCGCTTGATGTCCAGCAGCCCTCCCATCGGGGCTGCAGAACACATTCTATTTGAGCAAAGTTGATTTGTTCACAATGAATTAAGAGATGGGTTGACTTCCCATTTTTTTAAGCAAGGCCCTGACCTTCATAACACATCCAGGTAGACTTGTTCTGATGTCCTTTAGCTATGGCCAGTAGGCCTCCTGTTTTGAAATTCACTTGTCATTATAACAAGGGTCCAGGTGAAACGTTTTGGGCTTGTTTCTTCCCCCTTCTGTCAGTTCTGAAGGCTCTTCTGATATATGGGTTTCTAGAGCAGACACATGGAGGCCGAAGTGAAAACTAAGACTACTGTTCTCTAAAACCAGAGAAACGACTGATTTCCATTTTATTCAAATAAAATCACACACATGCTTACCCCTTCATTACTGCAGGATTTCTAACCTCAGTGTTGCTGGTAGTTTGGCCAGATAATTAATTCTTTGTTGTGGGCCTGGCTTGTGCATCACAGGAGGTTCAGCAGCATCTCTGGCCTCTACCAAGCAGGCGCAGTAACACTCCTGTCCCTAAGGTTACAACAGTCATTGCTGTCTCTAGACTTGTCTGGATGTCCCCAAGAGGCAAAATCACCCCCGGCTGAGAACCACTGATACTCCAAGCAGGGGTAACAGCAGAGGTGGATCCAGAAATAAACACCGGTGGGGCTAGTAACAGTAACTCCCTCTCAGCGAGCTGTGATTAAATGCGGTGGGGGAGCAAGGGGAGGGTGCCCTTAGGCTGGAGTGAAACGTACAAGGCTAGAAGCCTCTAGAGTCCGCTGAATGCTGTTCTGTAGTTTCATTACCTAGCCCTACAAAAATGTGTAAGGCATGAGTATACCTTGACTGGTTGAAAGCCACCATCTTTGCTTTAGTTGCTAGGAAGCTAGAAGTTAGCTTGCAGCTCGCCTCTGACAGTATGCAGTTCTGAGTAATAAGCTCGCTCCTGGCTTCATCTTCTATGTCCGCCCTTCTGTGTGGCGAATTGCTCAGTAGGTATGCCTGCAAACTCCTTGCAGTTCTTTTTTGAAAGGAGGCAGGAATAAGTACTTAGACCTGTCCATCCATCCATTCATGCATACATGAAATGGGTTGATTACCTAGTTTCGATGCTCTAAATCTTACTTTGATTATCTGTAATGGGTAAGTGTCACCCTATTTCAGCAGTGGTGACATTGCACTGTCTGTTTCTAAAATCCCACAGAATCCCTGCCGTATCGACGGGGCTAGTCTGTCGTGGTCGTGTGTGGGGCTGTTCAGACCTCTGAAAGGAACTGTAAAGAGGAAATGAATTCAAGCTGTAGAACATGTTATAGGAACAGGCAACGATAATAGTTAACTGACAACCCTGAAGATAGGAAGCAGTAACTGAGGCACTAACTAGTTGGTCTGAGGGGGCAATAGTGATTCTATCAAAACCGGGGGGTAGGGGGGGACCCTCTTAAAATTAGACCCGAAGGAAATATGAAAAGCATTGCTGTGCTCTACTTCCATGGGACATTCTCTCTTTCTCCTTTTCCTACAGAAAAGAATTAAATGTGGCTTGGGTGAAGTGTTTAAAATAAAATATTGCAAATGACCTAAACAAACTTCATAAAGCTTTTGTGCAAATGCTACTTCTTGCCGTAGTATGGGCCGTAGCCCAAAGTGAGTCCCCATGTGCCTGGACTGAGCATCACGGGACCGAGAACAGGAGCCGAGAAGGCCATTGGCCCTTGCACGTAGCACTTGGTTTAGGTGCGTTGGCAAACGGTGGTGGCAGAATCTTGACTTGACCATCCCACAGAGACCCGAATCCGATAATGCTTTGCTGGCAGAATGTCTGTTTTCAGACGTGGGAATAATGCTTAGAAGCAAACTTTTCACTAATAAGAGAGGGATATGTCTGTGTAGAGAAGGAGAGAGGAAAAAAAGGGAGAGAGAGACGGAGAGACAGTAAGAAAGAATTTAATTTCTTAACCATCTGTAAGCCCAGACACAGCCGAAGGCAGCACAGCCGTGGATGCCCGCCCCGGCCCCGGCCCCGGCCTCCCAGGCCTCCCAGATTCACTAAACTGGGCCTGTAGCTATGTTCATCCCAACCGTTAGAATCCCAACCCAAAAGGAAAGTTCACGATTACATAACACAGGGCCGGGTAGGACTATACTGAGCACAGATGTGCATTTAATTGAAATAACCTCAACTACATGTTCCGCAAGTAACAGGAAATATCAGATTCCAGCAACTCAGGGTGCAAGGAGGCTCACAGTTGCCAGGTGACCTCTTTAAACCTCCCAAGGGTTAGTTTCCAGCTGTGCGCTGCCTGGGGAGCCTGCTGTGTGGAGTACCCCCCCCCCACAACGCCCCCACCTGCTTCATGCACCCACCGCTGACACTGTGGAAGTGCCCTGACTGGTTTCTGGCACACCATACTTAAAAGTCTCCGGGCTTGCTTGCAGATATCTCCGGTTAAAGAATAGTTGCAGGAGGGGGGAATATAGCAACCATTTAATGAACACAGTGATCTTGGAGCCCCTTTTATGAGAAATTTTCCCTGACAGAGGTTCTACAAATTAGTTATTCTGAGTTTGAACAAGGCTCCTGGCCTCCAAGACTATAAGCAACTCCAGGTCCCTTAACACCAAGAGTTCGTCCTTAACGGGGGAAAAGCAAGGAAATTTGAAACCGGAGCTCGAGCTGCTTGTAGAATAAGAATTGGTGGTGTTGCCTTTAGTCCTGCCAAGGGCGCGGGGAGCTCAGTGGCCACCGAAGTTTCTGCGTGAGCACCTGGAGTTGGGTCATCACTGCTCCCGAGGCCCAGCCAGCAGACGGGGGTGGCAGTAAAGCCCGACTGTCCCACACGTGGCGGCTAGGAAAGCCCACCCCGCAGGAGCTTTGGAGGGAGGGTGCGGAAATCAGTTTGTTTTGTTTTATATGCTCTTCCGTCCTAAGCGTTACTTTAAATCTCCTGGCTGCGACTTGGTGCACAGCTGAAGGAGGCCCCTGAAGTTATTAAGGCTCATCTTTTATTACCACCTACAGGGTAACAGTGCTCCATCAGTTCTGACTGTTTAGTCAACAGCCGCCGTCATCATCACCCAATGGCAACAATGGCCATAATTATACCAGCGGCAGAAGTGGCAGGGGCTAATATTTACTTCGCATCTTCTGTGTGTCTAAACACCGACAGGGACCCTCTCACTTGATCTTACTGAATCCTCTCGGCCATCTTGTGTCCGAGGGGGCCCAGTGGTTAAGAGGGGTACCTGAGGTAGGTGGTCGAGCCTGCATTCCTAAAGGAAGCTGGCCCCAGGGCCTCGGCTGGAATTTCTCCCATTGAGTCCTCGGTCATTTTGTTCAGTTTGATAACCATTGCAGTTAGGAAGGACAGCGAAGGCCTGCAGGGCTTTACCACTGGTGAGGATGGGAGAGTGGAGAAGGGTGTTAGGAGGAGTTTCCAGTTTAGTAGAGTTTTCCCCACTCCACCTGAAGGAGTGTAGACTAAAGAGTCCAGGCTTTCATCTGCCTGGCGACCCCACCACCTGCCTGTCCACGCGCTGAGCAGGGAGGGCTGGGATGCTTGGCACTCACGGACGCATCAAACTGGCTTTGTTTTCCGTGTCCACTCACTTCTCTTGGTATATTTTTTTCCCTCCTGGCAAGTCAGCGTTGAGGCATTTCTGATGGTAAACGATGATCTCCTAACTTTCTAAAGTTATGCACATTTTAATTTTGTAAGTAAAAAAATTGGGGGAGACCGTTATTAAATCATTCAATTAAAAGTGACTTTCTTGCCTAATTTTGAAAAACATGCTTGGTACCTAGAGATATAAGTCCATTACCAGACACCTGGTGCAGTTTAGCCAAGGCCACCATCTTGAATCTTCAAGTTTTGACTGAAGGAACTAGTGACTAAAACCCCTTAACAGGGTACACAAACAGAACACAAATGGAGGATACAAACCCCAAAGTCTGGAACTGGAATGTGCGCTTCGTGGGTTATACTGTATAATAAATTGCACATTACTGTATGCCGAGCTGAGGCAGATTTATTCCTCTTTGAGGGTCACATCTCCTATGAGCAAAATAAGAACAATTGCGTTTCTGCTGGCACTAAATTGCTCCTGTTACCAGCAGTGATTTATTGAGTGGAATTCTGTGTCAGGCGTCGTGATAAACACTTTCCGCGCGTCCTGTCATTTAATCCGCACAGTGATCCATAAAGTAGAAGATCTTGTTATCCCCACTTTACAGTCAAGATATGAGGGTCTGAACAATTAAATTGGATAATACCCTTGCCCATGAGACTCCAAAGCCCAAACTTTCAAGCACTGTTTTATGTTCCCTGTGGACTACATTTTTATTCTTTCTGGAGGTTTGCCTTCCAACGCATATAAAGTTTGCCAATTCCTTTTCTCTCTCGGTGACTAAGGGCTTCTATTTGAAAGCAGTCGTATGTGCTCACCTTTTAAAACCGTATCTATGTTTATGAGATTACTTAACCTCTTCAGACTCTTGGGTTGCGATACGTGAGTTCTAACCTTCCCTGGGAGTTTGGAGAACTCACGCGCCAGCTGCACTCTGGAGTCGTCTTTGGTGTGAAGTTCATGTTATGGATATGGCCTCTTTCTCCCCGTTATCACAGGCCCCCACCACCGCTCCATGCCTCTGATGTGCCCTTTCATTCTCTCCTTGGTACATGTGTCTCCTGCTTTGATTTTTTGCCTTTTCATCCCTGTAAGCCCACTGCCCTACCAGCTTCCATGGCATCCCTCCTGTAGTTACTCTCTCATTCTGGTTTCAGGTTTACCCAAACTTCGAGGTCCCTGACACGGGGCTTCTTGAGAAGATGCTACTCTAGGACATGTCGGCTTCCAGTTTTCTTGGCGACTGTGTTCTCCTTTCGAGTACTGCATTTAAATTTTATTAACCGTTGCTACCTTTGATTCTCCAAATTCTCCGTGTTGGGAGTTGGATGGAGGGTTTCGTAGCTGTTTCCAAACCCTGTCTTTTGACTGGATTCTGGCGGCACCCCCATTATCCCAGCTGTGCAGGTTGTGAGCCTTAATGTTATTTCTCATACTTTTGGCATTTTTCTCTCATGTTGCTCATCAGTCATCAAGTCTGGTGGATCGTCTCTTTGTCCTGTTTTTCTAATAAACAGTTTTCTTCCCATTTCCACAGCAGCCAGACCCTCGTCCCACTGCCTGCAACTAATTTCTGTCTTTCCTCCGTCAGCCCTTCGTTTCTGCATACAGCTGTCAGAACCCCAAGTTGGCTTTCACAAGAACCTATGCCAGCTTCCTGCCCTGGTTTCTCGCACAGTTCCCCAAAGTTTGTTTTATAAAATGTTAGTGCTGAGGGATAGTCATGAGTAATGTTTTCAAAACAAGAGTCTGTGATTGAATACATTCGGGAAATGCCGGGTCAAGGAAACTGAAATAATTTTCCTTACTGCGGAATTCTCAGAGCCTGCCATTGCCCGGGAGGGCGCAGGGTAAACTTTCAGGATGGCAGTGGAGGGTAGAGGAGCCCTCGAACTAATTTGAGCTACAGAGCTTTTGTTTATTTCTACTTATTTTGGCAGAGCCACAGGCAGGATTGATGTCTCGTAGGAAACACGTTAAGGAATGTTGGTTCTTGGGAATATATTTAAACTTTGCAGGCTGGCAATCAATCTCGAGCCAATTTATTTAGACAGCTTGGGTTCTCTCATGTCTCCAAGCAACTCCCCTCTCCTGTCAGATCGGTCTCTTGATCTTTTTGTGCCAGTTGTGACCTTTTCTGTGTCTGTGACTTCATGAACATTCTTCTTTGGCCTAGAAGGGTTACTCCGGCCCAGCCCCAGATCGACATTTTGTAGGTGAGCTCGAAGTTTCAACAGGCCTGTGCTTTACATGTGTTAACAGCCTTACCCGGCCCCAGCTTAGCCTTCAGTGGGTTGCTATTTGCTGGATTTCCGAAGAACTTACAATAATAAAACTAACAGTGACTACTCTCTGAGCATTTATTATGTCCTAGGCACCCCTGCAATGTTACCTTTATCTTTGTAACCACCCTTCAAGGAAGCTGTTCGTAGACCCGTGCTATCGGGGAGCAGACTGAGGTTCGTAGGTAGCCAGTCCATGATTTTGTATTCATTAAGTGGTAAGACTGGGATTCAAACCCAGGGCTTTTTTTCAAAGCAGGGAGTGTTTGCAAAGCTCCAAGGTGGCTTTCCAGCGGGAAGCCAGGTCAGCTAGGAGATGTGAGACCCATCTCTTCAGCTCAGATGCACAACTCTCTTCCTTGATGAACGATGATTTCTAGTTTAAAGAGAGCAAACATTTTAAGGTCAGAGCTTGGACGATGAGAGTGGCAAAAATGCATCTTCTGTAACAAGTGTGTATTAACAACTTGGTGAGTTTCCAGCATTCTGGAATGTACCCAGGAGGACATGGATAAAAAGCTGATGAAGACCCTGAGTTTAGGAACCTGTGATGGGACTGGGAGATGAAATAGAAATACATTAAATAAGAAACTCATAGACTTGGCTGGGTGGCCCAGTCAGTTGGAGCGTTGTCCCATATGCAAAACTGTGGCAGGTTCGATCCCCGGGCACGGTATATACAGGTGGCAACGGATCTCTCTCTCTCTCTCTGTCTCTCTGTCTCTCAAATTAATAAACATATCCTAGGGTGAGGATTTGAAAAAAGAAAACCATAGAATATAGTTTATAATGAACTTCTAGAGAAGCATTCTTTAACTGAAGTTCATGGACTCCTAGGAGGTTGCTGATCAGCCTTGGGACAGGGTGTCCATGAATCCCTACATTTGAGTGGATTCACTCGTGCATTGGGAGGGAAGAGTGTCTACACATTTCTTCAGATTCCCAAAGAGCTCTGACCCCGGCTGGTCAACAGCATCTGTGCAGGGTGCTGGGGTCTAGGGTGCAAGTGGCAGCTTCGGGTCACGGTGGGGAAGGCGCTGGCCTCGGAGCCGCAGGGACGGGGTTGGACTCTGTCTTTACTGCTGTGGGCTCAGTAACCATGAGCAACATGGCGACCCCTCCAAATTCACGGCAAAGAAGTCAGGGTAATATTACGAAATGTGAGGAGAAGCAGTGAGGACTAAAAGGAGACAGTGAAAATGTGGGCAGCGTCCGGCATGGTACCTGGCATAAGCTAGTCAATTTAGACCAGTCATATTGGTTTTTGCTGAATTTCTTAGTTTCTTATTGCTGCTATAACAAATTATTACAAACTTAATGGCTTAAAACAATACACCCTTACTGTCGTACAAGCTCTGGAGGTCCGGAGTCTGAAATGGACGTCAGTGGGCCAAAATCGAGGTGCGGGCAGGCCTGCCTTCAGGGCAGAATTCGTTTCCTTGCTCACCCAGCTTTTAGAGGATGCCCGCAGGTCTTGAATCGAGGCCTCCTTCCGTCTGCAGAGCCAGCAGTGACGGGCTGAGTCCCCCCGACGCCGCCCCGCTGTGCCCTCACGCTCCTGCTTTCCCGTGCTCCTGTAGTGCCCCTTGTGCTAACGGTAGTTTGGCCTGGATGGCTGAAGGTCGCTCCCCTTCTCAAGGTCAGCCGCTCAGCACCCTGAATTCCAGTTGCAGCCTTAAGTTTTCGTTCTGAGAGCAATAGTAAATTATGAAATTAATTAATTGATTAAGCAAAATTCTGTCGATGGCCTGTCATATGCCAGTCATTCTACGTACCTATTTTAGTACGTTCAGTGGGGGCAGTTTATTTTTTTCCACCCAAATATATTCTTTAATTAATTAGCTCATTCATTCAACTAATATTTATTGATACGTAATATGTATTATACCAGGCATTGCTGTGAGCAGTGCAAAGGTTGTATATATAATATATAATATATATCATGTTATAATATAAAATATATAATATTATAATTGCATGTATCTACACACACACACACACACACATCTCTGATGTACAGGGCAGTGTGGTAGGCACTGGGAAGTATACATCAAATTTAAAAATAAGGCGTTTAAGGCCTGCTTTATATAAAGAGTTTAAGGCATTAGAACTATAAGCTAGGGTAGAAATTGATGATCATAACCCTGCAATGAGTTGGTGACCCTATTTCAACTCCCAGACTGAGAAACGTACTGTGTCTACAGTGTACAGTATTTGAAATGAAGGCTGTCCCGAATACCTGAGCTATGTGATCGGTGTTGCTTCAAGGATTTCGAGAAAGGGACATGAGGTGTCTGTAAAGTTGCCAGGGGAACCGGCACTGGAGCCAGGAGTGGAAGGACTGCTCTGCTCGGAGGGGTCAAGTGTGGGGCAGGCAGCGGCCACACCGGAGCAGAGTGGGGAGGCAGGGAAGCAGGGGGCTCAGCTGGGAGGCCCTGGGGTGCCAGCCACAGCTTTCGGGTTAGGGTTGTTCTAGATCGGGCCTTGAAGGTAGGACGGTTTGCTTTGCTCCTCCGTTTGAAGTTGGCGAGCCTATGGGGTTATAGAAACTATGGTATATAAGAGGAAATTTACATTCTTAACAATATCTCTGGGGTTTTTGGTATGTTTGTTTTTAATATTAGCGCCAGGTGCCTCCTCGGCTTTCCTAGAAATTAGTTTCTTTATGTAGCTTTGGAGCTCTGGTGGATTAGAGATCGGTGAAGGAGACCCACCATCCCTTCTCCCCACATTCACACAGTAAAGTTAGATTAAGTCGCTGATTTAAGAAGCCAAGCATATAAAATCTGATGGGAACCTCGGCGCCCCTTGATGGGACCTCAGGTCCCTGGGAGCAACAGCTGTCAGGGACACTTCCTTGCCTGGAGGAGTTCAGGTCACACGCAGCCTTTTGATATCAGGGGCTCACATCCCTTTCAGGAGCCTCCCAGGCCAAGACCACAGGGGCTAACGTTAGGAGCAGTGTTTTTGACCCCAACCTTTCCTGGTTCTTGGCCCGAACTTGACATTATCATGACGATGATGGCTCTTACCCACCTGGAGTTCCCAGGAGCCCCTGAACAACCCGGGGACCCTGGAGATGAGCAGGGCTCATTTCCCTGCAGTTCGTACTGAGAAAAGTTTAAGGCCTTATCGTTTATTTGATAGACTTGCTCATGGTTAGAACACTTCTCTGGAAATGTACTGATCTGCATGGCGTGTGGTATGATGAGTTGGAGAGAATTTTCTCTTTGCAGAAACAATGGACAGAGGATAAAAGTCACTTTCTATGTTTTCAAAGTGTTTTTAGTGACTGGGGAAATCTGGCGACATATTAAGTGAAGAGGAAGTAAAATTTCACGTGCAAGACAGTCTTAGCTATGTCACAACACACAAACACTGCACCCTGCAATTGTAAACAGTGGTTATTTCTTGATGGCAGAACCGTGAGTGATAATTTTTTTTCTTCCTTATGCTTTTCGGTTTTTGTTTTGTTGTGTTTTAGAGGAAGGGGGTTAGAGTCTAACCAGTTTCTCTTGTTTTCTTCTTCATAACATGGAGTTGTATAATTTCCCCTTAATTTTCTTTGACGGTTGTTTTGAGAATAATCACTGCTCTCAGAAGGAAAGCATTTCATTAGAATAAATATACTCGTGGCAGAAATAAATGTACTTGATGAAGTTAAGAGAAAAGCACTGGAATTATGTTTTCAGAAGCAGCCAGACTCTTTTAATTTTTATAGCGATCTTATTAAAGTATGTAAGATCAAAGCAATATGTTTTAATCCAATATTTTTAATTTTTTAAAGCAAGTATTCTTATTCCAAAAGTATACATAGTCATTGTAAATAATGAATGTAAATGTAAAAAATCATGTAAATATACATAAACAAGAAAGGAAAGTAAATGTCACCCATGATTCCATGACCTAAGAGAAAAAAAAAAAAAGCACGCTCTTTATATTTGGGTTTATACGCTTCTAATCTTTTTTCCCCTTTGCCTTGACCTTTGTATACATATATTGAAAACAAACCAAAATAAAAATGACATCTGATGACCTGACTTAAAGGACTATGAAAAAAGTACCACTACTGGTAAACTCGCATTTTTCTGTCCGTCCTCTGACTTAACACATATTCAAGGTCATTTGTAGAACGATCTGTTTACTGAGCCTCAGCCACGACTCCGAGCTTTCCAGAAGAGCAGGACCGGACAGCTGCACATCTTGGATTGCAGCTCATTTCATTGCTTCTGCCGGAAAAGAATTCTCTGAGAATACAATGTTCTTTGTGTCCCTTAAGCATTTCTCTAGCCGTGTTCCTTTTCAGCTAGACCGATTTGCATAACCCCAAGGGTCCCCCTTTCAGTCCCTCTTTAGGGTGTGCGTTTGCTGCCTCTGCAGAACCTGGCGTAGGGGCCTTGAGGTGCCAGGAAAAAGGGCCAGAGTTTCAAAATCATTTTAGCGCGCGGTACAAATGTCCCCAAATGCAACACATAACTCTCAGGCATCTTTGTAGCCATGAAGTTTTGTTGGCCTTGTCTATATAGCTGTTAGACAGAAAAATCATCCTGATCTCCAAACCGTTCTCTTCCCCAAGTTAGGGCCTCTTGAAAAATACCTTTCCTGACAGCCCTGTTCACACATCGTTTCCCTTGCCTGGCCTCCGGATGTCCTCCAAGCTCTCTGCCCAACTATGAGTAAGCTTAGATTTCCTCGGGGCCACCATAGGCAGTGTATTTTCTGCTGCGTCTTTGAGGATTTGCTTTGTCACATAATTGACCTCATCTACAAGTACCCACACTTTGACTCTTTCAAAAACATAACCAAAAATTGGAAAAGCATAAAGAAGAAAGAAAACGTATCACTCATGATTCTGCCACCAAGAAATTACCACCGTTGACGATTTTGCGGTATTTCTGTATTTATTTTGAGACAGTTAAGATAGAATTTCGTTTCTTTCCCCTGTGTCACTTAGCACGTGATAAGCGTTTCCTCGATCACGAACATTACTCACAAACTTTTTCAATGACTGGGTAATAATTCATTTTATGGATTGGCTACCAAGTGCCCAGTTGTTTGCTTAACGTTAGCAGACAACCTAAACACCTGCCGTTCTCAGGATGTAGCCAGGATCCGTCAGCACAGAGGACATAGGGTATGTCCTGAATCCTCAGTAAATGTTAGCTGTTACCGTTTTTATACGTGATCATTTTGTTGCAGCCATTGTCAGAACGTCAGGGGAAACCGTGGCTGTCCCTGGTCCAGGAGAGGATGTCACTGCAGACCTGGCGAGAGGACATAGGCATCCCCGGGGCCTGCGCCCAGCCCAGAGGGGCTTTCTTCCGGAGTACAGTTTCTGATCCTTCACTAGTGCGCTGCCCTTTCCAAGATGAGGACCATCTGTTACAAGCCCCAGACCTCGAAAGCCTTGATTGGTTCTGGGTTTTCTTGCAGTGTGTATGGAGCGAAGACCTCCCAAGAAACCCTTCTTTTGAGTTCGGTGCGGGTGGTGGTCAGGTCCTTTTGTGGCCCAGGGCAGTGTCCACTCTGAATTATAATTCTTTCTCCTCACGCCCCTCGGGAAGTCTCCGAGAGCTGCCTTACCCCCTGGCAGCCAGAAAGCGCCAATTTGATGCCAGGGAGAGATTCTCTTTGTCAGCGTGTGAGGGGAATGTGCGATAAGACAATTTTGAAAGTAATTGCATGGAGAGAGGATGGAAAATTTGCTGCATGGGGCGATTAGATTGGTGAGAACCCTCTGCTGGGTCGGAGAGGTTGGAGGGGGGTCAAGGTGGAGCAACAAACCGAGTAAAACTGGAGTCACGTGGAGAAAACCGCCAGGGAAAAGGGTAGGAGAGAAGCCGAAGTGGAAGGTGAATTCCCGTGTGGCTACTGACCTGTTAGAGCTTGTCTGTCCTGCCCACCCTCCTCTCCAAGTAGTGCCTTTTATATGTTTGTTAAACATTTGTTCATTGAAAATATTGTCCATGCCCCAAACTCTCCTTTTGAGTCTCTGTCAAATATGGATAAGGAAAGCTACCCTGGAGCGATTAACCTATCAAATTCCAAATACATGTGACTTACATGGAGTAACACAGGACTGATGTTTGCAATAGCATCATATATGACAACATAAAACAACATTACTCGCCAAACACTGTGGACACTAAAAGCGAATGTTTGCCCTGGGTCCCTGTGGTCCTGTCAGATCTGTTGACCCATCCTCCCCCTGTCTTGACTCTTAATTCTTCCCTTAGAATTCAGATCTTTTACTTATACAACATTCTCAGAGTTTTGACTTGTTTTGGTGTTGACTGGAAATTGCACTTTTTATTATAGATCTTTTCATCGTTTGGGCTAATTTCTCTAAGTGAATTCCTCATTTCCTGGTTGTTCATGCCTCCTTGGAAACAGATAAAATACCTTTAGGTAGAAAACAGATCAATGCCAAATTTTGTTTAAAAAAGATAAATAATATTGAATTCTGTAAAAATCTTTGAGATGCCCCAAAGTGTGAAACTCTACTTGGGTCTCATAACTATTTGAATTAAAGGTATTTTGAAGTGATGAACTCACTGGAATTTGTTAAATTTACTTAATGATGGGTTTTATGATTTAAATTTTTTATCCAACTTTAGATTTTCATGCACAGATCAAAATATAGGAACCTTGTATTTCCATAAAAGACATAGAGATTATTAACTTTACCTGTGCTTGGCTCCTAGCAGTATTAAACATGTATCTGTTTGGCAATTCTATGCATTTGTCATTAGTAAATATATGTGTTGAATATAATACTTTTGTTTAAAACCACGAGTAACATGCAGAATACCATGTTTTCAATTTTTTTGAATAAGTTAAATGGAAATAATACTATGTTTTGATGTATTGTCACTTATGTTGCTGCCTCTTATTTATTTATGTTTTGTTCTTGTTTACAAGGGTTATGAAGTTAGGCCAGTTCTGTGTACAAAATTATCTTAGTTCCATTTCTCCATCCCTTACATTAAGACCACAGAAATATATCAAGGCTCCAAAATGGAGATGCTTATTCAGAAGTGTTATAAATAACTCTTAAGTATAAAAGTACCAGAAATGCTACATGTCCCATGAGGTTTGGCACAGACTTTTAAAACCAGCAACCGAACTTTTTTTTAAACTTGGTTTTGCTCAGTGCATCTCTGTAAGGCCCTCCCTTACCTGGCAGGCGCCCCTTCCAGCTTTACCGCAGGGACCCCTGATTTGTCCTCGAAGCGTTCGCTCGGTTTATGACCCTGCTTTTGTCTCTCACTCATCCGCAGAGCCCGGCGTTTGCACGGTATTCGGAGATCCCCACTACAACACTTTTGACGGACGGACATTTAACTTTCAGGGGACGTGTCAGTACGTTTTGACGAAAGACTGCTCCTCCCCTGCCTCGCCCTTTCAGGTGCTGGTGAAGAACGACGCGCGCAGGACCCGCTCCTTCTCCTGGACCAAGTCGGTGGAGCTGGTGCTGGGCTCCAGCACCGTCAGCCTCCAGCAGCACCTGACCGTGCGCTGGAACGGCTCTCGCATCGCGCTGCCCTGGCAGGCGCCGCTCTTTCACATCGACCTGGACGGCTACCTCCTGAAAGTGACGACCAAAGCAGGTGGGCTTCCAGGAGCACGGGGCGTCGGTGTCCCTCCACCTCCCCAGTGCGCACTACAGCAGCACCTGGGTTCCTCCTCCTCCGTCCCTCCTCCGCGTAGGGAAACCCGGAGACCTCGAAGGGTCCCAGCCGGAGGCGGGAGACCTTGAAAATGCCCCCGAATAGCTGGGGAAATGCGCACACTCTCTACCTTGCTTCCCCACGCCAGTCCCACCAATCTTGCAGTCCAACACCCAGGGCCTTTCCATCCTCATTCCAAAAATAGCAGTTGGGCTCTCTACATAACCTCTCTTTCATGCTTTGTTGCTAATTTTAGGCCACTGGTGGCCAGCTTGGAATTGTCAGTGTCTCTCCCGACCCAGCCAGTAATGTGCAGTTGCACATCTGTGAGTGTTTCCTTGTCAGCATCTGTCCAAGGAGGGGGGATTCCTCCAAAGTAAACCACAGGCGTGTGTGGGTGTGCCGATGGAGTGCAGCGGGCGGACTGTGTGACCAGCAGCTTCGTCTGTTCTTGACCCTGGGGAAGGATGCTCGCTGAGCTGGTGGCTGGAACCGCTGGCCGCTGCTGGAGGACATTTAAGACACTTGCTCTGAGAGCTCTTCCCCCGGCCTTGGGCACACAGGGCTGACCCTGGAGGCCCTTTCTCAGCAGCCCATGTTGCCTGAGGCCTGCTGTCCACTCCAGGGGCAGGTACCTCCTTCAAGAGCCATACTGTTCATGGCTGGTAGGTTCAAAGAGGCACACATTTTGGTCTGCGAGGTGCTACCTAAGGGAGGCATCTTAGAAGCAGAACTCAGTTCTTCAATATTAGCCCCAGAGTATGAATTCAGCTCGTTTACATGTTTTGTCATATCATGCATGGGTCCTTTCTTGTTACCTTTGGTTAGTACCTACTGTTATTTGGCTATTGGGCTGTGTGATTTCCTGGCTGGTGCTTTTTCTTTAAGTAGGATTCTTGAGGAAATCCACATATGTCTTGCTTTTTGCACTGATAAGAATTTTACAATGTAAAAGCATCAGTTGGGTTCCAGCTCCTTTAGATAATATGGATCCAAAAGGGAAGCATTTGATCGGGCAGACATTTTTGAGGGGCTGTAGAGACTGTTAGTTCTCTACCTCCAGATCCCTGTAAATTGTTTCAATTCAAACCAGATCTATATTTGATGAACTGAGCTAGCCTGTGGAATACCAGCCTAGCTAAACAAGGCAGGGGGCCAAGGAGAAGCCCAGGGAGCTTTTATTCAGAGAGGGCGACATGGTTTCAGCGAGAGGACCTTAACTATTGATGTCTTGCAACAGCCGATAAAGGGGGAAAGATTCCCATTCTGGACCGTGAGCGTGGCAGGTGTGAAGAGCTCTAATCATTCGACTGTAGAGGGATTCGTCCTGCTCAGGAAATTTAGACACCTGTTGCTGTATTCAAAGGACAGACCATTCTGCAGAGACAGGCCTCAGCTCGTTCCTTCAAAGGAGGCAGCCATTTGTGGCCCCCTAAACCATGTGCACAAGATGACACATTACGAACTGGCACTAACTAGAAGCACCTTGCCTATCTGTTAGCGAGCCAGATGCATGCAGTGGCTTCTACCGATATGGGAATGGTTAGTCAACCACAGCGCCATTCTCGAAGGGGCCCTGGACACGCAGAGACTGTGAAGAGCCTAGAAGGCTCTACACTCTTCCCTCTCACAGCCGCCAATGCCTTATGGAATAAATGTCCTCTTCGTAAGGGCTCCACATCGGAAAAATGAGCAAAAAGATGAGACTGCTAAGAAAATAATAGTACGTCATACACACTACGGTTAGATTAGTGAATTTAACTCTTCCAGACCTTGAACTTAGTTTTACAACTTTGTTTAGTTTTTCATCTCTCTTCCGATGAGTCACGTAATTTATGTGGCTCCCTTAATGCTCAGCTGAACAATTTCCTGGAGCCACAGAGCATGCGGGCTCTCTGCTTCCTAAGGAAGAGCTGTATCCCTCTGGGCATGAAACTTGCTTTGACATTATCCTTTGAATGCAACAATTGCATTTCCAGGCAATAGTCATTTCCACTCTGGTCCACCACCCCCAGTTTGTACTGCCCCTTAGGAATATTTTCTTTTTATCACCTATTGATTGTCTATTTAGAAGTTCCTTTGAGGGTTCTTCTTCCATAGGTTTTTTCTTTTTTTTAATTTCATAAGCTCATATGATCAAAGGGCACTTTCTTCAGAGTAACTGCTTGACTCCAACCTATAGCTGGAGGATGGGAAATGGCGAGGAATGACTTTGCCCCTGGGGTTCGTGGCCCTAGCACTTTATGACGGAGTCACCTGCAGGGGAGCCCAGGTGGCCTGTCACTTGGGTGCAATCAGGCGGTAGCTGCTTACCTAATAACATCTGGGGTAGTACAGAGGGCACGGAGCAAAACTTAGCAGCTTGAGAAAGCCCGGCCGACCCCAAAACACTCCCCGCCCCACTCTCGGTACTTGGCGAATAATTTAAAAATATTGTCTTTCTACCATCTGTTCACTTCATCAGATCCACCTGAAAAGTTACATCAGATCCACCTGAAAGGCGTTAACATGTGTGAGTGTGGCTTTTTATCTTACTTTTTCCCAGGTTCGTCAAGAGTTCTACACTTGCTGAACCTGGAGAATATGTATCTTTTTTTTTTCCTTTCTTTTCTTTGATGTAAACTCTGAACAGAAAACCATCCATTTTTAAGCATCTCTGTGGTATGTGTACTGATTCTGCACCTCTTCTCTCCTTTCGGTGGACAACAACAAAAGCAGCGATGACAACCCCAAAACAAAAGAAAGCAGAACAAACAAAAGTAACCAACAAATAAGAGAACAGCTCCCCCTCCCTCCCCCAAGAAAAATCTCCAAACTAGGGGTCTGGAGCCCGGTCACACATCTGAAGGGTGAAGAACAAGTTTGTAAAACGCACCCTGGTGAGGAGGGAAATGGGAAGGGCTCTCCTGCAGCAGAAGGACCGTGGCTGCCGCTCAGCCCCGGAGGGGATGTGCGCTTCGCTTCCGCCTTCTGACTCTGCCAGTTATTTTGACCCAGGGTTCCAGCAGAGAAGTGGGAAACTCATCCCAGCTGCAGAAAGGACTAACTCCAGGCCACACTTCCATAAGATTCCTACTGAAAATATCTTTTGGAAGAACAAGTTCTTTAGTTACAAATTATTAGGGATTTTTTTTCCTGTCATTACTATACTCTACTTTTCATAGATTTTGCTCATGTAGAGGCTAATCAAATGCAAACACACATGTATATGATACATCAATAGACAAAGGCATCTGTAGTTAAATCATTTATTCCTTCAAAATATGGAACCTAGCATTGGTCCATGAAAATTCTCTTAATATAACAATAACAAAGAAGAGAGGAGGAAAAGAGAGTGAACTACAAATCATTCTCTTATTTTGGGGAGGGACCCTGTTCCATGAGGGAGATGTCAAGGGTTTTAAGAAGAGTTTACTAAGAACACAGTGTGTCTGCATCTCCCCAAGCGTGCAGGGACCACCAGTCCATTGCAAAGAAACAATGCAGTAATTGGCTTGTGCACTGTGAGTTGAATTCCCATGAACTCAGTGGCCCTGTCTCAAATTTATTATATCATTATCAGTAATGATGCTGGAGGCTGTTTTGGATAGAAATTTTCAACCATTGTGGCACTTGGAAGAATAGTGTTTGCCTGCTGTCTAGGAAAGAGATTTGTAGTTTGGAGAATTTTGCAGCACAAAAAAACCCTTTGGAATAGTGCTGTAAAAAAATGTGGATGAAATTGATTTTTCCCTCTCATTTCTCTTGCTGGGCAGCTGCCTGGCTACAGGCTTGTAAGGTCAAGTTTCTTCTATACCTTGGAGAGTATATTACAAATCATATTATAGTTTGCTTGTCTCTTTTCAAAATTGTTATTGCAATGCCTTAACTAGCATGAAATTCACAATTTCCTTGGCTTCGCATGACGTATCAATTTACAGGGTAATGCATTCATTTAGTATATATGTACTACGTGCCAGATAATGTGTTAGATGATGGGGTATGAAGAAATAAAAGCATTTTATGTGATAGTTGTGGTTGTCAGAGTTGACACCACCTTCTTACAGAGACCCACACGGGGGGTCGGCCCAGCTTGTGTGTATATTCTAGCTGTCCGTTCTCTAAGCACCTGTCTCATCACTGTCCTCTCCACCAAATTATGGCCAAGGGATGCTTTCTTATAACCATCTTTCTTGCCGCTTTACCCAACTCTATTTAATTGCTTTTCTGAACCCCACTTTTTATCCCAACCAAAAACCCTTCTCCACCATTTGCCTTGAACGAGGGAGGCGTCCATTCCTTTCATTCACCAGACAGTGATTTCCGTGTGGGCTTTTCTATTTATCTCTTGAGAAATCCAGCTTTAGACCGCTGGCTGATTCTCCCCATAGCTCTGCCTGAAGCTGATCTGTAACTCTTCCTTGGGGCAGTTGTGTGACCCACACAGAGGAACGCCATTTGCCATGATGCTCTCCTCATGGACTATGTCTAAGTTTAGGGAACAATGGCTTTGCCATCTCACTTCTGGGCATTTCTTGCTCATCTTACATCACTCTGATGTTGCCTTATGCCAGTTTTATATCCAAGCAAGATTCATTCCCTCCTCATTCTCTCCCTCCCCTTTCCCGTCACTACCTTGCCCCGGCTTCTGAGCATCTTCTGAACATTTGCTTGTCAGCCTAATTTTATACTTTAAGAACAAAAGTAAAGTCTTCTAGGAGTAGAGTCATGTTTTTTCCAGAGGCTCAGAACTGGAAAGACTAGTTTTTGTCAAAAACCCAAGAGAGTAAGTTTAAAAAACACACACGGAGAGACTTTTATTTTCTATTTTAAAAAGTTTCTTTTTGGGTGTGGGTTGTCACTCCTAGGAGACAGTGGCAGTGAAAAGGGGGGAGTCCTGGGGCAGAAACACACGGGGACCCATTGAAGATGCTTCTGGGCGCTCCTGCCCCAAGGGACCCTCATTCGTCCATTCCCTGGGGGCTCAGGCCCTATATTGCGGGAGAACAATAAGAAACATTTCTAACAAACACTGAGGACAAACAAAAACTCTCTGACTAGAAGAGCTTGACATTTACTTCAAATTGAACCTCAAAGGCTTTTCTTTGAGGCCTTTCTCTCGGGGAGAAGTGTCTCCACGTACAAGGTCAGGAATGCTATGAGGACATTTCTTCTTGACCTTTGAGTCAGACTGATCTGTGTGTGTGACAGGGTGACCTGTTCCAGTCCCACCTGTAACGGTGTATTCTGGATGCTCTATGTGACACAGGAAGTTCCCCATTCAGGGAGGCCATTGGCTGCCGTGGATCTTGGAAGCTTTGGGGGGATACGAATGTTCTCAGAAAAACCCTTCAACGTTTTAGATGGTCAGTTGGGCAAACTGAGAAGGGCTTCCATTCTCTGCCTTCTGGTGTGAAGATTGTTTCCACGGTGAACAAGATAGTTCTGTGCTGCTGACTCTGTTTAGCACAGGGTGGGGGGGAGGGGCTTGCTCAAGGCCTGGTAGCCCCAGACGCCTCCAACCCCGAAGCTGTTTCCTTTCCCATGGGGGTGGTCCTTTGAAGGGGATGTATTCAGAAGCAATATACTTATTGCTTTAATACACCCACTACAGCAAAAACTTCGAAATTTTTCATTTGATGTTTGATATAATCATATGGGGAATTTTTGGATAAAGAAAAAAATTACGGTAAAAACTGTCACCTCTGTATTTTCACATGAGAAGAATGAGTCACTGGACAAATGAAATCATGATCTGCACCAACACAGTTACCCCCCAATAGAGCAAAACATATATCCTAGAATAACATGGTCATGAGTGTTTGTTTACAAGTCAAACAAGGATACATAAGGTATCATTATTAGGGCAAACTTTATACAGTGTAAACATTCTAGGTCCTAACAAGGAAGTGATTCATGTAATTTCACACAACATTTCATAGGGCAGGAGTGAAAGGTAACCAAGAATTCGGAGCGACCCCTAGGGTTCCTTGTTAGAGGACAGCCACGTGCTGTTTAAGGGTGTATAAGCTTGGGGGTGCTTGGTGGATTCGAGCCCGGCTGATCCTCTTCTCTCCTCCTTTTCCTCTAGGTCTGGAAATATCTTGGGATGGAGACAGTTTTGTAGAAGTCACGGCTGCCCCCCATCTCAAGGGCAAGCTCTGTGGTCTCTGTGGCAACTATAACGGACATAAGCGTGATGACTTAATTGGTGGAGATGGAAACTTCAAGTTCGATGTGGACGACTTTGCCGAGTCCTGGAGGGTGGAGTCCAATGAGTTCTGCAACAGACCCCGGAGAAAGCCAGCACCTGAACTGTGTCAGGGGACAGTGAAGGTGAAGCTCCGAGCCCACCGAGAGTGCCAGAAACTCAAATCCTGGGAGTTTCAGACCTGCCACTCAACGGTGGACTATGCTACTTTTTACCGGTAAGTGCAGAGTCGCGGGGATGGGATCGGGTTACAGACCAAGAATAGACATGACCTTGAAGCACAGCATATCGAATCTCTGGGTGTACAAAACAAGGGCTCCCAAGTTCAGCATAAAAGCTTCTGTCTTTCTGTTCAGCGGGTGACCTCATCTTGAGTCAGTCCCATGTTATATCTCAAATCAGGAGATTTCAGGGAACATTTCAGAGCAATACCCTATAGGCGATTCTGGTTCGGAGTGTCTAGAGATTCATGGGAAAACTGGTGACACCCAGGATTTTACCAGGTGTTAGTTCGACACTGAGATGGACAAGCGCTTCTCAAATTCTGGCCGAAGCCACAGTGGTGTAGGGCGGAGGCGAAAACCTCGAATCGTTCTCGCTGCCTGTGGACGTTGGAGTGAACTTGGTCTCTCTAAGCCTGAGGAAGAGCTCAGGGCTGCCTCACTGTCTGGACCAAAACAGATCCGCTCGTGGAAAACAAGGCCTTGACGTAGCAACTCCTTGGATCTTAGACACAGCGTGAGAGGTTGCGTCCGGAGTCAGAGGCGGGCGGAATCAGAGCTTGAGGGTAAAGCAGGGAAGGTCTCGCTTTAACAGGAGAGATTCCATAATATTTTCTAACTCTGATTAAGCCCCTTCCCCACAAAGCGACTGGTTACACAGGAGACTTGGATTTGCCTTCCGTGTCACGAGGTCACGTTGGTGAGCTGATGACTGGCTGCACTTCCACTTACGGCACCGCTCCTCACCTTCCAGAGCTACGGCTACCGATAACCGTAACCACCACGGGTGTGGGCAGAAACGTGAGCTGAGCGCAGCCTAAAAGGCCTTAAGTGATTTGCCTCTTAAAATGAGCGCGCGCCTGTGGTCTGAACCCACAGAGAAGTTATTTTTACTCTTTAATTGCCACCAGTTTATTTCCCTTAGTTCTCATTAAATGTGATCTTTTTTATTTGATCTTTGGACATAAAAGATAAAGTTATGTAAAGGCATCTCAAAGCGGGGCAGAAAAAGGACTGTCCCTGTCATCACAACTCCCTGAACATGGCTGTGTCTGCCAAACCGTTTGGCTCCGACGCACACGCTTAGCTCTTTCAGCCCGTTTCCCTGTTATAATCTGAATCCTCTGGGTTCCCCATCTTTCCCCTCCCTGTGCTCCCACCCCCATTAATTGACCCCACCCCTTGTCGATTGCAATGGAAAGATCTTACTGTAAGGCTCTGGAGTGAGGCAAGCAACTGACCAGCAAACCGGGTTTTATTTGGAACCTAACGCCCTTCACTCGAAGGCCTGATGGGAAGCGGTCAGGCATGGCAACGGAGAGCTTGGCAGCCTCCCGGGGCGAAACATCCGGCCCAGCTCTACAGTCTTGAACAGTCATCTAAGCTCTGAAACCTTACTTTTCTTACCTGGAAAGTGGGGAAAGGAAGAGCAGCTACCCTGAAAAGAGCTCTCACTCAGGCTCGGTGAGGTGATGAACATAGCTGTGTCAGCTCGACCCAGTGCCCATCCGTAGTGCCTGCTCTCTCCTTGCGGGCTGCTGTCATTTCTGCTGTTGATTAAATGAGGAGCCGGTGTCAGAGCTCTTTGGGACGCACCCCTACCCCAGCTGCAGAGCTCAACTGGGCCGTCACCTGTCTAGAACAGAATGGAAAGGCTATGCTTCTCCCAGGCCCCAGCAGTCTACCCTGTTGGTCTTTATCCCATTTCCAAGGAATGTGTTGAAAACTGCAGAGATTAGTCCCTCCCCCCTCCTTTTCTTCTGCACATTTCTATCTTTTTTCCCTTCGGTGATTTATTTTGTATTAGGATCCCTGGCTGTGAGCAGGAATACGATGAGCCCCATGGCAAGAGCCGTGAGAAACAACTCTGATGCCAGCAGAGAGAACCGCAACTGCTAGGTGGCCAGGCGGGTGCTTGCCTCCCGCCTTTGAAAGGGGCGGCAGCAGCCACAGCAGTGCAGCGGCGACGCTGGGCCGCGTGAGGGGCCCGGGGCGTCGTGTTCGGGTGCTTATGAGAACGCTCTTGGTAGCGCTGTGCACTGAGGTGGGAGAATGGGGCGGGGCGGGAGGCGCGCCTGTGTTCTGCTGTGCACAGTGTAGGGCGGAGCCCCCTCCCACGGTCCGCCACTCCACCCTGGCAGGGGCGGAAAAGCCTTGGAGACAATTCTCAGGAGGGTAGGGCTGGACACTCCCACCGGTGGCCCGCCTCACTGAGAGTCTCACCCCCCAACCAAGAGACGCGTCTTCATGCGTTTTCAAGTGAGGGCAGCCGCAGCCCGGAGGAGCCTGAGTTTCTCCTCCCAAGCACACATGTGGCAAAAGAAATGAAACAGGCAGGGCCAGCCTGGAAAGGCAGTTTGGTTCTCAGCGGATCTCCGGGCAAGGCCAAACCTTAGGGAGGCTTTCGGAAGCAGTGGGCAGGTGCCAGACGTGTTGGCCGGTGCCAAGCTGGGCCTCATCTCAGCTCTGCCACAGTCTACCTGGGTGGCCTTGGTAGCTGGCTGAGTTTCAGGTCCTCCACCTATAGAAGAGGCGTGGCAGTAACGACCTGGGGGACAAGATGGCCTCCCCGAGGACCGAGGTCAGTGGCCAGTGCCGGGTTGTCACGTGGTGGCTGGGAAGTGCTTGCGCCATATGGTGTTGTCCAATATCGGATCCACTCCCCACTGCTGACTCAGGCCACACTGACCAGATCAGCCTTGGGTAGGTTGGGGACAGAGCGAGGCAAGGAGATGGGCTGGGCTACGTGCAACATACCAGCGAAGGAGAAGACCTCACATATTTTGGGCTGGTGTATAAAACACCAGCCGTGGGCTTTTTCCCTAACTCAGGCCCAAATCTTAGATGAAATAGTTGCACGTGAGTGTTAGCTGCCAGCAACGTGGCACACTCCTAAGTCAGGGCAGGTGCAAATTCCCATGTAGTCTGGAAACTTGAGTGGGAGCTGTCCGACTTGTGCAGGCCACACTGATGTCAGGGCCCTTTTCCTCTCCCCACTCCCCTGAATGGGGCATAACTCACCTGTTGGGAAATGTTCTCCCTTTCCAGACAGTGGTTTTTGCAGCTGTAAGGAATCGAAGGGGTGCCAGAGGGTTCACGCGTGTGTCCTCCCTGCGGGCGTGCCGGGGGACGTGGCGGGCAGTGCCACACACACTGGAGCTCCAAGAGCACTAGGGTGCTGGCGTATCCACGTCCCAGGGGCCAGTGGCCTCCTGCCAGGGGAAGATCGCAGACTTCATGGTTAACCCACTTTGTGTTTTCTTTTCAAGGAAACTTTAAAATTTATTATAAAACAAAAGGAGAGATCCAGACTGCATGCATGTGTGAAAATTATGTAACGATAACTGCTATTCCACGATTAAAAACCAGTCAATCTTCCCTTCGTCAAAGAACATCCTGGGATCATTTATATTTACGTACTTTAATGCTTGTCCCTAATCGCCATTAGGGCTAGGGTCTTAAATCAGGCGAGATGCTCATTTTAATGTGTAATCTTATAGGCCTTCCATTTTGTTTTTTCTTTGGCAAACTTAGCTTTTAGGATGAGTAGTCATGCTGAATCTATAATTAAGGTACGGTGTCACCAGGTGGCAGTAGACACCTCAGTTGTACCACCTATTAGATGTTAGCCCTTAGATGTCCTACCTTACATTTCAGATGTTTTACCTCCTCAGTGGTGTTCTCTCTCTCTCTCTCTCTCTCTCTCTGTCTTTCTCTCTCTCATTTTAACCTTTACCCTATACTACTCCTGTCGCTGTATCTGAACAATTCACCTTTGTGTCTCTCGATCCACGTCACTCCCCTGCCTGGGAGACCTTCATTTTCTACATTGATTTAAGCTGAAGTCACAGCTCAGGCTTCACCCCAGGCCTCTGTAAAAGTTCTTTCTTTAGTTTCTGTGACATGCTGATGGTGTTTGTATTATTCCGCATGCGTGCTATGTCGCCATATCTCCATCTCTCTCCTGGATTGGACTTTAGGTTCACTATGGAGTGGGGAATGTCTTCTCTACCATTTGTGTTTCATCCCGCCTCACCCTGGAAGGCTGGCTCTCAGGAAATGTTTCTTCTCTCCCTCTCTAGCCTCTACCTCCTCTTCATCCTCTCCGATGCTTTTGAGACTCTGGCTACCCCCAGTTCCAAGCCCCCCTTCAGTCTCTAGTCCCACACTCAGTCATCTCCTTAGAGTCAGGAGTGCACCGCTCCCTGTCCTTTCTGGGAGACGACCATCCAGAGCAGGCAGAGCCTCTGGTCCCCCTCTGATGCTCCGAGACCTGGGGTGGCTTCTTACTGTGTAGTCTATCTAGCACTGGGGCTGCCAGCGACAGTCTCATCTCAGCACCTGCCCCGCCTACTCACAGCTCACACACGAACCACGTGGACACCCCACTTCCTGTTCTGTCCCTCAACCGCTATCTGACCTTGCCATCTCCTTAGGCAGCATTTGCTCCATAGGTATTTCTACATTGGTCTCTTGCAGTTGATCTTAGAACCTCAAATGAGCCTCCTGTCATGGAGGAAAACTGACCTCCGGCAAGCTGACCCCTTGTCCTGACCCCACGCGCCACGCTCACAGAGCAGTCGCCATCCTCTGGCTTCGTCACTGCCCAAGCCTTCTGCCAGGTCATAACCAAAGCCTTACTGTGCTTTTTCCTTGAACCCTGCGTTCATTCTTTTTCAGCTCAGTCACATGGCAGATTCTTCCGGGTTCGATCCACCAGAGTAACCCAAAAGGAAGGCCTTCTGGCTTCCTGGGTTTCAGCTCAGAGGGGCCCTGCCTAGTTAGTGTGGTTTTCTTGGGGCTAAAGCAGAAGAAAAAAAAAAAAGACATGGGTACACTTAGAAAGGCATGAGGATGCTTGGAGTATCATTTTACCAAAGTCCCAAATCCTCTCATGTTTAATTTTCTTATATCAAAAAGCAACAAGCACCATCTTTTTAAAAAGAAGAAAAAACAAAGAAAACTGTACCTTTTTCTTAACAGGTAGGTGTCCCTTTGAGGAAAGTTTAGGTCAGCTGTACAGGTTGGTTCCCCCTTGCTTCTGATGTCACCCCTTCGGGGGTGTTCCCAAGGTCACCCTCGGGGCCGGTGACTTTCTAGAAGGACCCACAGAACTCACTGGCTGCTGCTCCACTCATGGTGATGCTTCATGAGAGGGGAAGCACGCAGGTTAACATCAGAAGAGATGCGCAGGGCCGTGTCCAGGAGAGGGCGCCCCCAGAGCTTCTGTTGTCTGCCGCTGTGCCATCACAGACAGGTGAGAGCTAGCTCCCCTTGGATGCACGTGTGGCCCTAACTGTGGGGCGTTTCCAACCCGGGACGTTCACCTGATCCTCAGCGTCCAGAGTTTTTTCTGGGACTTGACCGCCTGCTGCCTGTGTGGTTGGCCTTCGGTCTCCAGCCCCTCCTGGAGGTTGTGTTAACGCCTTTAATTTCCAGTTTCTCCGGGTGTTCGGATTGTTATCATGTGGCCTGAAGCCCCCATAATAAATCACGTTGTAAGAGTGTCTGGTGGCCAAAACCTACAAGCAAGAATGACACTTCTGTGATGACCTTCCGGGGGCATCCAGGCCACGCCACAGGAGCCAAAGGCCAAGGCCAGGCCCTCTCAGGGGCAAGGTTAATGCGTCACTGCGCCAACTGCCCGGATCGAGGTTAAGTGTGCTTTCAGCTCGACTTTAATTTTAGCTTTGAGTTTATTTTCAGCGTATACTTTCTAGAACCCTGCAGTGTTTCCCCTTAGAAAATTACATTCTTGGATGCAATTAGATGAGGCTTTTGAACACAGATTTGAATAAGTGCCATTGTAGCAGGTAAAACACTAATTATTTTGTAGCATCTTGGCTGCTGAGAGGACTTCTTGATTACTTCTTAGTAGGCAGGAGGCAGCCTGGTGTAACATCATCATATTTTCATTATTTATGAGCGTACAGCCCTTTACACCCGTGGGGACGAGGCTGACCTGAGTGGTGTTTTCCTCATTTCATTCCACTGTTCACCATACTTGGGCCACCAAGAGGTGAGGGGACTTGTTTCCGGCCACCCACAGAGCCCGAGCAGCTGACCTGATAGGACCCCGGTCTCAGGTCTGTGTCAGGGAACTTGGCAGGAGCTACCAGGGCTGATCACAGTCCACCGTTGCCCACTCAGGCTTTTAAATGTCCTGCTCCTGCCGTGAGTCTTCAGAGGGGGATTTAAAAAATTATTTCATTTGCTCCTTTGACAGCTTTCAACTCAGCACTTGCTGTGTAACGGGTACCATCATAGGTGTGGCAATTTGGGACCGAACAAGAGAGACAAAAGCTCTTCTTTCCAAGAACTTGTAGTCTAGCGTGGGCAGACAACTATAAATTAGAAACAAGGTCACTGCCAGTTGTGAGAAGAATAAGATACTGCTGGGCCAGTGTGGGCTGGGGGCGGCCAACTTTGAATCAGGTGGGCAGGAAAAGCCGTCATGGGGAGCTCACCTCAGAGTGGAGCCCACTGTCCCCATGGGGAGGACTGATGAGGAGCCCTGTCTCGGGCAGGCAGAAGGGCAGACATAATTCTAGAAAGAGTATGGCCTGTCTGAAGACCAGAAAGGAGGCCGTTGTGATTGAAACTTTCAGGAGCAATGGGTGTTCTGCCAACAACCATATGAGCTTGGAAGCAGATTCCTCCCCAGTCGAGGTTCAGATGAGATCACAGCCCAGCCCACACCTTGATCGCAACCCTGCGAGGCCCTGAGCAGAGGTCCTGCTTGGACTCCTGATCCACAGAAACTGACGTAAGAGGGTGTGTTGTTTTAAGCCACTAAATGTATTGTTAAAGCCATGAAGGTTGTTACATAGCAGTAAACAACTGCTATACATAGAAATCAATTTTGGCTTGACTTTGGCTTTATTATTCTTTAAATATTGACAGAAAGGGAAAAAGCACTTTGCTTTTTCTTGCAACCATTTGTAATTTGCCTGTTCTGTGTAGTGTGATGTAATTCCACCAAGTCTGGGTTCCCTCTCCCTGCTACTAGGCCCCGTAGCACTCTGTACTTCCCTTGTCATTCTAGGCATTGCAAATGAGTCATCAGTATACGTTTTTAAAAATCCCTATCATCTCAAAATTGTAGCCTCCTTGAAACTCATATATTTTGTTTGTTGTTATATACCTATCACCTAATATGATACATGGGATGTAAATGTTTCCTGGTCCTCAAAATATGTATATTGAATGACTAAACAGGAAAAAGTGAGTAAATGAGGTAAAAGGATTGTCCAACAAAGTGGTGGGTAGCGTGGTACAAAATAAGTGTGGCACTGTTGTCGAGGCGACTTGGAGCACTGAGATGGCTTCCGAGCTCCTCCACTTCCAGGCTGGGTGCTGCTGGGCAGGCTAGTTCGCCTGTGGACACCCAGATGCCTCTTGTGTCAAAGGGGGGCTGCGAGGACCCACCACGTTGTTCCGAGACTTGCAGTGAGGGTGGCAGGGTGTGCTCCGTGTGGGAATGGACTAAGGCCTGGTGCATGGCAAATGCTCAGTCAGTGGCAGGTTTTTTTAAAAAAAAATTTATTTGTTGGTTTGAGAGAGAGAGAGATACATCGATTTGTTGCTCCACTTAATCATGCATTCACTGGTTGATTCTTGTATGTGCCCTGACCGGGGATTGAACCAGCAACTTTGGTTTATCGGGACAATGCTCTACCCAACTGAGCTACCTGGCCAGGGTGGCAGTTTTATTACTAATATTATTTGGTTACCACATGGGAGGGGGGATGGGTAAAAAAGGTGAAAGTATTAATAAGTGCAAATTGGCAGTTATAAAATAGTCATGGGGTTGTAAAGTACAGCATAGGAAGTATAATCAATAATATTGTAATTGTGTGTGGTGCCAGGTGGGCACTAGGCTTATTGGGGGATCACTTTGTAAATTATAGAAATGTCTAATCACTAGGCCGTACACCTGAAGCTAATTTAAAATAATAATGAATGTCAACTGTAATTGTTAAATTAAAAAAAAAAAAGACTGTTAAAAATATTATCTCATTGCTCTGAAATAGGCACCTGTTTTGTATGTAGTTTGCCTTCAATATGACCTATTCCATCTGGTGCCAGTACTTGAAGAAGTGTTTCCTTTATTTTCCATGGTCAATTCTAGACCCATCTGGAAGAACTTCTTCCCATCTTGCACAAAAATTGATGCTTTTTCTTCAAACAAAAGAAAGCAAACAAAAACAAACACTACTTGGGTATTAATTAAAATTTCCGTATTGTGCTCTTTACAAACTGTTTCAATTGATGATACTGAATGAGAGCAGGAGACGAGGAAGGGATAATTAATACTTTGAGTGTTTAGCTCTGAACTTAAAAAAAAAATTGAACTGATCCCCAGTGAGAGTAGAGATTATGAGAAGGAGTTGATGTGTCTTAGTGTTTTTCTTCGGAGAATATGGAGTGTAGGAAAAGAAATAATGTGTGCTAAACTGTAACTTTTTTGTGTTAACATCCTCTGCCTTCTTTAATAGTGCCTGAGCCCAAATGAACTTTTACATGATGGTTCAAGGTTATTACTGAAGAATCAGTTGAGTTCAGAGCATCAGTTTCTAGGGAACTCTTGAAGGGGGAGGGGCTTCTTTTGTTTTGATTGAATTTATTGGGGTGACATTGGTTAATAAAATTATATCGGTTTCAGGTGTACAGTTCTATAATACATCATCTGTATATTGTACTGTGTGTTCATCTCCCCAAATCAAGTCTCCTTCCGTCACCATTGTTCCCCACTTTACCCTCTTGTACACCCCCCACCCACTTTCCCTCTTTCTTTCTGATAATCACTTTACTGTTGTCCCTGCTTGAGATTTTTTTTTTGTATAATTCCTTCAGATTTAGGTCTTTTTTAATAGTTTTTCTTCTCTCTATAGCTTCCCCTTGCCCAGTTCTATTCTCATGTGTTGTTAGTTTAGATATAGAAAATGACGTTAGTTCATACTGTACACAAAGTATTACAAGGCTCTGAAAGAAGACCCAAGGTTCTGTCCTATGACAAAAGTACTTTGGGACCTAAAGTCTATTTTTTTTTTTCCTCTTGCCAGTGGTACCAGGCAGCTCAGAGCAAGTTTGTGACCCATTTCTATCAAGTGTCCAGGACTTCCAGATATGACTTTTATTTTTAAAACTAATCTCAATCCTGGGCTCATTTTTATCTTTCCTGTTTTCCTCCTTTGCTGTTTTATTCCGTTCTGCATGGTTTTTAAGCTGATTTAAATCATTTCTGAAACCAGGTGGGGACTAAGCGGCAGCGGCCATGGGAAGTGATCTAACGCCCCTGTGCTTGCGTTGTTTTCACGGTGAAGTAGAGATAGTGTCGTCACCCACACGCCACTCATGTTGCTACCTGAGGTTCTCTTGTGAAACCCAGACGTGACAGCCAGGGAGTCCACTTCCTCTGGCCACGTGGCCAGTGACGTCCAGTGAACCTCATGAGGACAGCCCTGAGCCCTGTGGTTTCACAGTGTCCTTCAGAAAATCAGGCTATGGCGTGGGGTTCCAGAACTCCCCAGTGTCGAGGAAACCTGGGGGTGGGCATCCACCCCCAACGTGGCCCGTGTGGGCAGACGGGTCCATTGGAACCTCGGTGTGTCCTGAGTATAGCACCGTGACTCAGTGGAACACGGCATCTTACGAAATCTGTTGGTGTCCTGGCAGCGTCATGGGCTTCTCCAAGGTGGCCCCCTGGCCCGCGTTGCTCTGGGAACAGTGACGGGGCTTCGGCCTGGAGCTCAGGGCTATGCCAGTTTGATCACCATCCAGGACTCTGAGTGTTCCCACTCAAGCTGGCAAAACTTAAAATTGTTGGAGAGTGTGAAAATGCAAAAGCAGAGGGAGGCTTTTGTGTCCTTGGATCATCCTAGGTGTTCTCTCTCTTTACATGGAAATCTAATATTCCGTCATGGTTTTCTCCCGCCCTGGTGGGCACAAGCAGCAGGAGACCCGCACTCGCTGGCTTCCTGGGGCAGTGGTTCAACCAGGGACCAAATACTTAGGAGTGTGTATATGTTTAAAAAAATAAACGACCTAGCGGAGGATGTTTTGATAAGAAAGGAAATGCTGAATTATGTTTTTATATCCACTGACCTCATTTCTAGGCTACTAGTCAATAACCCATGTCTAGGAGTCAGTGAAATCAATCAATAATAAAATAGGTATATAGTATCCATTTTTTAAGAATAAGTTATCTTATAGTCACGATCGATTGATTGATTAAACTCTTCAAGGTGCTGGAGACTTGGCTGTGAATGAGACCAACGGGTTCTCTGGCTCACGGAGCTTGAGTCTTGGCAAGTGGGTGATGGAGACAAACAGAGCGCAAACAGGGAGGGGTGCCTTCTTGATAGACAACGTAAAGACCTACACGATGCTATGGGAACCTACCGGGGAGGACGGCTTCCTGGAGGAGGTGTCTAAGCTGAAACCAAGACGAGAGGTAGGGTTTAGCAGCTCAAAAAGAGAAGTAGGGTATTAGGGAAGAGAAAACGGGGAAAGATTCCAACCCTGGAAGATTGCTCGTTCACAGCCATGGAGGCCAGCGAGAACCTGGTGCAGGAAGCTGACAGGAAAATATCCCGTGGGGTAGTGACATAAACCGCGAGGGGTGAGGACAGTGAGTCAAGAGGCAAAGGCCACGCCCAGATCATTGCAGTTGATGCCCCAGCTGCCATCAGCCAGGAAGGGGGACACCGCAGTGTCTCTGACTGGGAGCTGCATACACTGGGCAGAGCTTCAGTAAAGCTGAAGACTTTCCACTCATTCGTCATTCATTTGCCTCCCCGCTTTGATACACCTATCATACAGCCTAGGCGTGAGGTCATGCTTCTCAGACTTTAGCAGGAATGAAAATCATTTAGAGGGCTGATTCAAAGGGGGTCCCTGGAAGGTGCATTTCTATCCAGTTCCCAGGTCGTGCAGGGGGTCAGGAACCACACTGTCAGAACCTCTGTACCAGGTGAGGGAATTACAAGAAGAACTGCTTCCAGCTGTTTGTGGTGCCCCACGGACCCAATTCCCTGAGACTTTGTCTACTCAAAACCCGTTTCTTGGCTGACAGGGCTTTTATTTCTAACCTCCAAATGTTAGAGATGAGAACGCAGAGTGGGTCCCCGGGTAAAGGGGTCGGGAGCTAAGGGTATGCCCACCTAGACCAACGTGGTAATTGGCACCCACTGGCATTTTCTTGGTGTGCAACCAGAAGTACAAACACCAAAGCAAACCGTTTCGTGTCTTTTTTGGGGGAGCAAGTGGGCCCTGGTCTTGCAGCTACTTTGCAAGGCCAGGCCTAGCAGATACGTGGTACGTGTTTGACTAGGTCACTTGTGAGCCAGAATGAACATCGAGAATAGAAGTTCTCCTGGTCACTGAAATGCTCTTCACAGAGAGCCAGCCCGGTCACTTTTAGGTCAACGACCAGGGCCCAGCAAGTCCGGAGGCGAGAGAGCACTGGCTACAATGCAGTTTTACTGCTGGACCAGAGGGAACCCGGGGTTCCTGTGTGGAGGCAGAGCTGCCCAAATCCTGTCCCCACCACGCACGCAGGATGACAAGGACCGTGGCCAGGGGCCAGCACAGTGCGCCCAGAACGGCGGGCAGGATGTATCTGTAAAAATCTGCTTCCTTTCCACCGGCTTCAGGCTTTTAAAGAACCTGGTCAAAGAACACAGAGAGTAGAGAAATAAATGGTTTGCAAGGCAACGGGGAAATCTGGTGATGATGCTGGAATTAATAATTCTCTTAACATGAAAGAGCTGTTCTCTATGATCTTTATTTACTGTCTTACCTAGAGCTTGGAGTTTCACAAAGGAGAGAGGGTGAGCTGGTTTCTTCATTGTATCCCAAGCCAGTGGCCCATGTGTGAGGTAGGATGCGTTGGAGCTGCTCAAAGAATAAAGGCCAGGAGACCTTTCCGAACCCCCGAAAGCTTTTCCATATGAAAAGGAAACCAGGAAATTGGAGTCTTCATTTTGTCTTTGCCATCAAAGCCAGGGAAGAGAGATATTAAGCAGACACTGACCCGTAGTTCTGTGGCCACCGTTAGGATTTATTGACCTGAAAAGCAAGTAAGGACTGCAGGAAGACCGAGGTGGGTATTTAGTACTTAAGGGGTAAAAATGTAAGAGGATTCAGATTCAGAAGTTGACTGCAAACAGAGGGCTGTAGGAGTGCAGGCGATGAGTCCCCGACTTCGGTAATAGAAAGTAATGACAACTGCGTTAGCCGCCGCTGACTGACTGACCCGCGTTCTGTGCCTAAAACTCCGGGAAGCCCGGTGACATGTTGCAGTGTAAACAATAAGAGGAGGGGGAAGAGCTGACGTGTTTGAGTGCTCACTAGGTGCTAGGTGTTCCGCGTACATTGTTCCATTTGTGCGGATGAGGACCCAGGACCTAAATGAGGTAAGAATATTGCCACCCGAGGTCACCAGGCAAAAAAGAGGCAGAGCCAGGATTTGAGGCGATTAAATCCGTTTGACCCGGAGCTTGTGTTTTTGGCCCTAACCACCGTGATCCCATAGTGGCTCCCCTGTGACCCATCTCTGACCTAAAATTTTCGTTTTCTAAAATGAGCTAAAATACTCAGATTTTGGAAATGTGTCATATACAGTTGACCCTTGAGTACACAGGCCACTGATATGCAGATTTTTTTTTCAGTAAATACCGTTGGGCCCCTGTGTCCGTGGTTTCTTGTCTATGGATTCAAGTGATCTCTGATCGAAATAATATTTTCCACCCAAGGCTGGGAATCCATGGATGTGAAGAGCTGACTGAAGTTACACATGGATTTTTGACCTGTGTGGGTTTCAGTCCCCCTAACCCCCTCATTGTCTAAGGGTCAACTGTACTACAATTTATTTTCATTTCGAAAGATATTTTTTCTTGTAAAGGATTTTCTTTAAAGCAAAATTGTTCAGACTTTGGAAGTATTATGCTGTAGTTTAGGTTGGCTGAATTTTAAACAAACCAGTTTCATCCTACCAGTCTTTTAAAGAGAAATAATGTGAATTTCAAAATGGTGGCCATTTTCTACCAAAAAGTTTTTCCTGGTTTGCAGTGTAATTCTAGAGATAAGACGCACTAACGCCCGACCCTGCTGAGCTCACCCTCGGTGGTGATGCCTTGGACCTGTAATGTCTTTTCTCCTTTTTCCTCTTGTTTCTCTTCATTTTGCTTTTAAAGAGTGTTTAGAAGCAATTTCTAAAGAAAGAGACTGATTTTTATTCCACATCTCACTTAAGATTTTTGGGTAAATGCGATACTAGTTACTCAGTGATTCTTAACTTTGGGGAGTCTACAACCCTTTTTGAGATTCTGAGCAAAGCTAAGTCTCCCTTTTCTAGAAAAATGCATACACCCATGTGCTTGCAACAGCGTTGTCTGTGGAGGCATCCATGGACACAGGGCAAAGAAGTCCGCCTCTCCCTGTCTCTCTTCAGCTCTTCAGCCATCGCTGCTGGATCCCTGTTAAAGGTCAGGCATATGCTGTGTTAGGGTTCCAGTGGCAGAGGACACAGACATGGCTCCCGCCTTCGTCTTGGTTGGTAGAGGACTGCCCCTCGGGGCCTGCGCGCTAACGTGGCAATCTACTTTTCCTTGTGCTTTGGTGTCATCTGCTATTTCCTCACTTTAACTTGACTTATGTTTAGCTGCAAACTAAAATGTACTTCTGCTCACGTTGTATTAATTAGACCCTTTTTCCAGGTGTACTATCAAGAAAACCCCAATTAAACTAGTTTATTTTTTTAATTAATTTATTTATTTTATTGACCTCATTGGGGTGACATTGGTTAATAAAGTTACATAGGTTTCAGGTGTACAAAATTCTATAACACACCATCTGTATATTATATTGTGTGTTCACCTGTTCACCACCCCAAGTCAAGCCTCCTCCCATCATCATTTATCCCCCCATATCTTCTTCTACCTCCCCGGACCCGCCTTTCCCTCTGGTAATCACCATACTGTTGTCCGTGTCTGAGTTTTTTTGTTTTGTTTTGTTTTGTTTTGTTTTTGCTTAATCCCTTCATCCCTTTGCCTTTTTTTCACCTATCGCCAGAAGTAAACTAGTTTAAATAGTCACTTGTTTAATTTATAAAAATGAAGGCAGCTTTCATTTCACTCATGGCGTGATTCAAAGTTTCAGTGAGGTCCCGGGATCAGTGCTCTCTCCAGTTCCCGCCACGGCTGCCCAGTCTCGTGGTGGTGACAGCATCAGATACGCTGTACGGGCCGGGGGGACTCCTTTCTCTCAAACCCCCTGGCAAGCCCCCCACTCCTTACTGGTTCTGGCTGGGTCTTGTGCCCGTCTCTGAACCAGTGCCCACCGTTGGGAAAACAAAACAGTTCATTCATTTACACGGGTGGTTCTCAACCTTCAGCAACCATCCATCTGACTCCTGGGGAAGAGCTGCCAGAACGCCAGCTGATGGCCCCTCCCGGCCATGCTGATCGGGCAGGTCTGAGGTGGGATCTGAGGATTACTGACAAGTTCTGGGTGCTGCTGCTGCTGCTGGCCTGAGGACCGCCTTTGAGAGCCACTGATTTGGACCATCACATAGAGACGGGGACAGAGGTATTGTCCCCAGTGTAACTCCATCCCGTCTTTTACGTGAAGAGGGGAGGACAGATATTCCCACTTCCCCCGCTGTGATGTGCTCATCCCCACGTTTAAGCACAGCTCTCACCCGTGGGCAGTGAGGGATGTCTGCACCCGGCACTTCTCTGGCTCAGGGAGGGCGGCTGTGCTCAAGACAAAGTTACTCTCGGGGCCTGGAGGGGTGACGAGGATGACAACAGTGAGCAGAGGTACAGGTATTATATGCGGCGATGGCATGCGCTACAAGGACACGCAGAGCAGGGAAGGAGAGGGAGAAAGAAAGAGGCAGGCGTCTGGGAAGGCCTGTTGGAGAAGGTACCGTTTGAGCTGAGACCTGGAGGCACGGAGGGACCGAGCCAAGCTCAACTTGGGGAAAAATGCTTACCAGGCAGAGCGCAAAGAGCTTGGAGAGTCTGAGAAAGAACAAAGGCTCACTGTCTCTGGGGCAGAAGGAGTAGAGCAGGGAGGGCGGGAGGTGAGGCACGGAAACAGGGCTTTCCAGGCCGTGGGAAGGGCCTTGGGTGTTACTGTGAGGAGGAAGAGAAAGATCCCGAGACACGAGGGGCCCGTGTGGGAACAGGGATTTGACATGTAATAGAATAAACATGGATGTGGAGAGAACGAACCGTGCCCTCCTGTTCGGTTCGTGTCCAACTCCTGAAAATCCAGCCTTGGGCCCCTCAGGGGACCTGGCATTTTTGCTCCTTCCCCAAAATGTTTCCCATACCCACATGCCTGAAACTCAGTATTCAACAGAGGAAGGGATGCATTAGCCCTCCGTCTTCTCGTCTGTGCCTCGAGATCCCCAGGGTACGTTCCTCTGACTCCAATGTAATATTGTTTTCTTCTGCATTTAAACCCCAGGCGATCCCCGCAACATCGTGTAAACTTGAAGCTGAGCCATTCCTCCTCAAGGCGGAGGAGAAACGCGACTGCTATTGGCTCATGCTTGGGAAAAAGTTCTGGAAGCACACTGATTTTTTTTTCTTTTTAAATAACTTCAAAGAAAAGGAAGCAGTGGAAAAGGGGGTCTGATTAAAATACAGGTGCAGCTGCCGAGGAACATATTCATAGGTCTGCACACCTGCTGGACCGGGGGGCTCTTGGGACGGTCAAGACATTGAATTGGGAGGCTGGCTCCAGCCACCAATGGGGCTCTGGGGCCCCTGACAGTCTCCCAGAGGGCAGGCCTGTCCGGGCAGGTCCACACTGGTCCTGGTACAGGGACCGGTGGGCCTTGCCCATCTCGTCTGTGCTCAGATGCACTTAGTGACTGTCACTTTTTCGACCCGGCCCACACTCCTGAGTGTGGCCACTGAGCTCCAGGCTCTCTGTCCCCACGTTCTGTTTTTTGAGAACTGCTCATTTTTACCCACGTTTGATCCCACCCACCCTGGCCATCCCTGAGTGCACTTGACATTTTCCTGAGAATGCGCCTTTGTGTATGTTTGATGTCATTTTCTGGGACCATCCTTCTCTGCTTCTGTCCCTTCCAACCAAGTGTAAAGACCATTCCCTTCTGAAAGACCTTTCTCCAAGTAAAATTGATTTTTTTCATTCTCTCTCACAAGTTGGTTTTTCTGTTTTATGTATTAATTCCATTTGGCTTTGGATATGTTACCATTATTCCTCTATATGACAGCTCCTCTAAAGAGATATTGGCTCTTGAGGAAAGAGGCCATTTGCGTCCCCCCACCCCGAGCCCCCCAACCCCTGCATAAGCCAGAGGGAATCAGAGGGAATGCTCAGGAAAGACACAAAGTCACAGCTAGTTGTGCTGGACTGAATTCCAGCTCTGGCTGCGGAATGATGATTTGGGCTGTTTTAATCCTGGGACTTATCAAGCCATTTCCTTTTTGTTGTTGTCGTCGTTATTTTCATAAAACTCTCCTTTTCTTTTGAGACACCTGGATTACACTTTGCCGAGCTCGGGACCACGTTCCCTTTCTCTCTAGAAATTTCTAGAACCCCCTCAAAGAAACGGAGATGTGATTCGACCCAACCAGACATCCTACCTCTGGGGTTGAAACCCGAGCATGCGGTGGCCGGGCAGGGCCAGCAGGGGACTCAGACGCACTCCGCTCCTGGGTCTGCTTAGCGCCCTGGCCTCCGCAGCAAACTCGTCTTCTTCGCTCCGTTGGCTCATAGCCTGGGTGGGAGGAAGGACAGGAGATGTCACCAGCACGGATATCCCAACCTGACAAATTGGTGTAGGGTGTGTTCGGAAACACATTTCAGCTTGGAGAGGGGAGTGGAGAGTGCTGGCTCATGCACATTTGCAGGGCTGTGGGATCCCCAGAGATATCCCCTTACCACATACCCGACGCCGTGGTTCAACCATCTGCCTTCTGCATTCATCTTCATTTGGGATTGCCTGCTCTGTAGAAATGGTTGGCTGGGAGCGCGTGCTTGGGGTGAGGGCAGGAGGCGCGTGGTCTTCCAGGGGCAGAGGACGCAAGCGGTATGGGGCGCCTTCGTGTCTGGGTTCTTGGCTCCCTGTGAGCATGTTGGGAAGAGTCCAGTTGCTCCTGACCGCCCGTCCTTCGTGGATCTCATCTCGGAGACGAGTTGCCGTCTGAGGCGTGTCGTGCGCAGTGGGGCTGTCCGGGCCCTGATGACATGTGGACTCCGAACACATTCCCATCTACCTGCAGAGGCTGGCCACAGCCCGGCAGGGGTGCGCGCGTGCCTTCTCGTCCTCATTTGGGCTTTCTCAAGAGATGCCTCAGAAGACTGGTTCGATTTGGGCTTCGTTCTTCTTCCCTCGAGATGACAGTGGAAGAAAACTAAAAGCACCCGAGGACCAGCCCAAGTCAATCATATTTATACCTATAAACCAAGGTCGCCGTAGAGGGCCACTTGGCTGTTTCTGGACTCTCCGGCAAGGCGAACCACTTGATCTTTGACTCACAAGTCAAGTCATTTTTCTAGTGGAAATGAAATAATTTTTGATGTGTTGATGCCTCAGTGAGGATGATGAAATTAGTCCTGTTTTGACTTACAGACTGTGAGGCAATTAAATATACAAAGTGCATATTTATTTGACAGTCCTATTTAAGAAAGGTGGCTGTGTTCTTTCCAGAGTGCCCTCTTGCTTCGAAGTAAGTAGATGAACTATTTTTTACATGAACCGAGGATACTGTTTCATTGAAGGTAACATTGCTTCTGAGCGGAGGGCACGTTGAGACAATTTTTTCTGCTGCCTTTTAGCGGATTCAGGGAGTGGAAAGATCAGATCACATGACCTAGTTTCTCAGGGGGACCCAACCTGTGAATGGTGAGCAAGCGCTGGATTGATATTCAGGACTACAGCGTCCCAGTTCCCAAAGTCTGCCTTCTGGGCGGTATTATTGATTCTTGTCAGCACAATAACTTATGTAGACCAGACCACAGGTGCCACAAGACCACGTACCCAAAGCTTATGCCAAGTAGGGGCCTCACCTCAGGCATGGGTGTGAACTAGCAAAGTCCAAAACTCTTCAGCTTGGCATCTAAGGTTTGTTCCAATCTCTGCCCCACATACCTTTTCACAGAAACACTCCATGTGCCCAACTCACCGGTGCAGCCGCACTGACAGCCTCCGTGGTGCCCTGGCCCTTTCCTGGAATCCTCTTCCCTGTCTTTCCAAATCCCACCCATCTTTCCACATCCAGCTCAGGCGTCGTGACTTCCGTAAGCCCTTCCTGTCCTCCAGAGACACGCTTTTGTTTTCCCCCTTGAATTCTTACATGAATTGATTGCATCATTGATTTGATTCTTAATCAAACTGCCGAGCTTGTTGTGGTCACTGGTCGGAATTCACAGCCTCTGCCGCTGTTTGTCCTTCCTGCGTCCTATTCACCATCTCCTCATCCAGAAGGAGGAAATGTCACAAAGTGGAGGACTGCGTCTCAGTTATAGCTCCCGTCTCTCGGCATGGTGTTCCTTGCACTGGGGGCTTCTGGTTGTTGATTTGATGCAGGAGAGGCTCAGCATGACCAGGATAAATATTTCCTTTATAGAATTCTGTGTTTTTATTTTTATTTATTTTTATTGATTGATTTTAGAGAGAGGGGGGAAGAAGAGAGAGAGAGAGAGAGAAAGAGGGAGAGAGAAACATGGATGTGTTGTTCCACTTATTTGTGCATTCATTGGTTGATTCTTATATGTGCCCTGATCAGAGACGGAACCTGCAACCTTGGTGTATTGGGGCAACGCTCTAACCAACTGAACTGCCCAACCAGGGCCTAGAATTCCGTTTTTAGCAGTAGATGTGGCAACTGAACACGCAGCGTCTTAATGTCAATTGGGACATGCCAATTTGAATTACCTTATTAACTGTGCGGCCTTCTCGAACTAATTTGTCATTGTATCCTTGGACACTAATGCTGATGCTCTCAGGCTCGATAACTTTTGCCAGGCCTCGGAGCAGGGCTCTGGTCAACATCCTCCAGAGGCCCAACTGGAACAGAGGCAACTGACAAAGTAAGCCGTTTGGAGTGTTATGTAATTTGGATTTAGCCTGAGGTTTTTTTTCGGAAGTAAAATAGAAATATGACACTGACTCAGACCCAGGTGTTTTTCCCCTCTTTTCTGTGTTCTGGTCTTTAAACAATAAATCTAGGGCAGCTCTGCATGTTTTGGGATTGTTTTTCCAATGGGACCCTTTCTCATTTCATGTAATGTCAGGCCCCTTCTCTGGTAGAAGCTGTGTGATGTATGAGGTTTGATGCTCAATACATGAGGTATACTTTCGGTTCTTGGTGTGTTGAGTTTTGGTGTAATGGCTAAAAGAGAGGGATTATTGTGTAACCATTTGAGCCGAAATCCTGGCTTCACCATTACTGCGTGCGATTAGAAAAATGACAAACCTTTTAGGTCTCAAATTCCTCATGTCTGAGGTACGTATAATAAAATTGATACCTACCTCATAAGGCCCTTGTAATTGTTATAGAAGACAATATATTTAAAGTACTTCATACAAAGTCTGTCATGTAGTAAATGCTCAGCAGATACTGGGGTGTTTTTTTTTTAATGCTCTATATCCACTTGCCGATGTAGTGATTAGAGGATGAAACAAAACAGAACAAACACTACTCTTTTTGAGTTTATGATTCTGGGTCTATAAGATTTTTGTAGAGATTTAAAAAATATCAGTGAATGGTCTGTGCTGATTCTGTACATCTCATTGTTAACAGTGATTTTGGTGGGGAAATGGAGAAAGCTCACCTCTTCGTGTACGGCCCCCTGGAGTATTGGACCTATATGGTGCGTGTGTATTTTTGGCTTTTCCAGTGTTATGAAATGAGCCCAACTTATTGGAAATGGCCTTGCATCATAACCCTGGGTAAGCCAAGGACCCGTGGGACCCATGGAGAACACTGTCGTGAACAGTCCCCTGAATGTGAAGTCAGTTTACTGCTGGAGCCTCAGACCTACCCAAGGAGGCCACACCAGAGCTCCCAGTTTCCACATCAGCTTTCTTTTCTTTTTCTTTTCTTTTTTTACATTTTTTAAAAAATTTATATTTCAATTACAGTTTACATTCTGTATTATTTTGTGTCAGCTTCAGGTGTACAACAGAGTGATTAGACAGTCAGAGACTCCCTTTACAAAGCAACATCTCCGGTACCCACCTGGTCCCATACACAGTTCCAAAGACATTGTCGATGATAATATTTCCGATACTGTACTTTACATTTTCATGGCTGTTCTGTAACTACCGATCTGTCCTTCTCGATCCCTTCACCTTTTACACCCAGTCCCCAACCCCCTCCCCTCTGGCCACCATGAGTCCGTTCTCCGTATCGATGCATCTGTTCCTGTTTTGTTTGTTTACATTGTTCTTTAGGGTCCACGTATAAGTGAAGTCATAAGGTGTTTGTCTTCCTCCAACTGACTGACTTCCCTCAGCACCACATCTCTGTGTTCTCCTCTTGGTCACCCGTCTTCAGGTCGCCGGAGACTCTCGTGATTGGCTGAGTGGTTCACAGAGTGTGCGTTTGCTACTGACCCCCCTACTCCGTGTTCTCAGGTTCACCTTGAGGGTTTCTCCGTAACCCATAGGATCTTGAGTATGAGAATGGAGAAAAGGAGAGGATTTTTCTGACTACTGGTGTATTAGTTCAGTCTGTATTTTTTTGAAGTACTTACCCAGGAAACATGAACTTTAGAGCTATTTCTACCTGATTCCAAATCCCTGGGTTGGAGCAAGAAAAAGACTCTAACAGTCCCCATGGATTTTTGAATGTTCCTAAACATTTGAAACTCCCTTGAATAGTATATAGCTCTAATTTTTAGCCCAATATGGGCTACCAGATGGTCCTAGTCTTAGATTAAGCCTAAAATATTTCTTGCAAGAGTGGGCAGTCATGGGAGAGGCAGGAGTATGATTTTCAAATGGATTGCTTTCTCGGGGTTCTCCAGAGAAACAGAACCTGTAAGACATATAAAGAGATTTATTATAAAGAATTGGCTCTTGTGATTATGAAGACTGACAAGCCCCAAGATCCTCAGGGTGAGAGAGCGAGGTGGAGACCCAGGAGAGCCAATGGTGTAGTTCTAGTCCGAAGGCCAAAGGCTTGCAAAACCCAGGAAGGGCGGATATTTCAGTTCAAGTCCAAAGGCAGGAAATAAACCAGTGTCCCAGTTGGAAGGCAGTCAGCGAATTTCCTCTTACTCAAGAAGGGTCAGACTTTTTGTTCTGATTGGATGAGCCCACCCGCACTGGGAAGGACAATGTGCTTTAACCAGGCCACTGATTTACCTGTTAATTTTATCCCCAAACCCCCTCACGGTAACACCCAGATGAGTGTTTGACCAAATACGCGGGTACCCCAAGATCCAGGTCCTGAAACATAAAATTAAACATCACTATATAGACTTTCACTTCGATTCACTCCCCCAAGTCATCCCACAGCTGTTCTACTAATCTGCTGCCCTTCCGCGGAGGCTTCAGCTCAGTAACGGGGTACTGAGTTCCCACCGAATGTGGGTGCTCGTTAGACTCTGTGGGAGACAGAGATGCACTAGGTGTGATTTCTGCCTTAAGAGTAAAACTCCCTGCATACTGGATACCTGTTGCCAGTCTAGTTTTAGAAGTTCATTTCTTTCAAACAAATCGATCCTGAGTGCATCAGCATGTAGGTTTCTTTCACAACTTGACTTTCTTGCATGTCGCCAATACCAATGGGGTTGTTCTACTTGCTCTAGCTTTTTTTTTTTTTTCATTCTTGCCAAATGAAGGAGCTGCTTTTTATCCTCTGGTTTTTAATGTCACGGAGAGTCTCGCGGATAGTCACCTTACACTGAGAGGGGGGAACGCCATCCCAGGAAAGCTCTCCGTTGCTCCAGGAGCCTTGCAGATGAAATCATGCTTCTGATGATATTTTGAAGCAGCGACCTGATCTTGAACCATGTATCAAGGTTTCCACTGGCTGGCTTTGTGCACAGTGGACTTGGCTGGCTGGCATCCATTGGCTCTGCGCTGGAGTCTGCATTTTTATTACCTTTGGTTTTTGCATGGGCAAAGAACACCTGGCTGTATAAGCGCCAAGGTCTTTCTTATTGCCTGCAATTGCCAATCCGAGCCCAGCCTGTCCCAACAACTTCACTGCAGTTGCGCCTTCCCCGCTCTGCTCCCCCCGCCCCCTCAGAGCCTGAGTTTGTCGGGGCGAGGGCGTTGGGGGGCAGGGAGGGAGAGAAGGAAGGTGGACGCACAGGTCAGCAGTTGTTCCTGTTCGGCGTGGTGAGTGCAGCACTGAGGGCAAGGGCCAGATTGCAAACCCCCTGGAGGATTCCGGAAAGGATGTAGTGATGAGAACAACAGCTGGCCTGCTGCTCTGGGAACCGCAGAAGTAGTATGTTTGTCACTTTCCTCATCACTGTTGTATGTGCTCCCAGGCTTTATATACTGTGTGTTCCTGTGAAATTTGGAAGAATCTGTGCGAATGGATCTAAGATGGAACGGTTTAGTTGTGTCATACGGAGACCCTGGAAGGGAGTTTCCTGTGGGAGCCAAAGGTGCGGGCCTGCCTCTCTGAAGCTCTCCTTTCTCATCCAGATCAGATTTTTTTTTTTCTAACTTACAATTGGAAGTCAGAAAGGCACCCAGACCGAATAATTGGACAAGAGTGCAGATTTAGAAGCACAACTAATGTTAGACTTCGGGTGGTGAGGGGACCATAAAACTCCACGTGAAGGTGTGGGAGAGACTCGACGCGGATCCAGAACCTCTGTGGAAGGGTGAAGACTGTTTTTGCTCTTAAGATGTTTTCAGAGGACAAAGCCCTCCTGGCTCTGCAGTTTTCTTTTAAGACTGATGACTGAGGCTGCTTTCTGAGAAAGGCAGAGGGGTGAATGCTGGGGTCTCCGTAAGAGAGATGGGTGCTCATGTTAGCTTTCGGTGACGTGGTCCTGTTAACAACTCCTTGGAAAAATTACTGAGGAGAGACGGTTTTTTATTATTTTGTTATTAAGCTTTTATGGAACCTCCTGCTGTTTCATAGAACTTCAAATGGGAAGTCAGAGACTCGGTAGCGTACTCTGTTGGCCCCAGATTATTAACAGAGGTCCAGTTCTGGTGAGCTAGCTGTACCTAAGCTTTTAGTCATCCACGGCCCTGCAGCCACTCTTTTTGTTCACATTTAATTTGTCCCCCAGTTACCTTTCCATGAGTATGGTTCGTCTGCACAATCAATCAGATGAATTTCGCCGTCGGTTGATCCAATTGGGTTGTAAAGACTTTGCTGATTGGCCGAAGCCTGAATGTTACAGTCATTTGGAGGCGGCTGGGTGGTCCGCTGAAATGAATCTCACTTGGGGATAACAAGGCAAAGTAAATCCGAAGTCAAGACTTTGGTTGGGATCTCTGCTGGCATTGATGATGTTATAAATATTTCCTTGGTAATCTGTGAATCTTACAGGCTAAGCCCCCTTCGAGCCCTCTGAAGAGAAAGCAATTTAAGGCAAAATTATCGTCTGTGGGGATTGCTGGCAATTCAGAAATGAACATAGAAGAAAAATATCTTGCATTATCTAAATGGTTGCTAAAGAATGGATATAACTATTTTTATATAGAATTTATAGAAATGTTTGTATAAATTTTTACATTTAAACGGGCAAATTTGTAAGATTTATAAAATTCTTTGTTTTAGCAAGTTAAAATTCAAACTCAATATATTTCTAAAATGTATTACACACTTATCATGAATGCTGCAGGTGAATTAGAACATAGAGACAATGAAGAATGTAAAAATAACTTTGCCAGTATGCCTAGTTTTTATTATTTTCAGGCATATATGTATATGTAACATGTGTATATATTTATTTTACAACAGCCAGATCATATTGTACCTAGCGTTGTATGCTGGTTGTTTCACCTAACGATATGTTATTCACATCCTTATATATCAGTAAATATTTTTCTGTACTATTATTGTAAATGCTTGTGTAGTGTTTTATTTATTTTTCTTTTCATTTAATAAATACCTATATAGAGTGTATAATGTGCCTGGCAAAGTTCTAGTTACTTTACAGATATGAACTCATTTCATATAAATAGAGATGTAATATAGTTCATTTTACCATATTCCACCACCACTGGCAGACATTTAAAGTGTTTTTATGATGATTTTAAGTATCATTACAATGAACATATTTCAGTAGTTGTGCTTATCTTCATTTCCTTAGGGTAAATGGTCAGAAGTGGAATTTCTAGATCAAACGGCTTGCAAATTACAAGGCTTTTTAAAAAAATTATTATTTTTAAAGATTTTATTTATTTATTTTTAGAGAGAGGGGAAGGGAGGGAGAGAGGGAAACATCAGTGTGTGCTTGCCTCGTGCACGCCCCCTACTGGCGACCTGGCCTGCAACCCAGGCCTGTGCCCTGACTGGGGAATCAAACCAGCGACCCTTTGGTTCCTCAGACTGGCACTCAATCCACTGAGCCACACCAGCCAGGGCAATTGCAAGGGTTTTGACATATCTATACCACAAACTGCCACCTGGAAGGCCAAGCCAGTTTTATGTTTTCACCAACAATAGGAGAGCAGGAACCCTTGCTAATAGGGTATTTTCACTAAAACAAATGACAAAAACCTGGAAAACACAAAAGCAAAGAGAAAGAATTCTTTCTAAGATGACAGGTAAAAATTGATTTCTCATTTTTAATGGTATTTGTCTTTTTTGTATTGATTTGGGGAAATTTTTTTCGTATTAAAGATGTTAACCTTTTTCAATATGTTGTGGTTTTCCCCGAGTCATGTGTTTTGTTGCTCTGATTCTAGTAGTTATTATCATATGCAAGTGTTACTTTTTTTGGTACTCAATATATCTTTTTTTTGTGGTTTATGGGTTTTCCCTTTGCATTTATGCTTATGTGGGTTTTATTTGCTTCCCAATCATATAAGAATATACATAAATTTCACTCAAGAGCTTTTATGGTTTCATTTATTTCATTTTAAATCTCTAATCCATCTGGAATTTATTTCAGTCGGCATCCATTTTTTCGAAACCATCGAGAATGCTTTCAGTACATAGGAGCAAATGTTGTCCATACGGTTTTGGAGCAAGCTCTATAGTGAAATATCAAACCTTGGGCCCAATAATAACAGCTTTAAGAAATTAACATTTATTAACTTCTTACCATGTGTCAGGTAATATGCTAAGGGCTTTGCAGGTATTAAGTTATGGGCTTCCAGCAAGAAACTCAGTTTAAAGCATCCTGTTGTTATCATGGCAACTGGTCATCTTCCCCAGATGACCCCCCCGGATGCTGCTTGGTGTGGGGCATCGTTACCCACTCACAATGCTGAGTTCACCACGCATTCCCTCTTCTTATCCCTGTGTCCCCTGCTGGTGGGGCGTAGTCTGCCCAGTGTCGCTGTGTCTCCTTTTCCCGCGAGATTCTTCTTCTGATGGTTTGGAAGTGCAGCTGTTCCCATGAATGAGCATTGGTGTGTCTTTTCTTCCTGACAGCATTTATTGACACAATTGGCATTTTTATTGCCTCTCTGTTTCTAATCTCGGGGAGATGACTCCTGCATAATAGGCCTGGGTTTCCATTTATAGGCAGCTGTCTTCATGTGACCATGTGTTTCATCCCCTTCCTCTTATAAACTCCACCACACGCGGCCACATGTTTTTCCCGGATCTCCGGGAGTTCACCTCCATCCCCACGGGCCCGGGCCCCCGGGACACGCCTCTCAGCCCGCACAGCTGAGTGTGCAGCCCGCCCAGGGCCTGCGCTGCGTGCCGGCTTGCTCCCGCGTCCGGCACTGACCGGATGCCTGGCTTTGCGTCCTCCCTTGGGCCTTTCGGTTTTTAAACCAGATTTGACATGCGAATTGTTAATTTATGAAGTCTCTTTTTGTTTGCTTTTATTTTTATTTTTTATGAGAAGAATTATATCTATATATAGTATATATAATATATATGTATGATAATCTTTTAAAAATATTTTACATTTTTTATAAAATTTATGAAGTCTTGCTCATATTACCATTGAGGCTCTTCTGCACGTTGTCTTTCTTGACGCTTAAAAACTCAATTTGTGAATTCACTTGAAAGTCTTTTCCGAGTGCCCTGTCGGCCCCCAGACAGGTGTAGCCTGGGGGGGCTTTCGCAAATAAAAAAGGGCCAGGTCTCTGCCCTTCTTGAGTTTACAATGTGATGAGGAGAAAAACAGCCCGTTCACCACACAGGTGAAAGTTAGTGCAAATTGTGATCAGTGCCGGGTGCCGTCAGGAAAAGTGAGAGGAGTTGTAAGGAGCTATGATGTAAACCTGAGGTGGCCTTGGGCCACAGGGAAGGTGTCCCGAGGAAGGGAGCCTTAAGCTGCCATTGAAGAGGCGTGGGCACAGAGGAGGTCCGTGCAGGTGAACCATGGTGCAGAGGCCCCGAGGTAGCAAGGCGGAGACCAGAAGGCGGCTAGAAGGGATGGGGCTGGGGGGGGCAGTCCGGCCAGGAGGCACGGCCGTGGCGGTGACACGGGTCGCCGCTCTACTATACTCCAAAGAGCAGTAGGGAGCCCAGAAAGTGTGAAAAGTGAGAATGAGTGTCATTTACTATGTGGTTTTTAAAAAATTCTTCAGTTACAAATTATCATTAACCAAATAATTCTTAATTTTGAACCAATAAACAGTTCAATCACTCAAAAACATATTGAACGGTTACTATGCAAATGGCTTTATACTAGGTGCTTCAGGGGCTACAAATGTGACACGGATATAAGCCCCGCTCCCCAGGGGCTTTCATCCTACCAGGGACATAGATGTGCACGAATCTCTCTAATACAAGTAAGAATAGTACAGGCAGCCAAGCACAAATATGTACAAATAGGATGATGGTCTCAGGAGAAAGGTGACTTATCTCTTCAGAAAATGGTTATGACATTACCTTTTTCTCTTTTTAAAAGTTTTCTTTAGCTATAATTCACATACATACAAGTCACCCATTTAAAATGTACAGTTTAGCGTTTTTTTAATTACATTCCCTGAGATGTGCAACCATCAGCACAGTCAATTTCAGAGCACTTTCATTACCTCCAAAAGACACCCTGTGTACTTCAGTTCCCGCCCCTCCTGCTAACTCCTCCACCCCAGCCCAACGCAACCACTGGTATACTTTCTGTCTCTGTCAATTCTCTGATTCTGAACGTTTGTGTGAATGCGACCATGTATCACGTGGTCTTTTGTGACTGGCTTCTTTCACTTAGTGTAATAGTTTCTGGGCTCATCTGTGTGAGTATTCCAGTCTTTTTCATGGTCAAATACTATTCCACCCTAGGGCTAGACTGCGTTGTGCTTATCCGTTCATTGGCTGGTGGACATTCCGGTTGTCTCCGCTTTTTGTGAATAGTACTGCTACAGGTGGCACCTGGGTTCCTTTGAATACCTGCGTTCACTTCTTTCAGAGCAAAGTTGCTGGACTGTGTGGTCATTCTATATTTAACCATTAGAGGAGCTGCCAGACAGTTTGCTAAAGTGGCCGCCATTTTTCATTTGCACCAGCCGTGTATTTAGGTTGATTTCTTATCATCCTTACCAATACTTACCGTTATCTCACTGCGTGGTGACGGTCAGTCTAGTGGGTATGAAGTGTGTCTCACGGTGGCTGCGGCTGGCATTTCCTTGATAACTATTGATGTCCGGCGTCTTTTGATATGATGTCATTAGTTCTTATGTTAAATAATAACGAATAACGTATCTTTCTGCTTTGATGAAAGAACGAAGGTTAAAAAATGAGGTAGAATATAAACTCTATGAGGACAGGGACCGTCTTATTTGTATCTGCGGTCCCATTCACTAATAGTATGCAACAGTGGCACATAGCAAAAGTTGGATGGAAGGGTGGGTGGGTGTGTGGGTGGCTAAACAGGGAGATGGATGGACAGATGGATGGATGGATGCCTTATTCTTTATAATGAAGTTAAAGATTTCTAAGGTAGAATGTAGTTTTTTCCATCTGCCTTTTCCCTCAACTTATTCAACTTATTTACTCATTCCTATACTTACAAAGAAGGCAAATTTATCAGGTTTTAGATCTCTGTAGCTCATTTTCTTTGCTTTTCTGAATTATTCACTTTTGAGAATTACAGAATTGTGGAAGTTAGGAGAGAGTTTTGAAGCATTTAAAAGCCCAAGTTTTCCGTGAATGTTTTATTCTTTTTACCTTTCCAAACAACCGCTGTCATCTGTTTAGCTCTTTTCATAATTCTTAACAAAATAAAAAATAAACAACAACAATAAGCAACAAGATTACCCCAGTTCAGCAATCATGCATAAACAAACTTCCAAAAGAAAATTAGGATTCTCAAGTCATTATTTCTCCTTAATGGGTATTATTATTGGAGTACGTAGACAAGAACGCATTACATGTTGTTGAGAAAGACTCTTCAAATACATTCATACCTTCCCAAGCAGAATATCATCTATTCTTAAGTTTTTGGAAATGGTTTACGATATAGTAAAGTGTCAGAGCTTCAGGTCAAATTGTCTCATTCATCAGTGGGAGACCAGCTGGGAAACTTAGGTATTTCTGAATTTAAGATTGTTCCCTTTCCGCTTGTCGTAGCCTTTTTTATAACACCATCCTAGTCAAAAGCACTAATAAGCTCACACTCTCAACAGGATGTCTCAAGGCTCCCTCGAGTCAAAAGCACCAAACGCACCTCCTCAGAAAGATATATCAAGAGGCCATATTTTGTCCCAGGCCCCTTTGGGGTCAAAAAGTCCTAAGTAATTTTCCTAACAGTCTAGTAAGCTGTTGACAATCACTCTTAATATTCAGTTTCTCTAAAGAGAAACAATAAAAGTATTATCCTGTGAACCCCGGGGCTTTTATGATAACAAAAAGAAAGGTATTCTAAAGTGTTATTATTATTATTACCCTGTTTACTATTATCTTTTGTTTTTCTTTTTTGTCAGCTGTTATTTAATACCTTGGAAGCTGTGGGTCTCTGAAAAGTCTGCAGAGCACAAGCCAAACTTGCTTCAAAAATCATTTTTCACCCAAACACAGAAGGTTGAGATAGGAGACGTTCTGCCAATTTGGCCTCAGAATGGTAGCTCTGAGGCCAGTGAAAAGGACACTCTGCTAATGTAATAAATGCAGCCACCCTCAGGGGCTGAAACGCATTTTCCAGAACTATTATTCCTTGTGTTAAAGATTTAAGCATGAACCTCTGAAAATTCCTGAGCACTAAATTTCTACCTTCAATGCACTCCTTTGTTTCCACTTTCTCTTGTCTTAAGAAAGCCTTGAATTCATTTACCCTGTTGTAATAAAACAAAGCAAGATAAAACTCAGAGTCACACAAGGTTATTTAAAAGAAAGTATTCTACCGCCTCTGTACAATACTGTTTACATTTGCATCTTGTCGTTTCCCTACAGGGCCTTCCCGGCTCACAGGGAAGAAGGGTTTCCAAAGCAAAGTCCCTGGGGTGGGGGGGTGGGGGAGGTGGCCAGTTAACCTGGGATTTATTACCATGAGGAGGGGGTAGCATCACCTTTGGAAAGTGGGAGGACGGCCATGTCTGGGGTCTGTTTGGTATCCAGTGACAATTTGCTGGATGGACGGAGAGATGAATGAGTAACATGAATAAGAATAGTGTGATGGTTAATCGGCTGTGTCAATTTGCCAGGGCAAGTGTGCCCAGATAGTAGTCAATCATTCTAGATGTTTCTGACGATATAGTTTAGATTAGATTAACATATCAATCAGCAGACTTTGAGTAAAGTAGATTGCGCTCTGTAATGTGGGTGGGCCTCATCCAATCAGTCAAAGGTCTTAATAGAAAAAAGACTGACCTTCTTCAGAGAAGAGGGAATTCTCCCAGCAGAATGCCTTCGTAAATTGTGGTGTCATTTTGTCGCTCTGTCTCCAGCCTGCCCTCCAAATTCTGAGCTTATCAGCCTCCACAATCTTGTGAGACAGTTCTTTAAAATAAGTATCATAAATCTCTCTCATGTCTGTCTCCCTCTCTGTCTATCTATCTATCCATCTATCATCTATCCATCCTGTCAGTCCTGTTTCTCTGGAGAACACTGACTAATTCAGTGAGTTCAGGAGAACTGTCTAGTTGAGTATGTACCTCACTAGCTAGGATTTCTGAGAGTGAAAAACGGCAGAGATGTGTGGCACAGGCTGAGTGAAATGTTCACATGGCATGTGGCAGGGCACCCACAGGGCACCTGCAGCACAGAGAGACGGTGCTGCTCAAAGGAACCAGATGGACTGGACGCCTGTCACCCAAACACCAGCATAGCCCTACATGGTGGAAATAGTGGTCCAAATGGTATATGTGGAACTTTGGATTCTGCTTTTCCTCCTAACACTAGAACATCATTCAACATTTTCTCAATGTTGAGAAAGTAGTTGTAGTGGTTATAAGATATTTTGTCATCTTTTCTCTTGTAGCACGTACATTTCTAGCTCAAAACTAAAATCAGGGGTGTCCAACCTTTTGGCGTCTCTGGGCCACACTGGAAGAAGAAGAGTTGTCTAGATTGGGGCCACACATTAAATACATTTAAATACATTAAATATGATACTATTTGCATAAAATTAAACATATAATATAAAAGGATACCATACATTGTTTCATAGATATCATTATATGTAGTTAAAATATGAAATTATTATGAAGAAAGGATAGTCATTTGCCTTTGCGGAATGGAATTAGGGATAGGGGGGTGAAAGAGAATTTCTACTAAATCTCTACTATTTTCTTTCTTTTGGAAATCCAAAACAAATGTAGCAAAACGTTAACATTTGTTAATTCTGAGTGCTGCATACATAGCTACTTGCTGTAAAACTTTCTGTTCCTTTCTGTTTGAAATGTCTCATTACGAATAAAAGTTTGGGTTACTTGCCCAGAGATACGCAGCTAGTGCTTGGTATTGTAGTTTCAATATTTTGATTTCTTTATTTTTTATTGTACAAAAATTCTTCATGTTTATAATTTCAAACTGAATTCCTTCCACTTTTTCCTAAGTTTATTTATACTTAAAAAGTGACTTGATTTTTAGCCTTTCCCTCTTGACGTTTATTCTCTGTTTGCATTCTTACTCACTTTTCTCCTTGACCCCCAAGAGTTTTGGCCGTAAATATTAAACAAGAAAGAATTATAGAGTCGGTCTTTATTAACAGGACCTGTATTGTGAGGATGAAATACAAATCCACCTTTGTCAACTCTGAGTTAAGTTTGATTGCAGTTCAACAAGCATCACCAGGACTTCTGAAGAAGAAAAATTTTCTTTTCCTTTTCCTTTTTAATCAGGTAATCATCATGCCATTGAGCTTCTTTGATATACCCAATGCAGTGTGTCAAATCTAGAGCATTGTGGGGAGCAAAGAAATAGAGAGTGAGGACTTTCCCTGCACCCTAAAAAGGTGACAGTCTACTTTGGCTCGTCTCTAAAAAGCTCGCTGTCTTCCCAGAGCAAGGAAATAACAGAACTGGAAGAAGCTAACGAAGCCCTGATCATTCGCATTTTGAGAGAAAGGGAAAATCTTTCTCTACCAAGGGCCACTTCAGACACTCCACCCCTGACTTCCCAGATCAAGTCCGGTCCTCCGCCTCGCACTTCCCAGCTCAGCAGTGGGCCTTAGAGGAGGGCCCTACCACCGCATTCCCTGGGGCACTTCCCACAGCCCCCCACAGGCTAGGTGCTCAGGGCTGGCTCTTCCCTGCCCACCTCTCAGCCCCACCTTGGCTGGGACTCCCTCTGCCTCACTCCATATCTTGCCCCCAGCCTCACACACAGCAGATGCTCAACATGTGTTTGGTGCGGGAGGGAGGGCGTCAGTGACGCACACAGTAACCCCTCCGAGGAATTCGGCTGCGTCTTTCATACCATGAAGTCACCGTGGAAGTAGGCCAAAGCTAAATGTTACCCAGAGCATTGATAACAGGAGTATGCTGGAGATCGGTGTCCATCGTTGTGACACAAGATTTGTTTTTAATACTCTCATGTGTCTTTAGTGGGGTTAGTGGGGCAGGAACATGGGCCAGGACCTGAGCTTTTTGGTTTTTAAAAATAAATAGGAATGCTTATTTTGTTTTAGTATTCTTTATTTTTTATTTTTATTGTTGTTCTAGTACAGTTGTCTCCATTTTCCTGCTACCACTTTCCCCCAACCCCCCACCCTCAACCCTCCCTCCCTTTGGCTTTGTCCATGAAAAAAAAAAGCAAGAATTAAAGGTATGCTTTGCCCCCCCTCCAAAAAAATATTGAGACTGAGATTTCAAACCACTGGATTTATCATTTTATTCTGGAATTTCTAAGGTACGAGACCGCAGGGCTCATCCTCAGATGATAAACTGACCTCCGGCTGGGGCAGAAATGAGGGTGATGTACCATCCCGTTGTGAAGCTGCATCCCCTTCCCTTTCTCCTTGACTCCTGCTCCCCGTTTTGTCTCGGCCCAGACTCTCAGCACTCTGGAGGCAGGGGTGGGAAGGAACAAACAGCTGCTCTAGAGTACGTTCCTCAAGAGTTCCTCAATGGGCACAAGAATTACCTGCAGGGCTCATTAAAATGCTGATTCCTGGGCTCCCCCGAGAGTCTGATTGAGGGGGTCTAGAATGGAGCCCCCAAACGTGCATTTCTCCTTCGCTCTCGGGAGATGTTGGAGCTCCACTTCTACTGACCCCATTTTCAGTAGCTGTTCTAAACCAGTACTTCTCAGGCTTCAATACCCGTTCAGCCCCTCCCGATCTTGTGAGAACACAGCGTGCGCTGCTATGATCGGTTTGGGGTAGGACTGAGGTCTGCATTTCTCACCCACCCCAGGTCGGGCCTCAGGTGAGGCCGAGGCTGCCAGTTTGAAGAGAGGGACCGGGCACAGAGTGCAGCTGGACTTTCAGCCTCCCAGTGAGTTTTCCTGCGCGTGGACGCCAGCCCCGTGGAGCAGGGCTGGGAGAGGTGGAGGCGGCTTTTTGTGGAGAGAAAGCCTCGCTTGCAGGCAGCCTCTTGCAGCCCTGTCGCTTGCCCTCAGCGCCTTTTCCCCTTTGACAATTGCAGTTTTGCAGTGACCTTTCGTTGAAGGGCGTTTGTGAGGAAAGAGCCTTGAGAGAGATTACAGGCCTTTATTTGAATGTTTCTAATAATGACCAAGATTGTTCCTTTTTCCCTGAGTTTACGATATGCATCCAGGGACAATTTTCATCAAAGGTCTGAAATAACAGTTGCCTCAACTATGACCTGATTCTTATGCAAGTGGGCAAATATCATATTCTTCTTAGAGTTCATAAAACTCTTCCAATAAGTTCATAGAGCACATTCTCTAATAAAATAATTCTTTATAGAAGGATAAAATTATAAGAGCTCAATGCCGACTGGTATTTCTAAAATTAAGATTATTTTAATGCAAAGTTAGGGGGAGCAGTCTTACATCGCCACCCCCCATTTTAGTTATACAACAGCAGTGGTGAAAACCATTGGACTACAATGCGCTTTCAGCATTTTTACGGTTGGAAAAGCCGTTTCGCTTGCAGGAGATTTTAAAAATTTGTATCTTAGTTGCTCTATTCTAAAAAAAGTGAGTTTATTGACTCTAAAAATTCCTGTGGAGAATTAGGGGCTGGCACAGTCGCCGAAGCCCGCTGATAGGACCTTCCTGGCTGTGTTTGACTGCCAGTAATATCTAGACTCGCCAGGGACGAGGACGAGCTTCTGCGGGTCTCCTTCACAGCCACACCCAGACCAGTGAAGCCAGAGCACTGCAGGCTGTGGTCCCCGGTTCCACTGCTGTTTGCAGCTCTCTGCTGATTCCAAGGTGTAGTCACGGCTGAGAAGCAGCGGTCCAGAGGCCTGGTCCTCTCTCGCTTCTAAATGTCACTCTGTATTATAAACCCCTTGGGTTATCGTTCCGGTTCTTCTGTGTTTGCTCAGCCTGAGCCAAGTTTACAGATCGGTTTTACACCCACCCTTCCCTGCAGTTCTGCGTTCTCCCCCCATTAGCCAAACACTTAGATTTCCCCCTGGCTGTTCTGTGATTTGAAGGCGTCCCTGCTACCTAATTTCCAGCTAATCGTGACCCACATTAGATTCTTGTTTGTAGTTAATGAAATACATGTAGGGTTCTTGTCTGTTGAAACTATGTTTTTGTCTGTCTGTCTGTCTGTTTGTTTACCCATTCTCTTTCCTAGGAGGATGCTGAATTAATCTATGTTTTCCTTTCATTATCCATGGTTCCTGGTGCCTAATTGAATGCTTGGCCCGTGGAAGGCGCTCAGCAAATATTTGTTGAATGCACAAGCCATTGATTCTTCTCTCTCCTTCAACTCTCATGCTCAAATGTTCAGTCAGTTTCTGAATCCTGTTGCCGTAAGCTCTTAAACGTACCTAAGCTCCATTTCCTTGGTCGCACTAGCAATCATTTGTTGCCCTGGTGATGACCATCAGAATCTCGTTGTGGGTAGAGGTCCTTTCCCTCCTCCCCCAGGTGCTTCCCTCTCCCACACTGACACTCACCCCGCCTCTGTGCCCCAGCTTCCACTGTGCAGCCACAGAGACTTTTAAAAAATAATTTTCTTCGCCTTTTTTTATTTTGATTCATATTGTATATGTCAAGACTTATATGAAGTCAAATTGTTAAATATAAAAATAAAATCTGCTATGCTACCCCTGGAAATCTCTCTTGGTCTCCACCAGTGCAAGTAAATAGCTTCTGCATATTTAAGTCTTATTTCTGTGATATTAATTGGTTGATAGCATGAATTGCATCTTTTTGTACGATGTGTTTCTTCCTAAGAAGTTATTGCTGGCATTTAGTGAAATTGTTTCTACAGCTTTTATATAATTGGTAAACGTTACATGTGTTCTAATTGCTTCGGAGACTTCCCACTCCCATCTCTCCCTCCGCTCAGGCCTCCCTGTTCCCTGAGACACAACAGTATTGAAATTAGGCCAATTTCGTTCCTCATACGATGGCCTCTAAGTGTTCAAGTGAAAGGAAGACTCACACATCTGTCACTTTAAATCAAAAGCTAGAAATGATTAAGCTTAGTGAGGAAGACATGTCAAAAGCCAAGATAGGCCAAATAGGCCTCGTGCCAAACAGTCAAGCTGTGAACGCAAAGGAAAAGTTCTTGAAGGAAATTAAAAGTACTGCTCCAGTGAACACACACATGATGACACTGAAACCGCCTTATTGTTGATGTGGAGAAAGAAAATTTTAGTGGTCTAGAGAGAAGTTAAAACCAGCCTCAACATTCCCTTCATCCAAAGCCTAATGCAGAGGAAGGCCCTAACTCTCTCTTCCATTCTGTGAAGGCTGAGAGAGGTGAGGAAGAAAAATCTGATGCGAGCAGAGGCTGACCGTGAGGTTTAAGTACAGACGCCGTCTCCAAACATCAAAGTGCCCGGTGACGCGGCAAGCGCTGTTGTAGAAGCTGCAGCGAGTTACCCATGAGATCTAGCTAAGATGATTCATGAAGGCAGATACGCTCAACAACAGAGTTTCAATGTAGTCGAAACAGCCTTCTACTGGAGGAAGATGGCATCTAGGACTTTCACAGCTGGAGAGGGGAAGTCAATGCCTGGCTTCAAAGCCTCAAAGGACAGGCTGACTCTCCTGGGAGGGGCTAATGTACCTGGTCACTTCAGGTTGAAGCCAGTGCTCATTTTTCATCCTGAAAATCCTAGGACCCTTAAGAAATCTGCTCTATCTACTCTGTCTGTGCTCTGTAAAGAGAAAAACAAAGCCTGGATGACAGCACATCTGTTTGTAACATGGTTTATTGAATATTTTAAGCCCACTGTTGAGACCAACTGCTCAGAAAAAAAAAGATTCCTTTTGAAATATTACTGCGCATTGACAGTGCACCTGGTCCCCAAGAGCTCTGATGGAGATGTGCGATGAATTTTATAAAAGGAATTCCTGCAGGGAGTAGATGTTCACCAATGGCTTTGAGACTCTTGATTTTATGATTCTGTTTATTACTCATCCAGCCTCCTGGTAAGACATTTGGGCACTCACTATCCTAAACCATGGTGGGCTACCACAATGGCTGCTATTAAGACTTTAGTGGTATAGTTGGGAGAATTAAAATATTTAGGAAGAAAACGCCTAGAAAAACCCACCCCATTCCTCCCACCCCAAGAAAAAGTGGTTTCTAAATTTCAGGTTGTTTGATTTGGGGGGAAATGTTCCATCACTATTCTTGGATCATAAATTAAGGTCCAGAGAGCCTGCCATGTTATCTTTCTCTCCACAGGAGCGAAGGGCAAACTTCTCCAGCACTACGTTTCTGTCTGATTAAAACTGTAGCTTAGTTTTATCTCAGTTCATTTGCCATTGGCTCCCAGTGTCATAGACTGAGAGAGAGTGGAACTCTCCTTCTCCAGAGGCGGTAATTTTACCCCTCATCTGGAGTCCTTCCTCGCCTGGCAACACCGTTTGCAAATTTCATTCAGCTCTGTCTCCTTCTTTGCTGGATGTCTGTGTTGAGTCCTTGGTCTTCCTTCATTCAACTGCTGACCTAGAAGGTCACCTTGATTTTTACGCCTTCCCCCATTGTGTCTTATATAAGAATAGGGACTTTTATTTATTTATTTTTTCATATATATGTGAATTCACTAGCAACTGGAAGTGAAGAGAAGGGCAATCTCTCTATTTAATTCTTGACCCTATCCTCAATTATTTTCTTCCTGACATTACTGTAAGGGTTAGGTAATTCACCTACCTCTTCTGTCTCTATAGCGTCAACATCTTCCCTTGGACTTCTTTATTCTTGGTGCAAAACATGTTTAAGTCTTCTTGATCCACACACACACACACACACACACACACACACACACACACACCCTGGCTTCCCTTCAAACTATTGCTCCACTTTCCTGCTTCCCTTCATGGCTACCTTCTGAAAGATGCTGTTCACTCAATGACTTACAGAGTTTTCACTTTCAGTACACCTCAAGATGATTTCTTTTCCTGCCATTCCTGTGAATCCACTCCTGTTAAGGCCGCCACCGACTTCCTCGTTCCCCACTCCATTGGCCAGGTTTCAGCTCTTACTCCCCTTGGCTGCTGGAAATACTTAAGTCCATAGCGCTTGCTCCTTCAAACTCTCTCGAGCCATTTAGCCATGTGATTCTCATTGTTGTCTTAGTGCGCACGTCATCAGGACTCGACTGCATGAACATCTCTAAATGATTCATTCAGAAAAATAGGTTCGAGCATCTGCTCTTAAGCAGGCACTGCACTGGGCTGGTGAAAGAGGGTGGGCAAAGACTGCCCACCCTGGAGCGTAGTGGGGTGGATGGAGTGAGGGGTCAGTCAGACCAGGACACAACCACAGGCTGTGACAGGTGTCACTCAAGAAGGCCACGAGGGTGTTTAATAGCAACTTACCCAGCTTGGGGACCTCAGGAGCCTTCTCTGAGGAAGCCGTGGGCCTGAATATTGGCAGAGGAGAAGGTTTCAGCCAGGAGAAGGTAGTGGAAGAACATCCCAGTGGAAGGAACAGCATGTGCTGGAGAAGGTAACATGGTGTAGGGAGGGAGCACGGACCTAGCTTTGCCGCTTATTAACAGTGCGAAGTTTAAAAAAAAAAATCAAACAACAGACAAACCTAAAAAACAATGACTGCGTGACCTCTTTGGGTCTTAGCTCTGTCTTCTGTTAGTTTGCAGTCAAAAGTGTAAGCGCTCGTATATGTGGTGCGCCCGACACATAGTAGGTCCTCAGGAAATGTCGCCTCATCCCTGCCTCTTCTACTCTGGGGCTGTGAGCAGCCTGGGGCCATTAAGGCAACGTGCTCCTTCGTGGCTTCTAGGACGTGGGCTTTGCACCCCGTCTTTCTGGGGCTCATACGGGGACACTCGCAGCCTGGCAGAGGCTGGTGACAAGGCGACTGGCCCATGGTGTTTGCGATTGGGTTTCAGGGGAAGTCTACCCTGTGAGCCTATTTTCGGTGACTTGAGGATGGCCGTGGGGCATCCCCAGTGGGTAGGGGTGGGGTGCCCCTCTGCGGAAGGATAATTCTCCCGGTATGTCTAGTGCATTGAGTTTTCCCTGTACGTCCAAGTTGCCCAGGGGATGGAGTGCAAAGAACCCTCCTTGTGCAGTGATGAGGTGTGAATTCTGGCTTAGTGTGGAGCCAAAAGACACGACAGATGCTTGATGAAAGGCACCCGGCATCTGAAAGAGTTCACCCGCACCCCACATGCTTCAGGGCGGGCGCCCTTGATTCCTGCACGTAGTGGAGGGTTTGCGGGCCCTGGCGGCCGTCCACTGCCTAATGTGAAAAAGGCCTGGGGCTGGCTCGGCCGCTTTGAAGCCGGCGGGCTGGTGGTGGCTGCCGTGTTGGGCTGGGGTGTGGCCGCCAGATGCTGGGTGCCTTCGCGCTCGTGGATTTTCCTCACGGCCACTTGTGACTCCGCACCCCCGAGACCGCCCCCTCAGCAGGCAGACCCGCCCTGACTCTGCTGGATTTCACAGAGGCACCACTGGGGCAAGGTGTCCCCGAGAAAGGCGCGCAGGGCTGCCACCCTCGAAGGCGAGGAAAGAGAAAACGAACAGCCTTCTCACTGACCTGCAGCGGGTCAGAGCCGGGAGCCCACCATGCCTGCCTTACTTCGCCTTCTAGCCCTCAGTCCCGTGGGTGGATAGATTTCTCTGTCCTCTGCAGGGATCGGCGGGGGTGGAGGCGGGGGCAGTCTGTTTTCCCACATTCTTTTCACTAGAACCCTATGGGAGCGTGCTCAGGGAAGACAGGCGTGGAACAAGGGAAGAACGGACCCCAAATGACAGCTGGAGGGTTCCCGGGTGTGGTGGTTCCACAGTGCTCTTGGCCTCACCTGGCTACCTCTTCGGGCCCCCACATTGCTAGTTCCACACCTGTGCGGGCGCATTGTTCTGCCCCGTCTTGTGCACGGGTGGGCGGGGCCCCTCTCCAGTGCCCACACTTGCAGGAGTCCCCGCGGAGCCTCCTTACTTGGGCTGCATGTTTCCTGCTGCCCTGAGCGGTCTTGCCGGCCCTCCTCACACACCACGGGAGCTGAGGCAGGGCCCTCTATCCTCCCGTCTTCTCCACAGAGCCCTGCACACAGCAGACGCTCAGTTAGTGTTTGCCGAGTGGAAGGGACAGTTTCAAAGACCGTATGTATCCGTCTATGTCGGGGTTGGATTTAATGAGACAGCTCACCACAGAGAAGGGGGTCAAGATGTTCTGGATAAGGAGCCCCCTCCCGTTTCTGGAAGGTCTTTTTAAGTGCGACTATCACCTAGTTTTAGGGGACCTTGTCATTTTGCAAATGAAGAGGCAGGAATCTGGCCCAATGCTGGCAACTGGCGGGCGCCTTCACTCCTGGTGGTGTTACCACCTCCGACGTGGAAGAGAATGTTTCTCTCCTGCGTAGGCGAAGGGCCTGGTAACTCATGTGCTTGAGAGTTTTTGTAAAAACAAAAGTATGGGAAGCTCAATGCGGTGCATAGGTGAAATGAAGTCTTACAGAGAGGGGGAAAGGTTAGGCTGCACCTGGCCCGCCCTCCGCGGGTGGGCGTCAGGGGGGTGCCCGGCCATGGCCGCACCTGGGTAGGCACTCAGGACTACGCAGGGACTTAGTGCACCAACCAGCCTTGTCGTCGTCTTACAGTGGGTGTGACCACGGTGAACTGAATGTGTTTAAGAGAAAAGGGATTGATTTCCTGACAGTCGATCAGCCATTTTTATGTTCCCTTTTATCAGCCAGCCTCCCCAAGAGTGAAGAGTTAAGAAGCAAATGCTGGAATAAGAACGAAGGTTACTTGACACTCTAACTCTGGGCCACTAGAGGGGGGTAGTGACCAGGCTTCCCCTCTCCCTGGCTGGCTTGTGCAACATCTTTGCCCAAACTGAAAAATGAGTTATCCCTCGAAGAGAGACATCTCAGCAAATGGCTGTTAATCGTGGCCAGCTCCCCTCTCCCGTGACACTGTGGAGCTTGTGTTTCCTACTCCAGCAAAGAGAGCTCGTCTTTCCCAGGGGGAGTATGGATAACTATTGGTGGTTAGAGTCCATGGCTTTGGCCCCTTAAAAAAAGTCGTCGCCCCTGGGCATTAGGTAAATAGAATGGTGCAGGCACCACCCCCGCGCTGAGACACAAGATAACTATGGGCATGGAGGTCATTTTCTTCACATAGGTTCTGACAGATGGCCTTATCGAGGGAGAAAAGACTTCGGGTTCAGAAAATGTGTGATGGTTGTTTGGTCTGAGCTTAAAGCATGACTCTGCTCCTAGCAAGTCTGAGGCACTTCTTTTAAAACTGGCATCTGTGGAAAGTCATCAGCATTGCTACTCTTTCAAGGAGGTCTCCGTGTCCTCCGATGCCTCCATTATTCCACAAAACCCATCTCTAGCTTCAGAAGGGCGACAGAGGCTAACGATCATTTCTGGAACTTGTACGTCATGCTAGCTTTCGCTGTGCAGGTGATGAATGGCATGTGCTTCCAGGGGACTGTTAGAAGGATTAAAGCAATCAGTATTTCTCCACACCTCATGGAGAGGGCCTAAATTAGGTGAGAGTGTCGAGCCCCTAGGTTTTACATCAGAACTGTGTGTGGGTGGGCAGCACATACGAGACGGGAACCGGGTGCAGGCACTGAAGAAGAGGTTCGTCATGAATAATTATCAAATGGTATGGTAGGTTTTCCCCGTGTTGCTTTGGTAGCTGGATTTGTATTCTTGTTAAGGCAGGAACAGCGGTGACAGAGGGAAGGACACACAGGCAGGAAGATGCAAAGGTGCAAGGTTGAGCGGGGAGCTCGGGAAGATAACTGAAGAGTCTACATCACAGACCCGGGCATATGGACTGATTCTGTGTGACTTCAGGTGTCACACCGAAGAGTTAAGGTTGGAAGTAATGAGGACTTTGACCTCTAGAAGAAAGAAATACCTTAATGATAGACCTTGTGTGCTGCTCTGCAGGGAAAATGAGGTCGTCAAGAACAGGTGTGACTGTCTGTCAGGGACTTTTTTGCTTTGTTTTGTAATATTGGAGGATAGACCACTTGGCCATTAAACCTAAGATCTGGTGATTTGGAAACTCTGCTGTTTTTCAGACTCCTCTCTTTGCCTGGAATTTCCTTTTCCTCATGCTCTAACCAAGCAAAATTCCCCAGCTTCTTCTGTTGGCATTGAAAATGGCACCCGGTGTTGGACCGGTGGAGTCAGACCGAACATTGGTTTAGCAGCCTTGGTACTTGAGTCTGACTAAGGAGGAATTCAGAGACAAGACTCAAACTACGAGAGAAAGTTTATTGAGAAAGTCAAAGAGGTAGAGGAAGTGAGCAGTAGAAGAAACGGGCTCAGGAAACAAGTTACAGAGGCAAAAGAAAAAGAAAAAAAGCCCTTGTAGCTTAGGAGAGAATGGTAAAGGTAACATGCTTGGTGGGGGAGCGGAGCGGGAAGGGACAGGTGTGCTCCTGGGAGAGCCACACTGGGTCCTCCATGTTGAAGTTTCAAGGGAGGATCCCAATAGAATGTTCATGAGCTTCATGGGTGTGTCCTTTCAGGACCGTGGTCCCTACTGATCGGTCGGCACCAGGGCAGAGGGCCATTAGTCATGGCAGCTGGTCCTGATGGCAGCCGTGGTGTTGCTCTGTCTGGTTTTGCTGCTTTTCTGGGCCTGGAGCTGAGACAGAACTGAGGCCGAGATGTATTTGATGCGATTCAGAACCTCATTGTCTTGGTAGCTTAATGCTTAGGGGCTCTTCTCCGCCCTCTCCTGTTCTTTCTTCCTGTAAGTGGCATCTAACGCACATGACTAGCTACATGCCAGGGGACGAAAGGTCAGGGGAGGTTCCCAACCTTGTAACCAGCGATACAAAAGGCCAGAGGTTTGAAACCAAATGACCAGCGTCATGCTGGGTAAGGGAAGGTCACCTCGGGGGCGAGATCCATGTTTTCTTAGTGTTGTCTGTTGCTAGGCACCCAGGGCTTTCTGCCCCAGTGACCCTCTATACCTGGTCCATCATTCTTGCTCTGCTCATGCCTAAGTGCCTCCCACACTGTGGGATCCACCTCCCATGCTGATTCCGTCTGGACACCCTTGCCCGCCTGCACGGAATTAGTCCGCAGCAGCTCTTGCACTAGTTTCTTGTCCACAATAGCCCTTCGGTCATTTGGACTCTGGATTCTAGTGTCTACACATCTGCCTTTCTGGATGGGTCCATCTCCGTTCCTCCCCGAGCCTCCCTCAGTGCCCGGAGCCCACAGGGCTCAGTGAATTCATTCCTAGCACCTGGAAGTGGGCCAAAGGCCTGCGGTGTGTGTGTCTGTGTGGGGCACGGGGTGAGGCGGGACTGCAGAGAGGTTCGATGTCCACAGCCGGAGAGACAGCTGGACTCTCACACTCTCCCACCCCTTATCTGCAGATCGACTTTGTGAAATGGGCAAGCTCATCCAGGGGCGCCTGGCCTTGCTTGGCCGTCCTGGCAGCCCCAGGCAGCCAGAGAACCAATATTTAACCCAATGTGTAATACTGAGTATTCTCCCCAACACTTAAGCCCCAGAAGTGCCAAGCTGGCTGGCCCAGGAAGGATCTGGAGTGAGCAGCACGGACTCCCTCCTGGCTGGCACTGTGAGAGTGACCCCTGTCCCGCTTCATAAATAACTCAATAAAACAATCTCATGTGTCCCATTACTGAATCTTTTGTCCCTGTTTTTAACTCTAGGGCACTGTCTTTTGTGAATATGTGGCGGTGCCCACAGAGTACTGAGGAGAAGAGCAGCGGTAGCCTCTACTGAGTTATGGATGAAATCATTTTCTCAGGTGCCATGTGACAGGGACATGTCATCTTCCTGAGCTCATTACCTCTAGTTACTTCCACGCAATTCAGGTCAGGGAGGTCAGGGCAGAACCTGAAGGGTTAAAATGTAAGTGAATTTTTTCATGGTCTCCTGGCAGGTGAACACACTACATCCACCCAGGCAGGACTCTGTCTCTCACACCCTCCCCCTTCCCTCCTCCTCACTGATGCCCAGGTGCTAACAAGCCTGAGATGCCTTCACACGCCTCTGTGAACTTCCCAGATACCCGTGGCAAGGAAAGCCCTATGTCCCCAGCGTGCTTTCTTGTCACCTTCCAGCCCCAATTCTGTTTGTTGCTCTCAGGAAAGCTGACTCTGGAATGAGCAAGGGAGCCCAGCCAAAGACTCTTCCTGGTGGCGCCTGATTCTGGCTCCCAGGTGGGACTGGCTGTTGTCACCCCTGGCGTGCCCGTCTGTTCTCCCAGAAGCAGGGTGGAGAGTTCCCAGTGGTTGCAACTGTGTCCGGGTAGCAAAGGCATGAGCACTTGCCTCCCCGACAGGGTGGTCCTCCTGCCAGAAAAAGCAGAGGGAAAAGCACTTGAGATGCTGTTGCTAGGAAGCCGAGAGATGCTTGATGTTTGGATTGCAGGAGTGTTGGGGGCTTGCCTTGTTAATAACAGGAAGCTCTATAGGTTATTCTTACAATACTGAATGTGCTTTTCTGAAAATGTGTCGTTAGAGCAGAATGCTCTCATCAAATCCTTTTTTTCGACATTCATTACATTAAAAAAATATATATGCCCTTGGATACAGGAGAGTAGCAGAAGAAGTTCAGAATGAAAATGGCCATGGAAAGGTTCTGGTGGAAGTAGCCTTGTTCAGAGGTTGCTGGGCCGCAGCTCCCAGGGCCCTGGCCGTGCCGGGCAGCCTCTGGGGAATCCGGACACAGATGGAATTCAGGCTCTTCAGACACCAGTGTCCCACTTCCCGACCCTGGAAGCTGAACAGAGGTCATTAGGCCATTCTCACCCGCTCTTCTGCTAATTCCGCAAACATTTATTGAGCCATACTTGGCTGGATGGACAAGGTACAGTCCTCCCCACAAGCACGGAAAGAGGTCACTAGTGCTTAAAGGTTCTGCAAGAATAAAGGTGTGGAGGGGACAGGACCCGATCAGAAGGGGCTAAGCTTTCTTGGGCCAGTCAAGGAGCACACCACAGAGGAATTCCAACTGTCTGAGTCTGAGAAGGTAGGCCTTCAGTCTTTCCAGTGGGGAAGACAAGGGAGCACCTGCCAGGCAGGAACAGCAAGGTGAACGGAAGCCCGCGGGGCGAGGGGACGTTCCCTAGGCCTGGGCAGAAGAACGCGCAGGGAAGCACGGGGATGGTCTAGACCACTAGGGACCTTCGGTGCGATGCCGAGACCCTTGGCCTTTCTCCGTAGGTGCCCAGTAAGAAAGCAGGACTGAGCTTGAGCTTAATCTCACGACACCTCGAAATCCCTCTGGGGAGCCCGGGAATGGTTTCCCAGCAAGACCAGTGCTCTTCATACCGAGATCCAGTAGAACTTTCTGCAGAGAGGGACCAGCTGTCAGTCATCCCTGTTCAATACAGTAGCCACTAGCCGCATGCGGCCATTGAACACTTAAAATGTTTCTCGTGTGGCTGAGGGGATTGAATGTTAAATGTGATTTAACTGTAATTAACAAATCTCCATTTAAATGGCTCCATGTGGATAGCGGCTGCTGTCTTGGAGCGTGGCAGGAGGCAGCGATTGGAACGTGGCAGGGGAAACAGGTATTTAGGACCCCCCTACAGACACATTGTGATAAGCTGCGTTTCAGGGAGAACCCACCACAGGTTTGTTCAGATGCCAGCACTGCTGGGCGCTGTAAGGAAAGGACTTACTGAAACACGACCCGCATGCATAAAATAATGAGAGAAGGCAGGCCATCGGTATGTGACAAAATGCTGCCATCATGACCCCAGCTCCCTGGGACCCTACACGAGCTCTTGGCACCCTCATTCCACACGTCCGCAAGAAGCAGATGAGTGACCCCACGGCACGCGGGCCCGGCCGGTGCCCCTCTGCTGTCGGGAAGATGCTGGGAGCAGGCATGGCATTCAGCATGTCTGGCCTGGTGGCATGAATTGAAACCCCCTGAGAAGGACAGGACGCCGTGAAGGGCAGCCCAGGCAGGTGCTCTGACAGGGAGGCTTCTCCCGGAGGCACCCCATTGTAATGCAGCCTGCGTTTCCCACTGGAGCAACAAACACCTGTGTCTCCTGAGTGGAATTCACCGTTGCATGGACCATAAGTGACAGAATAATGCCGTGGAGAAAGCAACCGAAGGCACGAATCTCTGTGACGACCAAACGTGATAAAATTCCACTACTTACTCTATAAAAGGAACATAAAAGTACAGCATCGGTGGTGCATACTGACTCAGGAAAGGACGACCATCTTCCATTAATGTACAAAAATGCAACTCCGCTGTGCGGTCAATTAGATTCTCCTCATACTGAATTAGTAAGTATGAGAAACACAAATTGAACATTTGAATAATACTAGTTTTGCCTCTCCCTGTAATGTGAAGTACGTTCGAGGATGTTTTTTATTTTATTTTTCTCTTAATAAATTCCTCTGTCACCAGCAGAAGCATGCATAATTATTCCATTATCCTTTCCATCTGTCCAATGTCAAGTTCACAGCCTCGGTGGACCAAGAGGTGAAGTCTGAGGACAGCATACTGAGTCATACGGAGGCACAGACCAGGGGGACTGTAGCTGAAGAATGTATACTAAGACCTGCAAATGAACACTCTAATTTTCTTCCTTTCTTTATTCCTCAGTTTCTCACACTAGTTCCTAAATTCTCATTTATATGTTACTATGAGCCCCGTTCATGGCATTGTTTTAACACTACATTGTGATTTATGTTTTCAGAAAAGTAATGTGAGTTCATTGTAGAAAATACAGATCAGAAAAAAATAAAAGAGCCACAATCCCCCACACGTAGTTGTCTGCTGTGAGCATTTGGGCATGTATATGTTCCTTTATTTTGTCTTCTGTGGCTTACCACACAGTATTGCAACACAGTTTTGCTTTTCCCAGTTAATCCTTCCTTAATGTTTCTTCATATTTTAAAATATGTTTCCCAAATATCATTGTAATGTCTGTGGAATATTTCAGTAGATGTCACCTAAATTTATTTAACTAGACCCCCATGGTAGGCAATTTTATTTTTCATTTTAAATAGCACTGTGATGAAAATTCCCATATTTAAAGTCTTTGTCCATGTGCATTCATGTTTCTTGACGGTGGAATTTCCTAATCATGGTGTAAGAACCTTTCTTAGGGCTGTTTTTAAGTATTGTCAGATTGTTCTCTAGAAAGCTGGCCTAATGTAGCTGTCAGGAGTGCGGGTGTTGAGGTGAGAGAGGCCAGCATTATAGTCCTGGTTGGTAACTGTCACTGGCCGTGTGACCGCCCTGGCTGGGTGGAACAACCAAGATACCCCATGAAAGGCTGACTGTAGCAAAATGCTTGACGTAGAGCTAACTGTTCTACCCTCTGCCAGCAAAGTTAGGACCATCCATGTCTACATTCTCTCCTAAACCCTGGGCAAAATTCTGTGTAAAAATCATCAACTTGACAAGTGAAAAAAGACATCTTGTAGTTTTAACTTCTATGACAAAATACGTCTTTCAAGCCTTCAAAAATACAAGAAAGGCTTCAAGGGAAGGGCTGTCTTTGGCAAACGTTCTTGCCTCAAATGTTGTCCTTCGTGAGTGCCAAGCAATCGAATAAGCCCCAACCGCCTTAGTTTTCCAGGGCAGGTCTTTGGTGGCCGTGTCTGAGGGCACCCGAAGGTGGTCCGGGTGGGGCGGGGCGCAGAGCATGCTTGGAATTGTTACTGAATGTGAGCCGAAAGCATTTTCTCTCCACAAGCTCAAGGAGTCGCATTTAGCTGTCCGTAACTGATTTTAAATTGTATAAATAGCTTCATAGGACGACCAGTAGAAACAAAGAGAAAAGAAGGAAAACATTCACCAACGATCCTTTCACCCAAGTTAAGTTTTATTTGTTTACTGTCCACATGATTTTGCAGAATTACTTGAGGCGGGTTTTCAAAGCAGAGGAAGCGTTTCCACGTGGGGAGACCAGCTCCTTTCCATAAGAATCCTGTCCTTTTTCCGGGCCCCCAGGTGTCATTCCATTCGTGCCACCTCAAGGGCTTGGGGATGGGGAAAGAGACCCCTATCCCCCCATGCGCCAGGAAGGAGGATAGGTGACAGGCGCCTTTGGGGGAAGTGAGGTAGAAATGAGATTAGAGCGAATGCAGGCCCTGGGGCAGCTGCGCCGTGGCTGTGAAGTCTGAGCTGGCGTGGGATGGGCGTGGGGGGTCAGTCTGAAATGGAAGCTGGATCGGCAGAGGAAACGGTGATGAGGAAGCTTCATGCTTGGACACTGAGAGGCTGTTTTAAGGATCAGTTTTATTTGGCTTTTCCCGGAAGCCTGTAGGCCCCGCACGAATTTAGACACAGTGTCTCACACAGAAAGGGTTTGCCAGCGAGTGGGATTTCACAGGAGTTCTGTAAAGCAGGTGGGAGAAGCTGTTAAGAAATGCAGCCTGATGGCTGCAGAGAGGAGAGAGATCAACGTGTCTGTCCTGATTATTGCGACCTAATGTATCAGTCATCAAATAACCTCTCACGTGCAGAAGTGGAAGAGGCTCTTTGGGCTTCAGATCGGTTCCTCTTCATTCATGTTTCCCAAGGCTCTGCCTGGAGTGTTGAACTGTAATAACTTTGTGGGTACGTAGTGAGCCCATTGATCCTTCCATACAGCTTCTGCCGTTCATTCTCGCTCAGAGCAGGCGAGGCACCAGCATCCACCCAGAGCCGGCTGGTCGCTCTCTGGTCCGATGTGTCAACATGTGCCCCCGAGAGGAAATGGTGGCATCTTAGCATTTGGAGGGCCGTGTCCTGATCCCTTTCAAGATCATCTGTGTTGTTTACCATCTTGAATTAGGTTCTGTAAGGAAAAGGCTTTGCTCAGAAAGAGTATGACAAAATAAGGATGGTTTAACTTTATTAATCTTGGAGGCCTCTTGCATGAATGTTAAGTAAAAATTGTTAGGCAGTGATCTTCCTGGAAGGTGAAGACGAGGACGGGGATATGAGCTGATTTTTTTTTCTTTAAAGCACTAGTCCCCACGTCAGGAGATGTAACTTAATTCACTCTTTTGCCACTCGTTAATGTGACTTTGAGCCTATCGATTCCTTTGTAAAATGACTTCTTCACTTATCAGACAGAGGCTGTCCCAGGCCCTACTGGCCTCACAGTGACAGACTACACTTCATCACACCGCAATGTTACGTACCGGTGTAAGGTCATCATTGTGTCTCTGAGGGGAACATGTTTCAGAATGTGTTATTTTGTATTTAAACATCTTTTTGCTTTCTTTATGTGCTGGCACATCGTTTACATGTTGAAAGTTAAGCTAAGGAGACCTTGGTTCAGACCTCTTCCCTTTTCAGTCTAATTAGAGGCTCCAAAGTTTTGCTTCATTGGGAATTTGTCATACCACATTCTTAAAAATGGGCTTTGGCGTTCCTTCACGATATTGCCATGGGATTTTGTGCTTTCCTCCCATTGGTCACTATTTTGGTTACATTGCAGTCGAACCTACTCTTCCTGTGTCGGGGCTATTCACAAAATAACAACACCTGGAATGGTGACTCTATATTAAGGGCTGTATTTCCACCGTGATCACCGCTAGGCACGTGTGGCTATTTATATCTAAGCAATTGAAATGAAATCAAAGTACAATAAAGATTAAATTTCATTGCTGGGGCTAGACAAGGCGAGTATGTACTTGGTTTCCTTTTATTGAATAAAAAGAAAATTATGTAAAACAAAACCAGAAAAATGAAATCAAGTAAAAAATTTGGTTTTTCAGTTTCCCTAGATACATTCCAAGTGCTCGGTAATCATGTGCAGGCAGTGGCTACTGCTTTGGGCAGTAGGGATGCAGCACGTGTCTGTCTCAGTAGAAAGCGCCATCAGGCAGCCCTGCTCTAGATGAAAGGGAGTCTCTGATCATGCTCAGAGGTAGCAGCCTAGGTTCCGTGCAGAATTTTTGTCCCATTTCTAGGTTTCCAACGTCAAAGAACAACCTTTAGTGGCCAGTCAGGCTTCCCCATTCACCCACTCAGCCCTTGCCGCAAGTCACATTGAGGGTGTTTGATATTTTTAAATGTTTATTCCTTTCTGTTGGTTCCCGCAGGTCCTGCGTGACAGACATGTGTGAATGTCCAGTCCATAAAAACTGTTACTGCGAGTCGTTCCTGGCATACACCCGGGCCTGCCAGCGCGAGGGCATCGGTGTCCACTGGGAGCCCCAGCAGAGCTGTGCGGGTGAGAGGGTCTGGGTGGGCCCATCCGAGTGCCCAAGACAGCTATTCAGCCGTGCCGATGTGAATAGCCATGCCCACCCTTGGCCACAAGGAAATCCCATCGGTGACCCAAGGATGGCAACAGAAATTATTGTTGTTGTTGTTGATTGATTTTAGAGACAAAGAGGAAAGGAGAGAGAGGGGTGGGGAGAGATAGAGAAAATCAATTTGTTGTTCCACTTATTGATGCATTCATGGGCCGATTCTTATATGTGCCCTGAATGGGGATCGAACTCACAACCTTGGCATATGGGGACGACACTCTAACCAACTGAGCTACCTGACCAGGGCCTCCGAGGATTATGACTTAATCAAATACAGGGGCTTCCCAGTTGGGGCAGAATAGAAAGCACTCAAGAGAAATGCTTTGTGACAAGCACATTTGAACAATTTAAGGATTTCCACTGTTACACAATCCTCCCAACCTCAAGCTACCAGCTGGATGTACTTAGCACATGGACAGTCACAGCTGTGGGTTAGGTTATATGTAGACCAAAGGAGGTTCAGGGCAATTACAGTTGTTTAAGGGTTTTAGGATAAGTGTGATTTTTTTTTTTTTTTGAGAACGAGAGAGAGATTGTGATACAAAGCCTAGCAGAATGTTCTTTAATAGTTGTTAGAGCTCTTTGATCTCAGGCAAGTTAATTAGCTTCTTTGATATCTATGAAATGGACATCTTTGTTCATCCAAGAAATACTTCCTACAAAGTGGCTAAGTACCGGGCGTCACGCTAAGCACTGTGGGGCCTTTGATGACTATGGCCCCTGTCACTGAGGTGCTGGCAGTCCAGTGGGAAAAGCAGACAAAAATAGTAACTCCGCAATAAATACTTGCTAAGCATGGTCGGAGTGATGAAGGGAAGAAACAGAGCAAAGCAACGGAAAACAAATGGAGAAGGAGTAGGTGGCAGATGGTGAAGAAGGAAGGCTTTTCTCTGCAAAGGTGATATTTCAGCCACACTGTGAAGGACCCAAGGGAGTCGGGGGGTGGGGAGCATTCTATGCTGAAGAAACCTATTTGGTGGCCAGAGGCAGGAATAAAACAGGGTGCTCTCCAACTGGAAGGACTGAGCATAGTGGGCAAAGCCAGGAGGGCGGGGTGGAAGCAGGCGCTGCATCACGCAGGGCTTTGCAGGGCTTGGGAAGGAGTCTAGCTTTAACTCCAAGAGCAGCGGAAGCCACTGATGGGCTTTAAGCACACTTCTTCCTGCTTCCCAAAGATGCCCCATATACGGGCTGCTATGTAGAGAATAGATTGGAGGGGGCACGAGGAAAGCAGGTGACCAGGCAGTGGGCGCTGCCGTAGTTGTGGCGGAAGCCAATGCCAGTGGCTTTGACTAGCTAGAGATGACGCGTGGGGAGAGAAGGAGACAGTCTAGATATAGTTTGGAACTTTACGGTGACATCTGCTACGCAGTGATCAGCATTAGTGAGGTGTGCGTGTGAAATTTCTGGAAGAGTGTCCAGCTCCTAGGAGATGCTCAGTCAGCAGGAGCTGCTGCTGGTATTTCGATTTGGAGATGAGGTGACAGAATGTAGGTGACTTCCTTCAAGGGTTGGCAGGTGTTTTTCTGTAAAGGGCCAGGACTGCCTGGAATGAAGAGACTGTGCTTTGCAACACGATACCAGGGCTGATAACCTTAGTTTGACTGTTAGAAAGGAAGGCCATTCATGGCCCTGCTAACTCGAGAATGTCCGTTGGTGGAGGACAGGGGCGATCATCTGATTGGCGGAGGGGTCAGAAAGATTATCTGGAAGCTTTTCCAGGGTATGAACACTTTGTTCACTTAGACCAGTGGATCTCAATTTGGCTGAGCCTTGGAATCACTTTGGGAGCTTAAAGCAACAACAACAACAACAACAACAACCCAGAAACCTACCCCGGGCCTCATGCCCAGACCTCCTCCTTTATTGGCCTTGTGTGGCTTCCAAAACCTTTCAGGTGGTTCTGCCCTGCAACCAGGATCGAAACCACTGAGTTCATTTGAAGGCTTGTTTGGGTGTTTGGGGGGGAGCGGGTTGATGGGTGCTTGGAGGTTAGCCCCCTAATGCGGTCAGTCATGAGCCTCTGTCCCCGAAGAGCCCAGGGCCCTTTTCTCCCCTCCGACTTCACTTTGGATTTGCTCTCTCTCCCTGCAAACCCCAGTCCAATCTTTATGTCTGAGTTCACTTTCCACAGCAAGGGTGGCGCTCCGTCAAAGCCACTCACCTCTCAGGGGACTTCCGATTGCTAACAGGAGCTCACAGGAAGGTGAGGTAGGGGCTCCTGGAGGCGGAACTGAATGGCTCACCTGTCCCCTACAGTGTCACTGCCCATTCACCTAGTCAGGGCAACATTTTGGAGGGACTTGGTCCCTTCAGCACACCTTGAACTCTCCTGTTGAATACTCCTTATCCATTCCGAGTCCTCCATCCCTGAAATGTTGGGCTCAGCAGAACTGTTAATTTTATTAGCTGTGGCAAGGATCACATTAGATACAGAATCTCTGCACTCTTCCCGGCCCAGAGCTATATTTAGCACCATTTCAGCGCACGCATTGCATTTGGAGACTATGCATTTCATGTCAGCCTCCTGATTTCAGGGGCCGAATCTCAGAAGCTAAAATTACTTTTCCAATGGATGGATGTTTCTCTCTCACATCCATGTTTCTCTCCTTCTCTTTCTCCCTCCCTTCCCCTCTCTCTAAGAATAAATAAAATCTTTTTTTCTTTTTTTAAAAAGGTGCATGTGCAGGTGACCTGACTGCATCAAAAGAAAGGACAGGTGCTCTGGGCTTGGGAAGAGCGCCAGTTGGTTTAGGTGGAAGAGGATGAGAGACAGCAGGAGCTCCCACTGTGAGCCCACTTCCACCTTGGAAGCAATTGCTGCTCTCTCACGTGGTGGAAACACACGAGTCTCCACAGCAACTGAAGCAGGAATGTGAGGGCTGTTACTAAGGCCAGTTCTCAGTGCTGAGGGCCCGGGACTGGGAACATTGCCCAGGACGCTACCTGGGCCGGGAGGGAGGGCCTTTTTTTTTTTTTAAGTTACTGGTATCTTGGTTCCACTTTTAAAAGTTCTGCATTAGCCCTGACTGGTGTGGTTAAATTGGTTGGGTGTTGTCCTGCAAAGTGAAAGGTCATGGGTTCAGTTCCCGGTCAGAGTACATGTGAGAGGCAACTGGTTGATGTTTCTCTCTCTTACATCAGTGTTTCTCTCCCTCTCCTTCTCCCCCACTTCCCCTCTCTCTAAACATAAATAAGTTCATTAAAAGCTCTAAATTAATTGGCCTGGAGGAGGATCCTAACTTTTCAGCTTTGAACACTGTTGGTCCATAGAAATGCCTGGTATTCAGCTATGGCGTGTGAATATGACGGTCAGCTAGGATGTCTCCAAGTCACCAGGCACGCACAAAGGATAGGATAATTCGGTTAGTCACAGTAAAGAGAAAATGAAAAGAACTTTGAAGGGATCAGTAAAAAGTCAAAAGATTATCAGAAAAGCATCAATCAAGAGATTTCAAGGGAGGATGAGGTTGATTCGCACACTAAGCCATTCCTTTATCTGTGAAGTCAGTCACCCTGCTGTTCTCTAGGTACCAACACCATACTGCTACTGAAAATACAGAAGCAGAACAGGCTTCTCTAGACCGAGTTGCAGGGAAAGAGGACAAGGAGACCGATCACTGTCATTTCATGCTACAAGCACAGGGTCAGAGGTGGGTGGGTGGCAGGTGCACTGAGTGCACAGTCCAGGGACATCTCGCGCAGCAAGAGAGGTGGGAGAGAAGGCTGGGAACTGAGTCCAGCAGAGGAAGATGGGATGAATTATGGTGACCTTTGCCAAACGAGAAAATGGCGCCAGGTCATGGCAGAGGACAGGTCTCCAGGACTGACCGACTTGGCTGCAAGAGGCTCTGAGTATCCTAAGGTATCGAATTAAATTATCAAAAGCCAAAACAACTTAATAAAGCTACATTGTGATACATCTGATTTTCCCCTACTTGACTTTGCTCTTTTTTAAAATTTTATTTTCAATTAGAATTTACATACAATATTATTTTCTATTAGTTTCAGGTATGCAACATAGTAGCTAGACAATCAGACTTTACAAAGTGCTCCCCCTGATACCTCTGGTTACTGCCCCCCCGCACTGTACATAGTTATTACAATATTATCGACTATATCCCTAAGCTGCACTTTACATCCGTGTGACTATTCTGTAACCCCAAAGTTGTAGTTCTTAATTCCTTCACCTTTTTCTCCCAGTCCCCCAACCCTCCTCCCCTCTGGTAACCATCAGTCTGCTCTCTGTCTGTGAGTCTGTTTCAGTTTTGTTTGTTCATTCATTATGTTTTTTTAGATTCAATATATAAGTGAAATCATATGGCATTTGTCTTTCTCTGTCTGATTTATTTCACTCAGCATAATACCCTCTAGACCGATCCATGCTGTTACAGATAGATTTCATTCTTTTCCTACGGTGGAATAATATTCCATTGCATATACATACCACAACTTTTATATCTGCTTATCTATTAATGGACCCTTGTGTTGCTTTCATACCTTGGCTATTGTAAATAATGTTGCAGTAAACACAGGGGTGCATATATCCCTTCGAATTAGTGTTTTGGATTTTTTCACATGTGTACTCAGAAGTGGCATTTCTGGGCCATAAGACAGTGTCATTTTCAAATTTTTTTAGGAACCTCCATACTTTTTTTCCATAGTGACTGCACTGATCTGCATTCCCACCAACAGGGCACAAAGGTTCCCCTCTGATAGCAAAAAAACAAACAAACAAACAAAAAATCATTGCTATTAGAGAGAGAGAAACATCAGTTTGTTGTTTCACCCACTCATGAGTCCACTGGCTGAACCTTGTATGTGCCCAGCTGCTGATCGGACCCACAATCTTTACGTGCTGGAGTGACGCCTGCCAGAGGGAGGGTTCCCTGTCCTCCGCACCCTCGCCAGCACTTGTTTGTTGATTTATTGATGATGGCCATTCTGACAGGTGTGAGGTGGTATCTCATCAGGGTTTCGATTTGCATTTCCTTGATGATTAGTGATGTTAAGCATCTTTTCCTATGTCTGTTGGACATCTATATGTGCTCTTCGGAGAAGAGTCTATTCAGGTCCTTTGTCCATTTGTTAATTGGGTTGTTTAGGCTTTTGTTTTTGTTTTTTGTTTTTTGTTTTTTTGGTGTTGAGTTGTATGAGTTCTGTATAAATTTTGGACATTGAGCTCTTGTCAGATATATTTGGCTTTACTCTTGCTCTAGCTTTCCTCAAATTGATTTATTCAAAACATAATTAACATATCATTAAAACATGTAACACATTTCCAATAGCTTTGATCGGTTTTCTCCTGTATGTGTAGTTCTGTGTATTTAAGTATTGGTGTAGCTGCACAAAATGTTCATATTTATCACAGTGCAATTGCTCGAAGTTAATCTTTGGAGTTAACCTTTCCATCATTATCAATAACTAAATAGCCTTACAGATTTCTTCTTGTAGCTTTACTAATGTATAGTTTGTCTTACCTGGACATAAACAGCTCCCATTTTATTTTATTTTGCATTCCCTGGCCCAGCGGGCGGATCTGTGACGCTCCTTTCCCCGGTGCAGATGATTCCCAGGCTGTTTGCAGAGGGCCGGGCGGTGTTTACCCCCTTGTTACCATGCAGAAGGGAGCCTGCAGCTGCGGCAAGGCCTAGGCAGTGAGTGGCAGGAGCCCGCAGAGCGGCCTCAGGCTGCGGGTGAATTAACGAGGCCACTTCTCCCCATCTCACCTTTGTCTCCGCCCTTTTTCAGCCACCCAGTGTAAGCACGGGGCCGTGTATGACACCTGCGGTCCGGGATGCGTCAAGACCTGCGACAACTGGAATGAGATCGGTCCCTGCAACAAGCCTTGCGTTGCAGGTTGCCACTGTCCAGCAAACTTGGTCCTGCACAGGGGAAGGTGCATCAAGCCAGTCCTTTGTCCTCAGCGGTGACCCTTGCTCAGTAGCTTAAGACTTTGAAACCTGGTGTTCTTGACACTGAAGTGGAGGGGCCAATGAAGGACTACAGCATTGTGTGCCGATTCTGCAAACCCACTCATACAGAGTATATATGTGTACATATATAGATATATAGATATATTCAGAAACATTTCATCATTTATATAAACTATAGGTGGATTATTATATGTATATTTTTTGCTATAATACATGTATTGTTTCTAGAATCCTAATCTGTAAGCCATTGGATACAGTGTATAAATAAACCAAGTGTGTTTAATTTAACAAGGCAGCATGCAGACATATTGGAGGGCTTGAACATCACATACGTTGTCATTTTTAAGGAAGTTTTCTAAAAATCCTGACTTGCCTGCCTGTGTTAATTTTAGCTTTGAACCAGGATCTGCAGTGGAGTGAGAAATGTGTCTCTCTGGAGAAGGGCAGGCTGATCTAGGGGTGCTCCAGGATTCCAAAGAAAGGGGTGCATGCCTGGGACAGGCAGCTGGTGGCTGGTGACAGGCCCTAATGGTGCATGTAAAGTGAGGCACAGGCTGTCAGAGTTTATTGGGTCATGGTCTGATATTATTTTTCAAACTGATGGGCTAGTTGCCAAGAAATAATATATTTGCTACTGGAGCATAACCAAAGAATCAAACGGTTTCTTCGCATCTTTGTGCGTTCCTTGCGTCTCCTAACTACATACATGAGTGTGATGGATGGGCCCACTCACATGTCACACACTGAGATAAAGGGGTGTCTGAGGGACACATTAGTTTCACTAACATGAGCAGAGATTTGGAGAAACTGTTGCACAGTGTGGGGAAAAAAATATCGGTTTCTCTGAACCTCAACAATTTAGGACGGGCAAATCCGATGAGTTGGTGTAGTCCACCCACATTTTGTGACGGTTGTATTTGTGAAATGAAAGCCTTTAATTATTTCTGGAGGGTTCTCGGTTCAGCGCTACTTGGTGGCTGTTTGCATGTCATAATTATTGGACAGAAAGAAAGCCTTTACTGCCCGATTTATCATCAGTCCAAAAACGGTCTGTATACTTGCTCTAACATCCTGATACGTGGCTCTTGGTCACCATGTGATTTTCCTGACTTGTTTTCAGCTGAGTAAGTGAAAATGTCAACAAAACAAAACCCACCAATGTCTAAAAATAAAATGTTCTGCATTGAAGTAAATAAAGGGCTTAAGACTTAAAACCATGCATTTTCTATTTCAAGGTGCACTGTGTTGTACTTTATAAATAAGCTATCCCATCTTTGGGTTCACCGATCTTTAACAGCTCTATTGAGATAGATTTATATTCTTACTATACTTTATAAAGAGTATTGTTAACAGATGGCAGCAAAATCCAAAATTTTTGAGTCAGCATATTACCATTGCTTGTTAAGACGTTTGTGTTTCCTTAACATACGCTAGTGACAGCTAAAGGATGAACTTGGGTTTTTTTCTGGGACACGTCTAGTGGTTTGAGTAAACAGAATAAAGTGAATAATGTTCACAGTGTAACAGTGACTGGCTGAGGAACCAAGCAGTGTGCTTACTACTGAACGTGACTCCTGAACACCCGGAGTCGTTGCTTCAGTGCCGCACGTGGAAGGAGAGCTTTGATTTAGGAGACGGGTTCCAGGTGTAGTTTGTGAACTTGTCCATATTGTGTAAGGATTTGGGGCCACACTTTTGCTTATCTGTGGCACTAAGAGGTAGTGTATGGGGGCGTGAAGGATCAGGCGATCTGGACACCTCGCCGCCAGTGAGATTACTGGCACAGAGATCCAAGGTACAATTTGCAATCACACTTGGAATTTCATTTATGCCCCACACTGTACTGAAAGGAGGAATAGGGCAAATTGGTTGACTTGTCCTGTTTATTTTATTCTCTTTTTAATTCCTTTGGATTATCTTTGAATTCCTTTCCAGTTCACTCTTTACGAAAGAGGGAAGCAGAAGGAAAAATGAAGCAGAAGAGGACATTTCTGAGTGGTTATTCACTGCTCATGACTCATCCAAGGACCTAGTAACTATACCCGGAAAGACTAAATAGCCTCTTTTCTGATACTGTCAGCCACGGCCAACCCTGGGGGATGAGGGACAGAGGCTCTTTGCCACGGATCCGTCTCATGAATTTGAGTGGCTTGATTGCAAGTTTGTGCGACATACCTTCTCTGGGGTTTAGTTTAACCTTCGAACACTTTTTTACTCCTAATCCTAGAAGGAAGAAAGAGGGAGGGCAGAGGGTAATTTGGGTCCAGGAATCCAAACAGCTGTCTGAGGAGGGAGGATCGGGCCGTTAGCCCCCTAGTCGGTATAGCCACGGGCTCTAGTTGAGCAATGATTTCCCCCCGATGATTGGTGATAACGGAGATGAACCAATTGTTTCAGTGACAGTGGCCCCACTTGATTCACATGGGCTGTTTTCATGGGTTCTCAAAGCCAAGTTCCTGCAGAGTCAGATGACTTGAGATGACAATGTTCTGTTCCTCTCACTAATGCACATGACCCAGGTTCCATGATACCTACAAAATTAATAGATGGATTCACGTCGCTCAGTCTACAGGCATAGAATCCCTATGTTGATTATGCCCTTAGCTGTGAATGTTGAATTTGATGAGGGAAAAAGCCCATGGCGAAGAACAAGCACGATTTGGATCCTCGTTACACACGGGACTCGGGGAAAATGAGTCCTTCCTCCTCTTCCTCTGAAAATAGGAATGTGTGAAGGTCCCAAATGAAAAGTTTTGATGTAGGAAGCAAAGGAGTCCTTGACATTGACAAGAGCAATTACTTATTCAAAGGGCAGCCCATTGAGAATCACCAGCTCTTCTGGTCGGAGGTCTTGCCCTACGAACACGAACTCACTGGAAGTTTCCCGAGCATCTGACCACCAGCCCATGAAAGGCGCCTTCCAGTAAAATGAGAAGGACCCAGATGGACTTGTCCCCCAGGCTTCATTGAATGTGGATAAACCGTTTTGCCTGGAAAACTCTTTGTTATTATGAAATATTTCAGACATACAGGAAGGTATAATGATGCAAATGCCCGTGCATACTTTGCCCTAATTAAGAAAAATAACCTGATAGGGAATCAGTCCATTTTTCTTGGCGTAAATAAAATCAAACCAAGAAGCACGGTGCAACAGCTCTGTGTGGAAAGTTGGCTTGTTGGGTTTCTGTTCACTTTGCTGCTTTTCGTCACTCACATTCTCTGGATCTGACAAGCATCACGGACGTGGGCCGGAAAGCTCTCCGTGTGGGAGAGAATGCCTGAGGGGACAGGCGCCAGGATATTTTAATTAGCTGTCTCCTCCAAACAGAGCCCTCAGGAACAAGCAAAAATTGTCTCTGATTCTAAATCCTGACGTACAAGCCGTTTCAGAATCCAGGATTTTCATTCTGGAAAAAGTGTTCAAGTGGCCAAGAATGAATGAATACACAGGGAAAAGGAACAAAGGCTGGTAATTATGCCGACCCTAAATTAGGAACCAGACATCGCGTCTTTTCCAGGGGAGCTTTCAGGCTTTAGAGTCCTGTTGCTACATGGAATTTAATGAACCCGATGGAGTGACAAACAGTTGCATGAGCTTCATCTTCACTGTGGACCCCTTTCAGGTCAATTTGGAGCAAGCCAACTTTGAAAAAACCAATGTGGGGCAGAAGGATGGCAGATATACATCAGCCTTAAGAGATAATTCTGAGTGAGCCTGGCTGAGCAAAGCCGGCAGGGTGTTCTGGGTAGGGTTTTGTTCTTTAGAGGAAATAGTGCCCAAAGTGTTGTCTGTCATAGTGCATTCAGAAAATAACATTTGTCTGGGTGCTGGGGTGAATTCACAGGGCCGCTTGTAGTAGGACCTCCAGGGACACGTCAGGTCCTATCCAGTTGCTCCAAGAGTAGAAGGGATGCCAACCCGTAGTCACCCATTCCCCACACAGCTCCCAGTGGGCTGTGGCACTGGGTGGGAAGATTGGCCCCAGGGCCCATCCAGCTAAGGGACGGTATTAAACAATGAAGTGACATGATCAGGGCTTTGTCGCAGCAAGTGGAGTGGAGGTGAGGTTTTTGGTCAAAAGAGCAGGTAGGAGGCCCATGAGATAGTCCAGATGACAGGCAATGAGCCCCCAAACTAGGAGGCAGGAAGGGCATAAAAAGGGGAGAACTTTGTCACAGAGTGGGTGGCAGTTAGGCAAGCAAGTCTCTGGCTGGAGTGATGGGTGGCGATGGGACCAGCCTGTCACACGAGGAATGCTGGCTTGCGGAGCAGTTATGGAAATTTTTATTGCAAGTAAAATGTTTTCTTTAGGCTGACATACTGAGCACTGGGGGTCAGGGATGGTCCTTCTTAAGACACTCACTGTCCAAGACGAATGGCTTATGAAGCAGAGGACCACACAGCTGGCCCTGGAGTCTCAGGAAGTCCATGGGGGGCTTTTCTACTTGGGTGCACGTCATGGGGGCTTTTCAGGGTGACTGCTGAGATGAACTTTACTTGGCTGAATAGATTCTACCTCTGCAAAAACTTAGAGAGAGAGGGAGAGAGAGAAAGTGTGTGTGTGTGTGTGTGTGTGTGTGTGAGAGAGAGAGAGAGAGAGTTCAGGGATGGTGCTGTCTGTGTTTAAGGCATGAGTCACTGTGTGAATAAGAAGACAGACCAGCGGGAAGCTGACAGCCTGGGGGTGCAGAGAACCACAAGATTGGGGTACTGCTGGGGTATAATAGGTACACAGAACTGCTCTGAGCTGTGGCCGTGGAGCTCACACACCCACCCTGAGAGATCTTTGCATGCGTCCCTTGATTTTTAGTGGGGCGAGCACAGCAGGGTTTGAGGAAACTTGGATATTGTGATAGAAGCTCCCCTTACTTCTTGCACCTGGGTGTGTGCGAGTTTCTTTGATGTGGCTTCTGAGAATCTTGAGAGGGAAGAAGGGGGAAGAGGCTTCTAATGAGACTGTTGCATCTGACCTTCCGTGTTGTACTGTATAGTCCGAGGGATCTTTCAGACCCTCTGGGCACTGGTTTCTGTAACAGAGCTGGTCCAAGGTAAATACATTCAATGACTGACTGCTTTTGTTGACTTGGCCATGTGGCCTGATGGCTGGGCTGGGGATGCTTAGGGTCCAAACAGTTGAACCTATCGATGTCAGCAGCTCTGGTCACACCTACAGATAAAAGGCCCGAGAACACAGCTCACCCTGACCTCTGGTTGGAGCAGTTCTGTGATGTTTTAGCCACCGGTGTCGTAGCCCAAGTCGTGCCTTAAAAACTGACATAAACGCCTTCTCTGCTTCCTCTGCCGGGAACTTGGCTTCCTCAGTAATTCCTCAGAGGGGTGCTTTCAGCAGTGAAATCTGGGACTTTGAGAAATGTTTGCGGTGGTGAAAAAGTTTCACTTTGGCTCCGAAAATGTAAATACCATTCGTTATGTTGTCATTTTCACCATGTTTCTGCATGTAATTGAAAGAATCAGACTCCGAACAGCTCCTCCTGGCTCGGGGGCTGGGACAGGCAGGAAGGGGAGCGGAAGGCAGCGGGCGGCCTGACGGATCCCCCACACGGAGCAGGCCGCCCGTGAACCTGGGGTGCGACGTGCTCCTGCCGGCTCCTTGCACGCGTCTGCGAAGAAAGCAATTCAAGGGGTCCTTGCCATGTGGTATGGATTCCACTGACTCTCTTGACAACAGTGGGACAGGGGCTCTGTCTGAGGAAACCTGCTTGCCCGCTACGTATCCACAGTATATACTGCTCCCGTGCAACCTTAAAACGCAAGGAGGGGCTGCTTGGAGGCCCTGAAGAGCATTCCCTCCTCTGCTTGTTGAGATGGCATTTGGGGATATCTGTCTTCACAGTCAGGACAGCTTAGCCCGAGCGGTTTCACGTCCATGGTGGATCCACACAGCTGTCTTGATTCTGTGGTTCTTTGAAACGCGTTGGGGAGAATCCTTCCGGTGGTCTCTGAATAGACCAGGCCACCCCACTCAAAATTAATCTGGGTAGAGTAATTTAGACCCTAATCCAGATTGGGTTTAATTATCGAGGCCTTCCCATAGAATTCATGGCATGATGGTCTTACCCTTGTTTTGCTTTGTCATTGGCTCGGGCTAGAGAACGGCTGGGTGGCTCTGGCGAAAGAGACAAAGATGGCGGCCAGGGGAGCGTCCCAGAGGAACTGGAGAGTCCAGCTGGGCTGGGGGGTGTTGGCATTTTCTGGACTGTTCCTGAGGGTAGAGTAGAGCCGTCAGCTTCATCTTTTTGTTTGGGGCTGGAGAGAGCGCAGAAAGGCTTTTTCTATATTAATTCTGTCTGAACTTGCTAATTACTTCCTTTGGTTTTATTTTGGAGGGGGGATGTCAAAAAACAATATAATATATATTTTTTTAATTTTGTGATTCTAAAAAACTTGGGTAAAGCAATAACTTTTCAAATTTTAGGAATTTCATATTTCACTGCACTCAAGTGCTACATAATCCATCTGATTGAATGTTAAAATTTTCATATTTAGTTGATTTCAGGTGAACATATTTGAAAGCAATTTTCCAAAGCAACGTTTGTTTTCCTTGAAATCGGGTCCACGATTTATCGTCCGTATGGTGAGTTCATTTTGGCTATCTGCCTTGTGACAGCAAGTGCATGGCATTTCTTGCCTAAATAATGTATGTGCATATTATTTTCGTCACATACCATTTATTATTTTTAAATCAGTCACGTGTACAACTTCATTTGCTCATATGCCCTCCGAGCATAAGCACTTGATCCTTTTCACGAAGAAAGAGACCCAGTGGGAGACAGGGAGAGGCTACGAGGCAAACAGAAGAGACGCTGCAGATCCGACCACATGTCTTTCTGCAGCACAGCCGCAAAGGGCTGTATCATGCAGGAGTCCTGCAGATGTGGCATTATCTATGCTGCCTTCAAACAAATGCAAGGAAATAAACTCCAGGTCCGAGATTCTCATCCTCAGAACTACATGGGCTGACCCACATTGCGTGCCTTTTATGACACATGGGGATAGGGTCCCCATGTCTCAAAGCATCCTCTGAGCTCCCTCAATGCTGTGATCTGTCATCCAGATGTCTAGGCTGTTGGGGGGAGGGGCCAACTTCTAGATGGACCAGACTTCCTTGGCCTGAGCTGGCTGGATGTAGGGGATTGTGCGGACCCAGGCTGACTTAGCGCTTAGAGCCTGGATGTGAGTAGGTGCTGCAGCAGGCCCCCATGGGTCACGGACTTGGGTGTGTCCTTGCCTGGGGCAGGGTTCCTGTCCATGTCTAGGGAGCTGGTAGGAATAGCTTGGTTCCTTGTGCTCACACTGCTTCTCCGGTAGGGGGAGGAAAGGCCTCCCTCACAAGACCAGAGGTTCTCAGTATTTCTAGCCGAAGATCCCAGCAGCTTAGAGTGTACAGAGCCAATGACAATTCTTCCACTGGGAGAAACGGATCATGATATAGCCCCTTGAGACTTTTCACCAGGAATTAAAATAAATTCTCAGGTCAGCTATTCATCTGTGCCATCTTTCCTTCTATGTGTGTCCCCTGCCTTCACCTTTCAGTCTTGTCCCTTCCTATGACTCCTGTCCCCTCCCTACATGCCAATGCCCTGGGCTTCCCTCTGCCACCCTCCTGATCTCCATTCCCAACTGGCCTGCCCTCCCGGCAGCATCTTACATTCTGGTTGGCCCCCAGGTGCTCAAGAAATGAAGCTGAGCGGGTTTCTACCCCCTTGGGACTCAATTTATTGAAAATGTATTTGAGCTGCCCTGAGGTCTGTACAGTGTCTGTGTTAAGTACCATATTTTCATTTTCTTATCTCCAGTCTCCTGGAATGTAACATCTTTGACCAGCAGTCTGGTTCTAATGTGATCGTTGAAACTACTATACGAGATCATAAGGGAAAATACTTAGAGGGCAGGCAGGCGTTCTGTTGCCGGCAGCACTGTAGATGCAAGGTAGACTCTACCTACGTAGAGGACAGGCTCTGTCACATGCCCTTTGAAACCCTTTTTTGTAGCTTTTTTTTGGTTGTAAAACATGTCTTCTATTTTTAGGTAGAATGTCGGTAATTCATGATGTCAAAAAGTCATTGAAGAAAGAAGGTATTTTTCCATTTGTCCTCTCTCGTGTGCCCCAATGCTCATCCTCTCCTCGTGAAGGGTGGCCTTAGCTAGCTCCCTGTCGCAGTATGAGTAAACGTGGCAAGATTTTTCCTTCTAAGGGACCTGAAGGGAATTCCAGGAACATGGCATCAGAGTACAACTCAGTCTCATCAACTCTGCTGCAGATCTGAAAGATAATGTAGTTCAAATCAAACCGTTTTCTGATCTAATGATAATATGTAATATTTATTTGCCATCCCTGGGCAAGATGGCTTATCTCTCAATGCAGCTCCTGTGAATTTTAGTTATTGTTTATGTTCTGTGTTGGGGTCTGTGAAGCCCTTTCCCTGACTCTATAGAAAGAAGGTCTTTGCAAGAGGGGACCAGTTTTGCCTGCTCTCCTGGGCTTCGCCGATGGGATGGATTACATGGCTACCCGATGGGATGGATTACATGGCTACCCAAGATGACCTTCTTATCACCAACAAGCACATTCTAACACACACACATGCACACACACACACAATTGATAACAGAAATTCACTGCACCTTTAGGAATCTCTTGGGTAGAATTTTATGTTTTATACGACCTTTCGTTAGAGATACAGACATTCTCAAACATAAAAACAAAACGAACCGGTTCAAGCTGCTTGTCAAATCGCAGAGTGGAAACCGCAGCTTAGTACAAATCGGCCTAATTAAACCTTATTAACATTGGTGCCCCAGGGTGAATTTCCCTCCCTTGCTCATAGGATGACACTGCCAATTTCCCCGTACAACACAGGCGAGTCTGAGGCTTTTATGGGTGATTTTCCAAATGGGGACAGCAAATGTGCCAGGGACGGCCTCATCTGAAGCACAGGGGGATGTCTAACTGCTGGGTAATTGCGGTTTTAATTTGGGCAAATTAAATGCAAATGAAAACAGAAGCCCCGTCCTGTTGCTACAGTGTTTCTGTAACTGAGCCTGTGGGTGAGGGTGGGGCTGGGACTGGAGAAGGCGTTTCTGGGGACAGGGCTTGCTCATCCTCTTCCCATCCCCCAACTGCCTCTCTCACTTTCCTGTCTCTTGTCTTGAAACCTGGGGGGGCAGGGGTGGGCGGATCTTCGCAGAGGGAAAGGCTCCCATCAAACACTGTGTCTGCAGAAGTGACCCTGCTGACTTTCGATGACAAGCTTTCATTATAATGTGACCGTGAGGACACAGTCTCTGCTGGAACAAAATGAGGAGGGCCTGAAGAGCTGTCATTACAAGACAGGATACACTGCCATCCGCTGCTTCACAGTTCATCAGTGAAGAGTCCCCCACCAAAGAAGCAGTGGGGTTCGGAGACCCATTGTATTGGTGGAATCTATGAATGCGGGGGTGGGGGGGCGGGGGGGAATGGGGTGCTTGCCACACCCAACACAGGAAACAGGGAAGCCTAGTGGCCCCGTCTCTTCTGCACACTGTGCTCTGAATTCCAGACTCAAGCCTCCTCCCCACCTCCACGGGGAACAGTCAACTCAAACCTTTCTGTCATCCCTGTGCTAACTCTTCCTGTCTGCCCTGCCCACTAACCACGCCCCTCCTGCAGTCTCCTCATTTCAGTAAATGGAGAAGCTTGTAATGCAAAGCCTCCAGCAAGGGCTGGCCTGGGGGAAGCTTACTTGGGAGAGGAAGCTCAGGGACAATAGTGAGGCGCTGAGGGGACTAAAATGGAAAGGGGAATCATCGCATCCCAGGGGGTCTGATTGGACTGCTTACTGCCTATGGCCATGCGCCCTGGGGCTCGGTCCACAGGCACTCTCTAAGTCGGTGGTAATCACACACAGACTAATTACTAAAATTCTGCGGCACACCGAAAAATACATTTTTTGCGAATCTGACAAAAAAAGTATAATTTTGACTCATTCACACCAGACGGCTTTTGTTGTGTTGGCTGTTGTCATTTTTTAATTTGATAATCTAATGGAAAAGAGGTCAGTGTCCCTGACCAGCCAGGTATTGTAGGTTTTAAAGATGCTTGGGGCGCACTAGGTGAAAATCGCTGCTCTAAGGAGATGTTGGCGTTATCCACCTGTTCGAAGCCATCAGCCAGAAGTTGGCCCTGCACTGTGAACTTGCTGGATCTGCCTAGTTTCCACAGGTACCTGAAGGCCCTGGGCAGAAGGCAAGAGTTGCAAAGTACAAACAGCCAGGCCACATACACCTGAGGCAGCCCATGGCCACAGCAACTGCTGGAACAAAAAGGTGGGTGAGAGGTTATGAGAGGACACAATACCTGGAAGTCATCCTTGACTCCACACTTTCTCTTCTCCTCAAATTCCACTCATCAGTAATTTCTGTCAACTCTTAAAATATATCCCAAATCCGACCACCTCTCACCAGCCCCATGGCCACTGCCCGGTCGCACCATTAACCCCTCTCATCCAGACAGTTCTCGCAGTTTCCCTCTGGAGCTCCCACCCTTGACTCTGGCTTCCCCTCCCTCCCCCACCGCACAGGATGCACAGCCAGCCGCGCAGCCGGGGGAAACCCTTAAAAACTCGTATCATAGCATGTCCTGTCTTCTTGCAACACCCAGTGACTACTCATCTCCGCTGAAATATATCCCAGATCCCTTCTAAGATCTGCAAATCCTGCCTGCTTGGGTCCTTCACTCCCTTTCTGATTTCATCTTGCACTTCTCTGCTTCTCCCTGACTCTGCTCCAAACCCTGGTCTTCACTGGCCTCTTGTTGTCTCACAATGTCCAAAAAGGAAGGAAGAAAAGTCAGTCAGTGCCTCGGTGTTGGGCTGGGAAGCAACTAGTATAAAATTTTAGAACCTGGCTGAGGATGCTGATGCGATAGGAACTAAGGTAGTGGCCTGCTTGGGTGGGGGTGGCGCACATATTGTTCACATGTGGTCCACTGCCATTTTTGTAAATAGAGTCTTATTGGAACACAGCTATGCTCATTCCTTACAAATTGTCTAGAACTACTCTCATGCTACAAGGACAGAATTGAGTATTTGTGACAGAGACAGTATAGCCCACAAAATTAACATATTTACTACCTGAACCTTTACAGAAGAAGTTTGCCAACCCCTGAGCTAGTAGAAAGAGCCATGTACTAGAAACTTGATTAATAAAGACTTTAGTCCCTGCCCCTATAACTTAGTATTTATGTGAACAGCTGGTCTACCCTCAGTGAGACTCTATTCATTTAAAAGCTCTTCATCGAAAGAAGGAGCTTAACATACATTGGCCAAATAACAACAGAAAAGTAAATTAAAATGTCGTGGGAGTATACTCTGTGCCCTGTCGACAGCTCAGGGTAAGGGTGACAATCAATGAAATGAGAACTGGGAAAATTCTGAAGACGGAGGTCCTCTCCCAGATCGCTGAGGCCGAAGCCCAGGTGAAACCTCTACTGTCCCACCCACAGGTGCACCGTGGGCGTCGGGGGGAGTCAACAGGTCCACAGATGATCTTCCCTGATTGGGAAAATTGCAGGAGAACCTACAGATGCCTCCAAGAATGCTTCCCATGCTTGAAAGAGAAGACCTGCAAATAATTCTAAATTATACACGTAATAGGGAGGAAAATAAAACTGGGATGGGGTCGAGGTGGGAGGGGCCACCTGAAGCCCATTGCCCTCCTTGCAAGACTGTCCTCAGGGTCTGGTCTCTTATGATGTTTTTGTTGTTGTTTAGCTGCGTCCACGCTGTTTCTATACCTAGAACTTGGAAGAGTTTGTGTTGTTTGTTTCGTTCTGTTTCTCATCCTCAAAGCACCCTTCCCTATTTGCAAACGCATTAGCAGGGCTCCTGTAGGCAGTATGGGTTTTGCAGTTAAAGAAAGCGGGCTTTATGTCCCAGGTTCCTTGTTAACACGTAGTGTGACCTTGAAAAAGTTGCTTAATCTTTCTGAGCCCCTGTCTCATCGACTGTAAAGCAAAGACAATCCATCCTCATTAAATCGTCGTGAGAATTTCAATGAGACCGTACCCCTCCCACGGCCGCCCCTTCCCTACCCTTTATAAAAATAGCTCACTTACAAATGAGATGTTTTAAAGTCTGAGGCAGTCTATTGTCATTTCCAAGAGATGAATCCTGGCAGCCTGGGTGTCTGATTATTTTTAAACTCTGCTAACATATATATAGAAGGTATGGGGGAGTTTATCCCTCACTTCTTTTAGAACAAGCTCCCACAGGTCTGAGGATGTTTAAAATAGAAATGTATTTAAATGCAGACATAGATCATGGAAGGACAAGAGCCTCGCAAAGAGCCAGATGAAAGACAATTCAACGAGCAGGTAGCCAGGAATCCACAGATGTCCTGGGCTTTCTCTCCATTATTTTCTTTCAAAAGCCTGTTCCAAGAGAATCACAGAGAAGCCAAAGTCCCTATCAGAGTCAGCTGGAAATCCTGGGTACAGGCATGAAGCCGTTTTTGTTTGCTGTGAACCTAGGACACGATAGGATGTTGGCATTCCTTGGGCCACGCTACGGGCGTGACTCATGTGACGGGGTCCTCACTCCTTACAGGTAAGAGGGTGAGAGAGGTGAAGTGACTGCCTCTAAATAAACAGCTAGTAAATGGCGGGGCCGGCAATGCGGAAGCCCATTTGACTCACGTGATGTCCCTCCCGCCTTGAAGCTCAACAGGATGGCCCGCAGGAAGTGGGTATTCTACTGAGTTCAGGCAGCCTGCTTAGCACCTGAGCGGGGAGGCAGGTGAGGAGGATTAAGCCATCAGCAGCCTCCGCCCTGGGAGGGGCCTCTGCTGACCTCCCCAGAGGGAGAGGAAGGTGCCTGTTGCTGCTCCCCACACTGGAACAACGGATGTGAGGGGGCTCCTTATTCCAACCAGGTGGGTGGGAAAGTCCCAGTTCCCTGCTCAGTCTTCTCCGGCGCCAGCCCAGCAGAGGAGGTGGGCACCTCGCTACAACCTGGTGAGTGTGGAAGTCAGTGCCCCGCAGCTGGCCTGTCTGATGGGGGTGCCGGTGCAGCACAGGGCAGCTGTTTTGCTGGAATAGAGTACTTGTTGTCTACATGGTTTCTGTCTGGTGGGGTTGCCCCTTTCTGCATCCCGGCTAGAGACAGCAGGCATTTCTTGGGGCTCTTTTGTCTGTTCCTGTTGGCAGTGGCTGGTTTCTCCAGCTCCTAACTTAAGGTATTTCAGGCAAAAAAAAGAAAGCTCAAGGGACTCACCATTGTGTCGCTCCTTGGGTTCCAAACACCCTAGACAGTCTACCGCCTTCTCTCTGTGCTTCTAAGAGTTCCTCGTTGTTCGTCTCTCATGTGATGTCCAGCTCCACCTTTTACTGATCAATTTCCTAATGTTTAATCCACATGAAATCTATTCTAGTGTATGGACCTGCCGAACCACTGTTTCGACAAATGTCAAATGAACTTATAAACAATCAAAAAAAAAAAAATCCCTTCGCCTGTTGGGTACAATTGCACTGAGTTTTGTATATTTGTTTGAAGATGGGCTCTCATTGGAGTAAGCGAGGAAACTGAGTCTAAGACCATAAAATTTTTACTGTCCCCGAGGTCTAACATAATTTGCATTAAAACAGCTTCTTTACGTTAAAAATATTGTTATGTGTATGATTTCGGTAAAATTTTTTTTTCCCTGAAAGCTTTATATGTAGTATCTCATTTAGCTCACTCAGTAACCTTGTGCAATAACTTTTTTTACCAACACAAAATGAACTACCTTGCCTATGGTCACATGCTAATTAGCAACTGAGTTTGGATCATAACTTAAGTTTCCTGATTTATGCTTGATTTTCCTTTCGTTAATGTGTTGCAGAGCCCGAATGCTTTTCCTCACAGGATGATGGATTGTTTAGAACCTGCCAAAATTAGATAAATAAAGCACAGTTACTGAATATATATCGCTAAGAACAGGGAAATGCTTCAGTGAGATGAATCTTCAACATCCCCTTTGCAATATATTTGTTACAATGAGGGTTTTTTTTTTTTTCCAAAAAAACCTTGTCAGCTCTCTTCCCATGGGAGGAAAGGAACAGCAAGCTTAAATAGCTCAAGTCATGGGACTCTGAACAAAGCAGCATTTTAAATATTACTTCAGATAGCTATAAAAATTTTTCCCCTTTATGGCAAAGTATTATGATTGTCCTAAATGGTTTGGGTTCGAAAGAACAGAAAAACTCTGCCATCCCTTTTTTTGTTGTTGGCCAGTGAAGTCCCCACTCACCTCTCCTTTCAGAAATACCTTTCCAAAATTGGTGAGTTCAACCCGAAGGACAGGTTATATGAAGAAGAAATTAAAGTATTTCTGAAAGAGTGTCAGTCTTTATTTCCACTTGTGGTTGAGCAGGCGCCATTTGAAAGTGAAGAACGTGAGCTGGTGTCTCATGACTCATGAAAGGTGTGAATATAATTTTCAAAGAAGATTGAGCCATGAGTCCACCATGAGACCAGTGTCTGAGGAGTGGAGAAGGGTGGAGGGCCGTGAGCCTGAGCTCAGCTCAGGGAGGGGGGCCCTTGGCATGAGGCTCGTGAACGGGTCTCCCAGCAGCACAGCAGCTCGGCTGGATATGCCGTGTCCTGGGGTCTTCCAGCCCAGCCCGAGAGCACCCCCAGGCCTGAACCTTCAGCCCAGAGACCTAAGTGATCCTGTGGGAGAGAATTAGTTATCCACTCCTGTGTGACGATTTATTCCCAAACTAAAACTCCTATGGATCCCCTCACAGGAATCGCAGCCAAGGACCCCATCCTGGGACTCCAGCCAGTCAATGTCAAGGTGTGAGCTAGGAAAGGTCTGTCTTCAGGCACACCGACCAGGTTTTAGCATGGGATTGGTGCCCCTGAGGATGAGGAAAGAGGTAATGAGGTAAAAGTGATATTTGGAGAGGTAACGATTAAGATCTTCTAAAACAGGTAAAAGACGCTAGCTTGTAGATCTAAGAAGCACTGTAAACTCTTAACAGGGTCTTTCTTTTTTAAGAGCAAACATACCTGGGCACGTTATTAGCAAGTGTCTAAAAACCAAAGACAAAGAAAAGTAAACACATCACTTTGAAAGCAACTGTAAGACTAACACCTGACTTCTCTATGGAAGTAAGAAATCCAGAGGACAACGGACGTTAGCAGCCTAGTACTTCGGTGCTATCAGGACTGGAAGACGATAAATGCCAAGCTGGCGGTCTACGCCCCGCAAAAATAGCCCAAGGAATAAAACCGAAAGGCATTGCTGAAAATATGTTTTCAGAAAAACAAAATCCGAGAGAGTTTATTGCCAGAAAACATTCACTAAAGGGAATTTTTAGGCAGAGAAAATGATCCTACAGAGACGCAGGAAAATTCAGACAGGAATGGAGAGGCAATAAAAAGGATATTTATGTGGGCAAATAAAATTGTGGATAAGTAAATACTGACTGTATGAAACAAAAATAACCATGTCTTATCTTACAAACACGGGGAATGAAAACGGCATAACAATAATAACGAAAAGATGGGAAAAGAGGTAAATGGAGTTTAAGTGTTCCAGGGAACTTTAAAAAGTAAAGAACTTCAATTAGACATACTTAAGAGCACATGTTGCAGCTTCTAGGATAACCACCAAGAGAGTCTTGGAAAGACTGTATCACTCGGGCACTAATGACGACTAACATTGGACAGCAACAGAGGAAGATGAGGCTGACTTTCACACTCTAAGGGGGTCTTTTTATTTGGGAAAACCTCTGAAGGGACTTTTTGAGAGTGAAATGATAAATCCTTGGTTTGGTTTAGATGGGAGAGAAATGAGAAAACGAAGCTATATTTTATTCCTCATTAAAAAAGCAAACAGGTATTTGTGAGTTTTGCCCTGGAAGTAAAAGGTAATCAAATGAGCCCTAAAAAGACGGGTCCAAAGAAATACAGCGAGAGGCCAGTGCCCCAGGTGGGACGTGAACAGGGAGAATGTTTTTGTGGCAGTGTTTGCGTTATCTTCAAACCTTCCCGAGACTGTGGAATTCACAAGGGCAGGCGACTTAAGCGGAAAGGCTGAGAACAGTAGGGACAAGATTCAGACAGTGAGGAGGTGCTTAGGGTTTAGCCAGAGCTCAAATTCCTCTGGGAAATTCTCTGAAATCCTTGTGATTTGATTGTGTATGCCTTGTGGGATGAAGGGGTCTCTGGACTTCCCCTGGTGCTTGGGGCTTAAGGCTTTTTATCTGGAGATTAAAGTCTCCCAGAGAACAGGAGAATTTGGGGCCCCTGACTGTGCATGTAATGTGTTCCTGCCCGTTGTAGCCCTCCATACACCCTGCTATTATCATTGCAGCCATTCGCCGAAAATAGCGCTTCAATTCTTCCTCCATCCCTCCCCCTGCAGCGGTCTCCACTGTACTGAATGGAAGATGTCAAGTTAGGGATGGTTATCTCCAATCCTACGCGGAGGCTTAATTATCGCAGACAAAAACCACTAAATGAGGAAGTGATATTATCTTTCACCCATAAAGCTGTTTTGATAGAAACTTAATTCATGGCGGCTGTTCTGTCCTCCACGCTTCATTATGAAGGGCTCAGTGCCGGCTTTCCCCCACCCCCAGGCCTCTTCACATCTCTCCATTCATTAGCTCCATCTCACGGGAAATCAAAGAGCAGGTGAGCACTTCACACCTTTTTCGGCAAAGGAAGCCATGAGGTAGCCAGCACTGGCTCCAGGCCAGCTCACCCAATCTCAGCGCTCTGTCTGGGCGCCTCTCGCTTTTCTTAATGGCGGCCTCCCCCCCAACCCCACCCCATCTTTGTCTTTCTCTGTCTCTCCCGCCACCCCACCCCCGCCACTGCCGGTTCCTACGTGGCCGCTGGTGGAAGCTTCTCCTCGGCCCTCAGGTCATGGGGCCTCCCCTCCATGCTCCTCACTGACTTAGAAACAAGGATCTGAGCAACTGGGGGGCTGGCAGCCTGGGCTGCAGCAGGGGTTTTCCCACCTATAACTGAGCACCGGATGTGTAGCCTTTGGGGCGTGGGGGCTGGGAGGTGATAAGGTTCAGACTTCAAAGCAATTTGTGGGAAAAATATCCAGGCACCTCCTGGCGCTATCACAGGAGGAGGTGGGAAACTCTAACCGTGACAAAGAGTCAAAGAAAATTACGGAAGAGTAGCCCTCCCCTTTCCTGTTTTAAGGCTGCTTTTCTTCCCCAGCTGTTTCCTTGAAGCATCAACAATGAAACCCATACATCGGCCTTTGCAGCTGCAGGTGGGCTTGGCCAAGGCCACCCTGTTCCCCACCAGTGCCCGGGCTTGGAGGGGACCTCCAGGGCCACCCTGGATGGCGGCTGCCCCAGCGCAGGGAGGAGGAGGTGGGAATGCCCAAACTCTGGGGACTGTGACCTAGAAAAGGAGACAACTTAGTCTCTCCAGGACCAGGCAGTGTGTTTGTCCTTCTAGACCGAGTCTTCTAGAAAAAGGCCAGGGCTTTGCATTTTTATATTCTCATTTCCTGCACCGATCTTGACATATGACACCATAAGGGCTCAAAACTGTGAGTGCAACAGAGGAAAGGAATAAGTACATGAGGGGAACATTTCTCCCCTAAAACGGGTTATGCCAATGTTGCACCTAGTACGTGTCGATTGCAAAACATTTGGCCCTCGAGGGAAGCACAGGGTGGCTTGCTAGTCTGTGCTCACCTCTGTGTGGCAGCGGTTAGAACCATGGTGCCCAGGGCAGCACGTATGTCTGCTTCAGAAGCAGGGGCCTGGCTGAGGGTAGGGGTCTGGGAGGGCCAGCAGCAGAAGCCACTCAACAGTCTGAGTGACATGAAGGCTGGAGGGTGCAGTGGAGAGCTGGCGGTCTCAGTCAAGACTCATCTGGCTATGGCGAGTGTCTGGGGCAGTGCCACGGGTGCTGCCACTCTCGGGGTGCCTGACCTTGGCCGGTCACTCGTTCCTTGCCGGAGGAAGCCATCCAGATGTGCCAAGAGTGCAAAGCTTAGGCGGGGCTGAGGCCGGAAGGACCTCCGTTTCAGGTCATGTGCCAACTTCCTCCGCCTGGGAAGACTGGGTTGATTATGTAGGTCAGATTGTTTTTTAATTTTTTTAAAATTTTGTAATTTTAGAGAGAGGAAGGAAGAGGAGGGGGAGAGAGAGAGAGATTTGTTGTTCCACCTATTTATATATTCATTGGTCGATTCCTGTATGTGCCCTGACTGGGGATTGAACCTACAACCTTAGCATACAGGGATGACACTGTAACTAACTGAGCTACCCAGTCAGGGCCTGTAGGTCCGATCTCCACAGGAAAGGGAACTCCGGCCCTTTCCCAGGGTTTGCCATCGGAAGTGAGGAGCTGCAGCCCTCAGGTTGTGCATCTGTTGATCCTGTCAAGGCTGCGAACGTCTCCACTGGATTCAGGCCGCCAGTCCCACCTGCAGTGCTGTCCGCGGTATTTCCACATCAGACAGATGTGCGCAGAATGAAATGACACACCGGCAATGGTGAATAAGTCAATCCCACTTTCCCTTAGTGGCAGGTGGGGAGGCAAGCAGGTCTAACCTTTACCCGTCTTCCATTGGGAGCGAAGATCATTTCCATGTGGAGAAAAAAGAAGGCCCAGAAACAGGCCCAGAAGGGGGCAGAGCTCGGTTCCCCCGGGCGGCGCACACGCCGCTTGGCCAGAACCTGGCTGCATCCCCAGCCCTCTCCCGCTGTTCCAGTCCTGCTCACAGGAGTTTCTCACGGGCCTGTCATCGTTACGTCCAGATTGCTGAAGAAAACATCAGTTTTACCTTTCTTTGGTTCTTTTTTTCTTTTTTCCATGGCCCCATGAATAGGCTTCCGGAGGAGAACGGCAAAGCGGGGCTCTTTCCGCGGGCGTAGTATGGCGCCTCTGGCTTTTCCAAGCCCACGGCCTGGCTTGCCAAGAATGAATTAAATGTTTCCACAGAATCATTTGCTTTGCTCCCAGTCGGCTCCGTGAAGTGTTTTCCTTCCTCCTGCTAGTTTAAGAGGGACACACTGTCTCCCTTGGTGAGGCACCTCAGACAAGGGCTTTGGGGAAAGGGAGAAATAGAAAACATGAGAGGCCCTTCTGGAAAGACGGGGGGAAGAATGGAAGTCAGGGCTGAGAGCAGGCTTGGCCTCGGAGCAGCAGATAGGACAGAAAACAGCGCTGCTCCACCAGGGCTATGGTGACAGAGATGCAGGGAAGCAGGGATTTCCGGGTCATTAGCCCCAGGGCACGCCAGAGCCAGCAATGGTAGTCACAGACGCCGGTTCGTGACTTGCTACAGATGTGAGATCCTGGCGGGCCAGCCCCTTCAAAGCCATGGCTCCAGCTGAGAGGGGACTTCTAAGTTTGCCCACTTACTGTGCTCTGCCTCCTGGTGGTCTGCTGGCTACCGGTTGCCATGGTGACTATTTGCAAACGCCTTGACAGGCCTGGGTACCAACAGGACTGAGCATTGCTCCCTCTCCCTCTTCCCCCCTCCCCGGTTCTGGGACACCCAGTGGATTCTCCTTTCCAATCCAACAGGCCCCACCCTGAGGGAGCGGGAAGAACGTCAGTTTCCCCCAGAGGGTCATGCTCTCTTTTGGAACCACGGAACAGCCCTGCCCATATCCTTTCGTGTGCAAATTTTTCTTTGGTTCTCCTTTTCATTAGAGCTCTTTCTCTTCTGATGACCTCCAGCCTGGCTCTCTGGGCTGCCAATCTGACAGTCAGGGCTGTGGACCACGTCTTGCGTCCCTGGTATCTGTCCTGGGGTCGGCCCCTCCATGCGATTTGCACACGGCTCTCTCCCTCAGTCGGCACCGTGCTCCACGGGGGCTCCACAGGGACTCCACAGGGACATTACTTCAGCCTCTTGCTCTCCTGAAACATAGGGAGCCTTCTGGGAAGGTGCTGACTGTTAACTTCCAAAGCATTTAGGATGTGCCTTTTCCCCAGTCTTCCCCTTTCCCTCACACGAACAAACCGTCACCGGGCTTGTCCCACCAGTACTGCGTTCCAGACACGGATACATAGCAGAGGGCTGCTGAGCTGGTTAAAGTGGCTCCCATGGCGCTCACGCCCTGGCCACCCCAACTCGCGGCACTTAGGGTCGGCCTGGCTAACGGAGCAGCTCTTCCACAGAGAAACCTCGGAATCTTCTCAACATCACTCATCAGACTGCTGCTCCCAGGCCATCCCGGGTGACACCTTTTTGCCTTAGCTTGGCCTCCCCCTTGCCTCTCCCCTCCCTCTAACCAGCACACCGATAATTGCCCCAAATTAACAGCTACTCAATGCCAGCCTGCACTTGACATCGACCCCAATAGGATGTGCCCCCTGCCAGAGAGCTTGCCGTTTGTCTGGGGTATATCAGCAAGCTGTAAGCAAACTTGACTGGGGTGGGGGCGGTGCGAGAGCACAACTCTAGTAAGGGTAGAATTTGTCCCTTTTCAGAGCTGATGACACCGCCTCTTACCATTCCTCTGCCTCTTGTCGGCTAGGTGAAAGGGGGTTGACTCCAGAATGCGTTGGCCCAGAGCTACAACTTGTCCTGGGAGGGGCAGGGAGGACAGCCTGAGACGGACCCAGCAACCTCTCTCCTACGACAAACCCTGTCATAGTCAGGCCAGCCCCTGGCTGTAAGAGCAGCTATAATAAGGAATTATCACTTATTATGTAATTATTAACATATTATGTAATCGTCTAACTTAGTATATAATAGGTGCCATGTGCACACTTTTCTCCTGACACACAAGAAAAGGGAGATGATGGATCGCAGCTCAGTTATTTTCATGAGTTACCTTGTATTTTGGATTCATTAATAGGTGTCAGAGCAGGGTTGGGGGTGGGGCGGAAATTAAGGTAAGTGAAATAGGAATTTAACAAGTGTGGTAGTGAAAAGACGTTTTCTTCATGAATGCACCAAATAATTACAAAAATGAGCAAAAATAAATAAGCTAAAGTCCTCAGTATTAGTCTTGCTTGAAACCCAAGACTCAATTATGTAGCTATGTAGCTCAGGTCTAGAAACCAGTTCCCTCTGACTTTCCCCTCATGGTACCATTACTGCAGAGGTTCTCAGGCCTGACATTTGGGACTTTAATATTTGACTGCATGTCTTCCCAGGCTTCTCACGCCCCCAGCTCCTCTGTTCCCAGTTGGCTGGCTTTGTGTGGGTCCCCGCGAGTCAGTCCCATGCTGCACTCAGGGACTCCAAGAGTCCCAGGCCTCAGGGGCTGCAGATCCTCCTCTGATATCGGACCTCCCCACCCTGACCCAGCTCGCAGCTTTGTCCCAGGCCTTGTAGCAGAAGCCCAGCCTGGCTTCTCAGCGCAGCCCTGCGGCTGCTCTGCGGGTGGGGAGCGGACTCATCCTGACTTCCTCTGGCTCAGCTGCGGGCTCCTTCGCAGGCCCACGTTGGTCTCCCACTCTCTGCGCCTTCAGGACGCCTCCCCAGATCCCACACTAGCTGCTTCCTTGTCCCTGCTCTTGGGAGGTGGAGAAATGATGCTTTCCTGTCCCTGAAAAGAAATCCACTTGCCATTCCATTTCAACTGGGCCGTTGCTGTTTACTCCAGGGGGTAGACAGGGATAAAGAGATCGGCAATCGTGGGCGAGCCATGAAACTTTAAAATACCGAGGGGCACAGTTAGTGCCCTCGGTATGTAGTTTCCCAGTGTTTTCTTTCTGGAGTGATGGCTGCACTTTCCCTCGGATTTTTGTCATTGCTTTTTACCCCTGAGGGGTGGAACCATTCCTTCAAACTGGAGTAACTTATATTTTACCATTCCAAGTTGGGACAGTTTTGAGAACTATCTCTTGATAATCACGCCAGGACAGTAGGAATAAACCAGGACTATCACAGGCAGTAGTTACCTTCTTACCTTGACCTTGCCTGTAGCAGCCAATAAACAGCAAACTCCCCTTGACCAGGGGCTGTGTCTGGGGCCGTTTCTCTTGAAAGTGACAGATGGATGTGACAACCCGTCTATGGCTTTAAATTCAGGAAGATCTGTGTGCAGTTCTTGAGTTGACTGCTTTGTAAATAAATGGACCTGGGTAAGTAGTTTCTTCGGTGACTCTTAGTTTTCCCATCTGTGTAATGGGTATAACGGTAACTACTTCGTGCATGGCTTTCAAGATTAAATAAGACAACGTATATAAAGCAGTTGACTTGGGATAGTTCAAAGAATTCTAGTTTTTCCTTTTCTTCATTCTTCCCTAATGAACCCCATAGCCATGCCAGCTCGTTTCCAGATTCCTCTCTGTTGGAGGGGAGACGATGTGTGACCCACTCAGTGTCCTATCTTGAAATGGATTCTGGCTTCGTGTTGCTCACATCTTCTAATGTACCAAATAACAGGCTGAAATGCAATGCAATGAGGGACGTGATTTTAATGTGTGAGACAGAGCGGTTTTGCTCGGGATCCAAATAAGCAAGAACGCGAGCTGTATTCAGAGGAAGGTTCTGGTAGAGAGAAGATAAGAAGGGGAAGGATCACCCGTGGGCGGGGGCATAATGAAATCACCAAGAAGATGGCTAATGGCTTTGGGATGAACCCATTAGCTCCGGACCACTGGTTTTAATTCCACACTGAAAGCTGCTATGTTGGTGGTTGGCCGCTGGCAGGAGAGGCGGGCCAGACTAGAGCCAGCGATAATGCCGTGAAGGGTGCGGTCTCAGCTAGAAGCCCTGTGCCCTTGAACCAATCTCTCTCTCTTTCGAGTTGTTTTCCCACCTGCAGAATGGGCACAGCAGCAGGTATGAACAGGGCTGTGATTACAGTGAAACGAGAAACGATATACAAAGGGACCCAGCAGAGACCGGGTAGTGTGTGCCTTTCAAATATAACCCGAAACGGGTTAGTAAGTTGATTTTCCTTCTTTAGGAATTCGCATTGAGTCTGGAAAACTATATACCCCTGCATCTCGTCTTGTAACTTCAACTAGGTTTTTCTATAAGGTGTAATGAAAATATCTTGTTTTTAGAGCTTTGGGGCCTAGATCACCAACTGATTTCAAGTAAGGAATCACATAGGGCCCCCCAGATAGAAATTCCCAAGACTCTCACCAGGCCATTTGAGACCTCCGTGGGACTTAATAGTTGTCCCTCCAAAAATGGGATACTTACGCAGCGTCTTTAGGAAATGCTGGGTAAATGAAACGAAATAGAGTTCTCTACCGCTCAGCTTTTTGGATAATTAAATGGGCCAAAACGCATCTCGAGATGGGGCCATGTCACTTACACTGTCTTCAAATACGTTTGACCACAGTCCTCATAATTTTTGTGGTATGTTTTTAGAGACCAATAGTCCTTCGCATGCTTTGGCAAACACTCTTATAATAATTTTTATAGATTTAGAAAAAGTGTTTACATTATCATATTAAGTGAGAAAGCAAGCTACTAAATTTTATGTACTGTAAAATCCCAATTATGTTAAAATGTATTTAAGAAGCTGGCAGAAAATATAATATTAACATATTAACTAAAAGCAGTAATCTCGGGAGGAAGGAGGAAGTATGGGTGTTTTTATATTGATTTTAGTTACCTATATTCCCCAATTTTCTTCTTTTTACAATAAACACATATTACCTTTATAATCCAGACATTTTTACTTTACTTTCTTCTTTTGCTTAAACAATCTCAGAAGGGATTGTTTCTTTTCCAACCACAGTGTTAGATCCACCTGAATGAAATTTGCCTTTTATTGCATCCTGAGAAGGCGGAAGAAGCACCAAAAGCCATTAGAAGCCCTTGAGGAATTGTGAAGGCGGTAAACGCAAAGGCTATAAACCAAAGAAAAATACTGAGTATCTACAGAGAAAAAAAAAGAAACCCAGCCTTTCCTGGAAAAGAAAAGAAATTTCATGGTTTAAAAAAAAACCCTGAAAAACCTGTGGGTTTTTGTGAGAACTCGCCAAGGAAAGGAAGAAGCCAACAGTAGCCCACAGCCAGATGGTCCCCAGGAAGTTCTGTGATCACGACCCACGTTCCTGCCCCACCAGACCACCGCTGAGTCATCTGGACAGAGTTACACTAAGGACAGCAGAGGGATCTGTTTCCATGGAGGCTCCTCAGACCTGTCTGGATCCTGAATTAACCTGAGGCCCCACAAGGAGCCCAGAGCAGAGGGCTGGAGGAAGGACTGGCTCTGGGCAGGGCTGGGTGAACGGGAGGGAGGTGCGCACGTCCTGTCATGAGCCCGTGGACTGCATTTAAATCTTGGCTCCTCTGCTTCTATTTGTGTGGCTTTTGGATGTTTTTCTTAACCTCTCTGTGCTTCAGTGTCTACTATACATATATACATATAGTGTCTATATACATATATATATATATATCCATTATATATGTATATATATATGCACACACACACGGTTTAGCTTTATAAATGGTAGCATTCGTATTAACAAAGAAATGAATACCTGTGAATAGTTATCTGGTTATAACACATGGAAATACCATCCTCATTCCTGGACTTCAGATCACTTATGTAATAAGTGGCACGTCGGCCACATATGACCACATTCAGACAACACTGAGGGAGGGAAGTTTCTTACCCAGCTCCCTCCCTCTGGGTCCTGTGAACTTTAGTGTGATTATCGACTGAGTCGAACTTCTCATAGGTATCGCGTGAAGTATCTTTAACTCCAGGCTTGTGTTAATTGGGTTTTTCTGCAATGATGCTTTGTAACAAACAACCTCCCCTACCTCTCACCAAATAGTAGAAACCATTTATTTCTTACCCACAGGCTTCTGCCAGCCATGACTCTGGGGTGCTCGGTGGGGCTCAGCGGGGCTTGGTTTCGGGCTGTTGGCTGGACTCAGGTCTGCTCTGTGAGAGTCTGATTCTTGAATACATGTATACACACACATACATATGTATGTGTGTACATATAAACACATACATACAGGCATGTCAGGTGAACCTAGAGCACATTATATAAGTAAAATAAGCCAGCCAGAGAAAGACAAATACCCTGTGATTTCACTTATATGTGGAATCTAATGAGCAAACTGAACTAACATGCAAAGTAGAGACAGACTCATGGATGGAGAGCAGGATGACAGCTCAGGGTGGGGAGGTGAGGGGGTGGAGGGACTGAGTAAAAAGGAAAAAGGACTCCTGGGCATGGACGACAGTGTAGGGATTGCGGGGGAATTGGGGGTATAAGGGGGTTAAAGGGTAATGGAAAAAATACAATAAAAAAGAGAATTTCTCTTTAAAATATTAGTATTCAACAAATAAGTAATTAGATGAATGGACAAATGAACCTCTGCAAAAGAACACTGTAGAATCCCATTAATACCAACTGCAGGTGGAAGGCAAATGAATTCTGGCTCCAGCTTTCTAGATTCTTCTCCCATAATCAAAGTCATTTATCTGTGATGACTTCCTGTTTCCTGCTATCTGCTTTCACCTTTCCTCCCTAAATGTTCTATCTGTCCCAAAGCTAGAGTTCAAAGTTGTGTATAATTTCATCCATCTACATTTACATTATTATTGATTATCTAAATGGGTACAATGACCCCACTTGGATCAATGGAATTCTCTTTGTTTCCTTAGGGAACGATTCTTTTTCTGGGTAACACATTTGCTAGATTTTATCCTTATGAGCTGGAAAGAAACATGTCCCACGCTGGAAGCGTGGGGGGAGAAGTTCACTCCCTGCTCCTACAATCGGCCCCCCCGACCCTGGTATTCATGCTTTTAAAACCATCAGCAACACATAAAGATGCTGCATCTCCAGGTGGATGGATGCTTAAGTCAGCTGCAGGGAGTCACATCTGTTTTATGCAAGCAGACAAGGTGAATTATTGAACTAACAGCCTTCTTAGGTGTGGGCTCTGCGGTGCGAGGAATTTTGCACAGTGTTCACTCAGGCAAAAAATGAGGCAGCTCTGAGCTGGGGCGCTCCAAGGCCACTGGAGCGACTTCCCTTTCAAATAGAGGCAAGCAGGCTGGGGACTTTTTAGTATCCCACCGTCACTCGGGACAGTGCCGAGAGACATAGCAGACTGGCCAGGGACAGTGTACTGCTCCCGGTTCAGGTGTGAGTGTGGTGTCTGTCCCCTGCAGGTCCCTTTGTAAATTTTGTCCGATTCTCGATTGGTCTGATTAAATACACGGCACCTAACGGTAACAGTGGGAATAACACCTACCATTTGATGGAGTGTGTTAGGTGCTCTGTGCGCGGTGATGGTACTAAATCCTCCTCACGAGTCCAGGAGGCGGGTCCTGTTATAACAGCCCTTAGACAGAGGAGGAAATGGAGCCTCTGGCAGGTGGCACCTAGTAAGGAGGGAAGTCTCACAGTCCTCGCCCTGGAGCGAACATATATGCACGTCAGGCTGCTCTTTGGCACTTAGCACGTTGTCGTTAACGTCGGTTGCGTAAACCAATGGGTGCATGGGTAGACGCTGACGTAAATGAGTTCACGGGGTGAGGGGGGATCTGAAGCCAAAATGCCCTTTCTGAGGATAAAACTAGGGCTTGTTTGATTACCGAATAAAGAGTCACACTGTTCGTACATCGAAACCAAATGCTGCACATCACGGGCCGGCTCATAGGCGACCCCTCATCACAAAGACCTCTGGCAGCCGTAGCAGGACGTGCAAGAAAGACCGGGTTTGAATCCTGCTCCCACCACGTGTACATGTGAGCTCTGGCAAGTCACTTACCTCTCTGAGTCAGTGTACTCACATGTGAAGTGCAGCCAGCAGTGCCCATGGCACTGGGGAGAGTCAGGAGACAACTCAGAGTGTGTACGATGCTTCTTTCTATGGCCGGGCCATAGCAGGTGCTCGGTAAACACTAGCTGCCTTTATTTCCCAACTCCCCTTCGTTTTCCTCACAGGTACAGTGGGAAAGACTGGAGAGCCTTTATGTGTGGAGCTATCATCAGGATTAAATATAAAACATTTTGAGCAGTGCCGCACACATAGTAAGTAGTGCAGCGATGGATATCATTTTGTTTTCATTTGACACATCTTGATGGAGACAAGACAGGACAAATCTGTATAAATTTCTTTCTGTTTGGATCTAGACATGACATACACATAGAAGGAAATCAATAGCTCCGGTACCTTAGCTGCCTTTTTCATTTAGGGCATTTGGTTTTTGGGTTGTCTTTTAGAGGCATTTTAAGATTGGCCAACTTAACTCAGAAATATTTAAATAAAGTATAATGGAAAACATTTTCCATCCCGCCCTGGCCAGATGCCCCACCCTAGGGCTGACTCCAGATGCGACATACATCCTCAGTTCAGAGCGGCACTTCACTTACTGAAATGCAGTGTCCGAAACTCAAATATGAGGGGACACACATGAAGAAGAGATGCTGTGGAGCAGGTAACGTGGGTGACTCCCCAGCGCCCCCTGGAAGGCTGAGCCTTGGCGTGTTTGGCTTCCCTGTGCATCACACAGCTGGGCAATCGTGGCTGGTTCTTTGACATGGCCCCATGGACTCACTTCTCCTTTGGCACGGATGTAATGGGAGGGACACGAGGATCTGAAGCCCCTGCTTCCATTTCTTCCAGGCCATGTGATTTCAGGCAAACGAGTCACGCTCAGTTTCCTTTCCTAAAAATGTTCTAAAAATATGCCTGCCTCAAGGGTCTTCCTGGAGACGAAACGGAACAAACTCAGGAAAGCACCCAGCAAACTGTAAAGTGTTCTGTCGACCAGGGGCCTGCTGCTCCGTGGACGGTCGAGGGTCGGCTTCTTGCCTCGCTTCCTCCCGACTCGTGCGCTTCCGCAATCACCCAGAAGCTGCTCTGAGCAGCCCCTCCTTCTTTCTGTCTGCGTGGTCTTGTGTCCCTTGGAGGGTTGCTGGCTGAGGGACAGGTCCCAGGCAGCCGCTGAGGTCGGAGGTGATGGAAGGCTGGGCTCCCTGCATCCCGCTGCGTCTTTGGGAAGTGGGTCCCAAAATGGGGCGGAGTGGGAAATGTCTGCCATGGCATGGGCAGAGCTGAAGTGGGCAGGGCCCTAAGAAATACAAGCTTGCCCAGCAGGCCTCAGGTAGGTGAGCAACTGAGAGGGAAATTCTAGGCTGGTTCCAATAAAGTCTACACTTTTCTCTTATTTTCTGTGCTGCAATTCTCTTTTCTCTGCATGGCTCATTCTTATTTGACCTGGTACTGGAGACCTTTCTCTCAGCAAAGGCTAGCGGAGTCCCCATGGCATTACTCAACACGGTGGAACAATTTAGGTCATGTTGAGAGACCGCGCAGCTTCTGTGAGTGTGGCAGAACCCCTTAGCTGTGCAGGTGCTGGCTCCAACGCTGAAAGCCATAGGCCTTCAACTTGCATATGATGCTGACCCAGGATCCACATCTCAGATCCACCCGTTCCATCCTCTCGAGCACGTCCGCCAATCCAACCCACCCACCGACCTCCCTCGCGCGCACCAGGCCAATGACTTCCCAGCTGCTCCTCTCACCTCCATTTGTTTCCCTCCCGTGATCCATTCTCCACAAAGCAGTCCACAAAGAATGATCTTTAAAAAATGTAAATCAGGCCATAACGCTCTCCTGCTCAAACTCTCCAATGACTTGGAGTAAAAATCCAACCTCTGTACCCTACTGTATGAACTTCTAAATCTACACCGTCAAAGTGGGAAGCCACTAGCCACGTGTGGCAATTCAGCGCTTGGAATGGAGCTGGTCCATTGTGTTGTAAGTGTAAAATGCGGACCAGACTTTGGAGACTATATATGGAAAAAAAGGGATGGAAGATATCTCGTTAATAGTTTTTATGTTGATTACATGTTGAAATGATAATATTTTAGATATGCATACAGATATATATCAGAGAATGTTAACTTGCACATGTGGCTGGCATTGCATTTTCCTCCTGCCTGGTCTCACGTGCCCTCTCGTACCCTCCTGCTTGTCCCGGAGTTCAGCCGCACTGTTCTTTGTTTTCCATGAACGGGAAATGCTCATTCTTTGCCTAGGGCACTCCCTCTCACTGTCTACCCTGCATGGAATGGATGGTTCCTTCTCTTCGACTATTGTTAAAATAACAGAATAACTCTATACTATCTCATTTGAGTGGGCCAACTACAGCCCACGGACCAAATCTGGTCTATTTGTTGCTGTGAATAAGTACTTATTGGAACGTGGACAGACTCGCTTGTTTGTCTATACTGCCTACGGTTGCTTTTGCACTACAGGGCAGAGTTGAGTGGTTGCTAGAGAGACTGGGTGGCTCATAAACCCTAAAATATTTACCATCTGGTCTTTTACATGAGAAGTTTGCGGTGGTAGACAAGGAGTGGAAGGGCTAGCCCTTCACGCAATAAGGCCACTGCTCTTCCAAAGAAGCCCCAACTCAAAGGAAAAGGAGTGCGATGTCAATGAAGCTTCAGCACTGCTTCCTCAGTCTCCCTCTGCAAGGGCATTATAGCTCCTAAGCACCTTTATGGCAGCAAGATAGAGCTGAGAGGTGAAACCACTGAGCCCTGCAAAGGAGCTATTATTATGCACATTTGACAGATGAACTTGAGAACTCCAAACAGGATGTCCCCCATACCTGCTGCATACATTTGAATAAAAAGCACCCTGACTGCTCCAATCCTCTTCTTTAGTGTCTTAGTTTTTGCCTCAGCCTCACTAATTAATGTCAGGTTAATGGAAGGCTTCCTGTAGAATGTATCCAGCTCCCAGCCGAGCTATGAAAGTCTTAAGGACCTGCACCAGTCAGGAAATAGCAATGGTTTTTGGTTTTGTTATAATATCAAGCAAATGATAGTGACACTTAAAAATTGGTACCAAACTTCCTTGGCACACACTTGGCTCTTTGCATATTGTTTTAAACATTTTTTAACACAAAAATTCTGCACGGTTGACAAGTTTGTCTTCATCTCAACCCATTGCATTAATGTCTGTTTTTTGCCTTCCTAATCTTTTCTTCTTATTGCCAAATTTAAATTAAAAAACACTTTGAATTGACAGACAGTCATCAACATAGGCATAATATGGCTCGAAGGAATTATTCATTATAATAAAAATACAGATTTCTGTGATTAGTTTGTTCCCTCTAGGCTCTGCCTTGTCTCTACCAACAGAGCAAGACCTTCTTCCTTGGCCCATCATTCCCTGCTGCTTCATCCTGATCCAGATCCAGCTTCCGGTTTTGCTGCCCTAGAGTCTCCAGACGAGTATACGCTGTGCACACTGCACACAGCCCTTCCCTCGCTTCATGCCTTCTTATTTGGGCTTCTCTGCAAGGGATGCAACCCAGCTTGCTGCGCCTGGTGCTGTCCTAGCAATGGTCCCAAGAAGCTAACCTGGATTACTCGAGTTTGGTTCCCATCTGCCTGGCAGCCTGGTGTCACCAGTCATAGCCTGAGTCCCCGTGATGACCAAAACAAGAGAGAAGAGAGGAGTAAAGCTGTAGAGAGCAAGTCCCGATGGTGTGACTCAGCGTGTCAGTTTCTGACACTTGAGAAGTACACACAAGTACAAGGTCTGACCAGAAAGTATTCAGCCATGTACTATGAGAAATAGAGACATTCACTGAAGAAGATACAAGATACGAGAAACATTGTACATAGGACAATGATGCCTCAGTCCCCTTCAAAGTAGGTACCTTGGGACCTCATGCAGTTCTCCCAGCATCTCTTCCACTGTTCAAAACACTCTGCAAAATCCTTTGTTGGAATCACCATCAACTGCCCCATTGTATTTTCTTGAATCTCATCGATGGTCTGAAATCTCTTTCCTTTCAAAGGTGATTTTAGTTTTGGGAAAAGTCAAAAGTCAAAGGTCACCAAATCTGGGCTGTAGGGGGGCTGAGTCACCTGCGTGATTGGATGTTTCACTAAAAATCTCTGCACGAGATGAGATGTATGAGCAGGTGCCTTGTTGTGATGAAGCTGCCAATCTCCGGTTGCCTATAACTTCAACCTTCTGAATTATCCGAATAGTTTCCACAGAGGAATGCTCAAGCTTAATGCAAAATTAGACACAGATTTATTGCTCTGCTCATTCAGTCATTTTGAACGCGACAGCCACACAGTACACATGCTCTCTCAACAGTGTCTACTGCCCCCACTGACTAGTACAGTGAAGTCATCATTGTTCACACATTCACGTTCCAGTCCACTCCCCTTGGCTGCCGGGTTACATTGATGTCGTGCAGACTGTTCTTGTTATATTAACGATGGCAGGACTTTTTCTGGACAAACCTCCTATTGTTGGTGAGGCGAAAGGGCTGGGGTGGCAACTCGATGGATGGGGGAATGAGGTGGATGAATGAAACCAAGTGAAGAGTAAGTTTGCTTCGCCGGGACTTCGTTAGGCTCTGGGCGGGAGGAGCAGGAAGATGTCCTAATGGTAATTTTCGTGTGCTGTTGTGTAACCTCCTTCAGTCAATTCTAAAAAACATGAAATAGTGTCTGATCAGTCTTTCATAAGGGAATGTATTAACCAGTGTTGTTATTTCCTGACCCTCAAACGCCAGCTGTCAAAACCAACCTGCCCATTGAACCAGTGTGGCTTGTTTCTGAAAACTGAAATTTAGCCTTTTACTGTTATTAGCTGTTAAGCCTCTTCCAGTTAATCCGAACTTTCACGCATCACGGTAGATGGCACATGGTGGGAGTCCATTGCACCGCCACTCACGGGTGCTGGGTATCTCAGGGCTGAGTGTCCGGAGGCAGTCGGCTTGGGGGCCACTCTCACCTGTGGATGTGGATGTAAGACAAAGGCAGCCAGCAGGAGGGAAAATGCCAGAAATAGCTTCACATGTTTAAAGTTTCCTTAACTGACAAATGCATCAGATAAAATGTTTATATAGAAACGGATTGGGCTGCTTGCATTTGCTTGTTTCAATTAGCACAACCTTTTCATTTGGCCTCGGCTTGCAGCAGGGAGGCCTGTTCCATCTCAGGAAGTCCACCCTGGGCTGCAACAGCCGTGCAGAGTGTGCGTGTGCGTGTGCACGTGAGTAGATGGACCTAAGTAAGAGCGAGCCCGTCAGTGGGGTCTGGGGGCATTGGCAGCCTGACCGCATCCCCGCCACGCAACCCTGTCTGCTGACCTGCCCGCCCCACCACGTTACCCTGCCTACCGGCTGGCTTTTGGGGCAATACCTCCATCCCATCAGCAGAAGTGTCTGCTTTATCAGGGAATCCTGGGGTAAAGCTATCAAGAGAGTCCTCTCCAGTTGCAGAACTGCTTTTAGGAAACAGCGGGATTACATTCCTTCTTCAACTGGGCGGTGGAAGGGGCAGTGGATAGTCAAGAGCAGAGGAAGCAATTTCTCCCTCTGAGCGCGGAACCCAAGTAGGCGAGTTGAGGGAATGCACTGTCAGGACCGTCGTTAGGGCTATAATGAAAAGCCCCTGGGGAAGGTGATGCGCGGTCTCCAAAGAAAGTAGCCATAGGGCGGCTCCATTCTCCTCTCTGCTCCTTTTGAGGGCACAGACCCCTGCCCCCTCAGGCTGGATCCCCTCCCCCACTCTAGAGCCTAACTGCGCCCAGACATCTGTCCTCTCCTTCCACACCACAGGCAGAATGGGGTCCGCGCGGGGCACCAGGGCCCCCGTTTTCCGGCTTAGAGGCAGCCGGTTGGCTGCAGCAGTCCTGGCCTTGGAAGTGTCCCATTGAAACTTATGACCATTATTTCTTAGGGGAAAGTTGCTTTTGAGGGGGTGCTTTTAGGCTGGTCGCTCTTTTTCAAAGAGAGACTGTGCCCCCAGCCTTGCAGGCAGGAGTTGGTGACAGCAAACCTGCCCTGCTCTAGTGAGTCAGACCACGCCTCGAGAGCTGGGCCCAGCTTTAGGGACTGAAGCAAACTGGGCAGGGATGCAGAGGGGAGCAGGGTAACAGCGGGGGCATTTGGCCTGGAAGCAACTTCAGAGACAGTACAGATTCCATGTGGTTCCTGAGAGCGGAGATGTGACCGTGAGCAGGAGTGTAGGGACATAGTGCCTCCATCGGTGTATTTGGTCTTGTTTAGAACTTTATAATTTGAGTAGGCTGCCCAGGAGGTAGAAATCTCACCGTCGTTTGGTGTCCAGGCGGAGGCCAGGGTGGGGATGGTAGGAGAGGTGAACAAAGGTCTTCAGGGATGATCCAGGTTTTGGGGGACCTGGATTTTATACAATGTTTGGATGCCTCTTAAAAACTACAAGAGTACAAACACCCTATGAGCTATGAAGGTAAATACTGATCTAGAATACAAAAAAAAAAAAAAAAATCACAACAGATTACTGAGGCCTCGGAGATTCATGTTTCTTCGCTCTGAGATCCTTTCAGGCAAATTACCAGAAAGACTTTCTGATTGTGACGTGTCTTCCCATCTCCATGTAGAACAGTCTCTATGGGCCCCTGCAAGACAGAGCCCTGGAGGTTAACCCGATGACTTCATGGGACACCCCCCTCCCACCCTGGCTGAGCACCCATCTGTGGGCACGAGCAGATGCTCGGGAAACCAGACCCTCCCGCGCAGAGTGGAACAGGCCCTTGTAGATGGTGTAGGAGTCTGGGGAGAGAGAGTTCCCTCTTGCCAAGTCCTTACCATGATCCTGGAACTGGGCTTGTCACACTCTCCGCATTGGTCTCCCCTTCTTTGGACAGGACCACTTCACAGTGGAGGACAGTGAGGCTCAAAGATGTGAAAAGTCACACTGCTTATGCCTGGTGCTCTTTTTCTCACTTGGGACCGCTCGACCCATTCCTGGTGGGGAAGTTTCACCCTGCTGGAAGGATAACCAACTCTTCTTGAGGACAGAGTGGGCTCGAGGGCAGCCGCAGGGTTTCCACCCAACGTAGGAGGGGCACACGGTGTGCACACCGACCCCAGGGCCATGCACCCACATGTACGCTCCCAGCTCGAGGACGATGCCTGCAGAACCAGAGGGAAGAATTCTTTTTCGTGGCCGAAGGGCACATGGTGTTGAGGCTGCGTTGATGATAAGATTACCACTGACATTCGAGGGGAAATCCACTTTTATTCAAAACAATAGTCTGGGGTCTTGTTTGTTTGTTTGTTTTCCTCGGAGCTGCTTCTAATTCTCCCATAAACTCAAGGGAAAATTTCACTGACTGTCTGGGCCTCATTTTCTCCACTTAGAATACAATAGTCCTTTGTTCTCCTTCGGGTGCCTTATGAACGTGAACTTGGAAGGAGTTTAGCCTTTACTAACCCCATCTGGATACAGATCACATACGGCTTTTAAAGAGCATGGGCATTAGTTTTGCTGTTATTAAGAAAGACAACTGCAAATGCTAATAACAATAATTTAGTTACAAAGGAATCCAGTCTCCCTTTTATGGAAGTAAAACAATGTTTTATTTATTATAAATATTACAAAATTAATTTGTGTTTAGTATAGAAAACTTGGGCAATACAGACAAATCATAAGGAAAATATCACCCACGATCTCACCTCCTCATACATAATAAGCCATTGATAACATTTTGGAGCAAGTTCTTCCTTCATTTTCCTCTCCTGCGTGTGTGTGTGTGTGTGTGTGTGTGTGTGTGTGCGCGCGCGCGCGCGCGTGCGCGTGCACACAAAGCTTCCCAGTTTTTCTCATTTTTCTAATTGGTGTCATACTGTTCTCTTTTGTAATCTTCCTGTTGGCATAGCAATCTATTGTGAACATCTTTCCATGCCAATAAAACCTATTTAATCACATCTTTATTTCAAGCAGCTGAATTATATTGCATTGTATTGACATATCACAATATGTAGAAATAACTTTTACTGTTGGAAAGGAACGAACATGAATCATCCTGTACAAAGATGCAATGAGCATCTTTTCCTTGTTTCACTGATTGTTTTCTTGGGAGCCAGTCCTACGAGGAGAAGTATGGGGCCAAAGGCGGAAGGCAGTTCATGGTTCTTCCTAGAGGGACCAACAGAAGGCTGTCCCTGTGTTGTGCCCGCTGCAGTGCCAGAAAAAGCCAGTTTCCTGTGCCTTTGCCAGTAACAGGCATGTTCGTCCTCGTTCAACTTCACCAGCCTGAGATGTCAAAAAGTGGGATTTTGTATTCATTTGCATTTCTTATTTAGCGGTGAGCTTAAACAGCTTTTCATGTGTTTCTTAGCCACTTCTATTTTGCCTATGATATATTACCTATTTAGTTCCTTTGTTCATTTTTATAGAATATTTTTCTTTTATTTAGTCTTTCCTAAGAAAGTATACTTAGCGATACCTTCTTTACCTTATTTGAGGACGTGGAGGTTTACATTCTCTTAAAATTTGATTTCCCCAGGGCAATCTTTCCTCACTGAAGGAAGGTGGGCCATAACTTTCAGAAGTAAAAACTGCAGCACTAAAATTTCTACAAAGCATGTTTGATTTTTCTTAAACTATCTTTTTATCTCTCAATTTTTAAATATGGAATCTCTCCCTCCCTCCCCCCCTCCTCTCTCTCAGTGTGTTGATGACCTTGTACTTTTGGTTTGGGTTCAAAAATAAATAGGCTATCTAAATTTTATGCTCAGTTTGAGCCTAGGAATCTTCCATAGTCACGTGTTTGTGAATGTGAATGGATGGGGGTCGGGCATGAGCCATGGTGTCTGGAAGGTGTCTGTTTATGTCAAACCTACAAGGCTTCTGCAACCCAGGCATTTATAACAGCCCAGGCAATTTGTTGAAAATGACAGAACCTATATTTTGGTACTAGAATAAGAACTGTGCACATAATTCACTACAGACAATTTAATACAGTTTAAATTAATACAATTTAATTAAATACAGACACTTCTAGCAAAATTGCACATATCAAATTATAAATGACACATAATAGCTCCTGAGGTGAATTTCTGAACCTCCACCAAGAACGACAAAATCCCTGGCTCTGCACAGCTCCTCCGGTGCTCTCCCGTCTCTTCTGATCTCTTTGGTTTCCATCTCTCTTCGTGCCCTTAGCCGGTCCCTTTCTTATACCCTTTCTCCGAGGCATGGCATGCTCTCAGCTCCAGAGCTGTCCATTTCACTCCTTGTTCACTCTTTCTTGAACGGGAGCAGGAGAGGATGCTTCCTCTGATGCAGGACAACCGTCCTGGTTATTGGTGGTCATTCCTTCCCAGTCCTGACATCTTCTGTATCCCCCACACCCCTGTCTGCCCCCGTCTACCTCAACAGCACTGCCTCCCTGTCTACCCATGCAGTGGCAGCGGGAAGGCTTTTTTAAAAACAGAAACGTAGTTGACACACGATGTTATATTAGTTTCAAGGGAACACTATAGCAATTTGACGTTTACATCCTTTCCGTAATAATATCACAAGTCTAGTAATTATTTGTCATCATACAAAGTTATTACAACATTATTGACTATATTCCCCAAGCTGCGCATTACGTCACTGGGATTTATGTATTATATAACTGGAAGTCTGTACCCCTTAATCTCCTTCATCTGTTTCACCCATCTCCCCACCACCCTCCCCTAGGGCAACGATCAGTTTTTCCTTTGACTCTATGAATCTGTTTCTGTTTCAGTTTGTTCTTTAGATTCCACATACACAGGAAATCACACCGTATTTTTTTCCTCTGTCAGACTTATTTCGCTTTTCATAATACCCTCTAGATCTATCCACGTTGTCACAAATGGTAGGATTTTATTCTTTCTTTATGGCCGAGCCACCTTTCACTGGATATCTGTACCACAGCTTTATCCGTTTGCTTATCGATGGGCGCCGGACAAGAAAGCCCGGTCAGAGGCCTTAAGATCAGAAAGTGAGATCAGAAACTTTAGCAGGTGAGTGCCTTCCGAGCCAGGACCTGGTTAAAAATCATTTCCTCCTTCTCATGATTCAAAGATGCGAACACGATGTGTCACATGAGTGAGACGACTATAAAACAGCGTCTACAGTCTCTCTTAACTTAAACGGGCTGCTTAACCATGTAACTCTCAAAATTATCCAGGCTCTTCATACCTCCAGGAGTCCCGCAAGCCTTATTTACTTAAAACAAGAAGACTCTTTAAAGCCCCAGATGAGCTGCATGTATCTGATAATTTAGAAATATTTATCAGTCCTCCTCCCCTGTCCGAGAATTTCTATTTCCCTTGGGTAATCCATGAGTTCATTCATCTGCGGCTGGAGTAAGAGACACGATGATGTCACCCAAATAAGGACACAGCACGTTTTTCATTACTCCCCCAAATCATTACTAATATAAGGCATGTTGTGTCCAGCTCACTTTTCCTGAAATATTTGGGGATATCAGAGAGATGGCAGCACTGAGTGGGAAGCAGCTGCTAGTTGTATTGCCAGGAGTCACTATTGCTGGTATTCTATCCGACATCCCCTAACCCCAGAAAACTTCGGATATGTCTCCCCTCACAGGACCTGGCTTCCCACCACCTTGCCAACACCCCCGTCTTCCCTCAGGAGAGCTTTCTCCCACCTCTCCTCTCCATTCCCAGGCCCCTTTTGTCCTATTATCTAAGGTTCCCATTCACCTTGCTATTAGGCAAAAGCAATTTAGCTCTTAGTTTGTAGCCAAGCCTTGGCTTTTACATTCAACAGGGCCATTCGTAAGACTGCCATTTTCCATTGAGATTAAGCTCTCCAAATGCAGAATTGATGACAGTCACCAATATATAAAATGCCCCCCTCCCGTACCCCGCACATTAAGTCGCCTGGCCCTTCGAGGCTGGTCTGCCCTCCCTTCCACCTTGGCCATCCAGACCCACGCGGGCTGCTCTCCCATTCTCGCCCTCTGCCTGTCTTCCTCCTCTGGTCCCATTTACACAGCCAGCTTTGCAGCCCTTCTCACTTCGCTGGCATTGTGAGGGATAGACCCAGACACCCGACCTCTCTGCTTGCTCCTGAATAATTCTCCTCAACCCATGTTATCAGCCAACATCCACTTCCTCCAGTTCCATTTCCTCTTGCTCATGGGGTTTCTCGAACTGCGGACGCTGTCCAACCATACACTAACCAGGTCTTCTGAAGGCTTATTTTTCCCTTTCTTCGACCTGCGCCGTTTAGTAAGTGGTGGCCTTAGCATACCGCATGGTTCACGTGGCCTCACAGAAACACTTTACCTCATTCTTGAGAAAACCCAGCGTGGCGCCTGAAGATGGGAAGGACGTCTTAGCCGTGGCGGCCGCGTGCTGTTGCCCTGCTCTCCCTCAGAAAACTCATCCGTCAGCTGGTCCGGCCCTCCCACCTGCCTTAGATGTGATCATTTCTCATGAGTATAATTCATGGCCAACATTGAGAGCTTGGCATTGATTCATATCCACTGTCTCCTGTGGCTCTTAAATAAAACATTTTAAGCAAAGAATAGACGAAAGGGAAGGCCGCGGACAGTGATGAATTCCTGCGTCACTCCCGGCTGACACGTCCCCTCCCAGGCCAGGATGAGCGCATTAGGAGTAAAGGGATCACTCATATCCTGATATTTTTGTAATAAATTGTGATGTTCACGGTAGCGTGATTGAAGTCTTTTTGTATGAAGGATGCTATTGAAATGAAAGAGCTTTCTCTCCGTTCCATTACGATTTTACTGAGCTTTTGATAGGAAGTCCGGCTGGTTAGCCTGACACCACGCCTTCAGCCAGGAGGGTGCTGCCTGCGTCCGAGAGGCCTGGGCTCTGGTGCCACGCTGATGCACCCGAACCCAGAGCACACTCTGGGGAGTGATACACATACTGAGGATGGGTCTCCGGGCCGTTCAGTGTCGGTTTCCCCTCTGTGGGTGACTCCCAGGTGCACTGACAGAGCTGCTCTCCCTCTTTTTCAGGAGGAGGAAATCCTCCCCCCACAAAAGCATCAGGGGCAGAGGGTTGAAGGTGGAGCGGGTGCTCCGGGAAGGGGATTGCACATGAGCAGGAAGGAGTGAGTGTGTCGAGGACTTCCGACTGTGCTCCTGACTGTGGGCTGGGAGAACCCAGGTCCCCTGGGAGCTGGTCAGAACTGCAGAGCCCCTTTCCAAACCCCGATCGGCATTCCTGGTAGGTCTAATCCAGTAGTCCTCAAATGGGGACCCTGGGGACCTAAGCAGCAGTTTCTAAAACTATAGTTTTGGAATTGCAAATGTTCTGTTCCCACCCCAGTCCTGCGGACTCACACACTTTGGTGGCTGAGCCCACCATGAGGGTCCACACCTTGTCTTTTCTGGGGACTGGCTTAGACACCCACGCCTCAGCCAACGAATGGCCATAGGATGGCTTTAGGAATGCATATGGGATTCCACTGCAGGTGAAGGAGAAGTTTTTTATTCGAGGGAAGCTTTGTCACATGTAGACAGAGCCTTCGGAATAACTGGTTTCCCTCCCTGTAGACGAGGCTGCAGCCATCCAGTCGATAGAGTAAAGGGAGCAGACACACGGATGGGCACAGGGGAGCAGGGAAAACAGGCAGATGGCATGGGAGCTTGTCTCCATCCAGATTATGATTATGTAAGCCGTTCCATTTCTTCACTCTGCCAGCTCCAGTTGGCGGTTGTTTGTAGTTTAAAGCAAGCCACCGACACAGCTTCGATGCAGTGGAAATGCTGCTTCTGCCTAGTTTTACTGATGGCCTCAACCCTCTTCAAACACAGCTGTGCTATTCACACAGCTTTCACAACTGGTGCAGGCCAGGAACTGACCAGTCAGAGGGGGTGGGAGCTGGAACCTTTCTACTATTCACTTAGGGGAGTTCGGCCTGATCAGACCAGCCTTTCGGCTGCTCTTGTAGCAGCAATATACCAGTAGGGAAGAGCTGGATTTTCCCTTTCTCCAGGAAGCCATTTTTACTTTTCTGAAATCCTACGGGCTGCCTGGTCATCACAGGGACATGGCCTACTAAGAATTTTCTTCTGCTCCAGTTTCAAGTTCTTTTTCACTTCCCATTTTCTTCTACACATGAAAAAGGAGTAGCCAGTACTCATAGTTCAATAAATCATAAAATACTTTCTTCAACTCTCTTCTTCCCCTTCCTTCTTAAATATTCAAATTTAATAAAATTTTGATGCAAAGTAAAAATTAAGTCCTCAGTTGGGGTGTGTACTGTCTCTCTCCCTCCCTTCCTCTCTCTCTAAAGTCAATTTTAAAAGCCTAGAAATTAATAAAACAAAATTATTTTTTTAATTCATTATAATTAAATAAATTAGGGCTTAAAACATTAATGTGAATCTAAGGTATTAATTTTTTCAGGACTATTTTAATGTTGAATTGATTTTGTGCAAAGTCTTTGAAATTTAGTAATGCCTAGATAGTGTGTCTATGTGGTGATAGCTCTCTATTAATCAGGGTATTTCATTCAATAGAAAGTCATTGCATATATCTCACACCAAATAGCATGGAATTTTAGTGCACTCTATAAAGAGAGAGAGAGTGGTTAATTTATTAAAATCAAAATCCAGAGCCTTGGATGTGATGATAACGGGTACAATGGCATATGAAATGAGACATCCGTACTTTAATATACTTTTTGCATTCATAGCTACCGGTCATAGCTGGAGTGTGAGAGCCTGAAATTTCAGTCTTTGTGCTGACTCCTGTCTCCTCGGTGCTTCCGAGGCCGGAAGCTTCACTTGCAGGTAAGACATGGGCCACTAAGACCCCGATCATCAGCAACTAGATCTCTCCCTCTGGAAGAAAATGATACTGAATATATCATTTCGAACTGTTTTCCAAAAGAAATGCTAACATGGGGTTCGATTTTAATTCAGATTGAGATTTTACCTGGTCACACCAAGAACTACATAGACATGCCATGTTTCCTGCCCAAAACTTTGCCTTAGCACTCATCGGTCACATATTCTAATCCTAATGACAAGGTCTTATCAGAGGGACAGCTAAGAAGATATCTTTCCGTTTTGACATAAAGTTGAAAACTAATAATAATACGCTTTTGAAAGGAATCTGGATAAAATCACAGCCTCCAACTTGCCAGACTGATCTCGACGAAAAGCACATCAGGTTGAGATCATATGTTTCTCTGATGGTCACACCATGTCATTTAATAGATGATTTCAGGGCCCGGTTTCCTATCAGCTGGCATCCAGTTGAGAATAATCAATCAAAAACTGTAACTTCCTCTAGCTCTTTGAGTCTTGTTCTTTGCTCCTCAACAAGACTGGCAGAGGTTGGAGTTCATGGTAGGCTTTTCTAGAACTGCTTCTTTCTACAGCAATTAGGAAGATGACTTTTCGCTCCTCTTGCTTCTTATGCTGCTTGAATTATAGAATCTAGAGCAAGGAGATGACAGCTTTAATCTCAGAATCAGGGACAACATCTTTTTATTTCTTTAATCATTAATTCTCCCTCATCTCTGCAATCTGCTCCCCTAGGTTTCTTCCAGTACAGGTACTGACTCTCTTGGACCAATTCTCTATGGATTTTGGATCCATCCTTTCCACCCACATTCTGCACAAGCAGGTCAGCCTTTAAAATGAACTGGATGGGTAGGACCTACCATCTAGTGTATTTCTCTGACCTCCATTAGAAAGGTTTGGAGCAGTTATCTGTAACATCGGAATGTAATTGTGCCTGGTCTTGGGTTAACCCTTTCATTGATGCAAATTCCTTTGACAGTGATGATTTTCTAACATTTTTAATTCATGAGTGGGTCCGTTGAGATTCTCTGTTCAGCACACTCTAAGATGGAATAGACACGTGAAAGGATTTTGGGGGAAATGCCCATGAAGGATAACGAGAGGGAGCTGGGGAAAGTGGCAGATGCTTCCAACCATGAGTTCTGACACCTGTGCTGGAGGAGGAAGGGGGAGTGGCTTCTACAGCAAAGCTTTCAGGAATTTTTGGTGATGTCCATAGTGGAGTCCTTTAGCCAGAGTCTCCTGTAAGAGGAGTCCCTTGTCGTGCATGAATGAGCCTGCATTAGTGAGTGGCCTGGGAGGCAGCACCTTGGTGTGAGTGGCATGTTAGGTCTGGAGTGGCAGCACCTGGGACCGTCAGTCAGTGATGTTCCTGTGACAGGAGGTCATGGCTGCCACCTAATAGAACTTAGCCTTAACCAGTGTGTTTCCTTTGGCCTAGTAAGTCTTGCCACATTGGATGATTTCTCTCCCTTTGCTTAACCTTATCACATGAGGTGTTACTTTGTTCCTGTCTGGTAGGTGAGGGAATTTCACTTAGAAATCATGGAGGATGCTGATCAAATGATACAGGTCCAGGCAAAGGGAGAAGGGGGGCTTTAGACAGACCTTTAAATAGATTTGACCTTTGATGTTGTCTATTTAAATAGCTTTGTCTGCTGGGGTAGGAAGAGACCTAGATTCAGAGGCAAAGCACCGTGAGGTTCCTGTTAAAGAATTTAGTCAATGTTAACATGGGCAACATTTCCCCTTTTATCTGGCACAAGTGCAGTGGGGGCTGTTGTGTTTTAATAAAAACACACTCTCGCCTTGGCCAGCGTGGCTTAGTTGGTTGGAGTGTCATCCCGTAAACCAAAAGGTTGCAGGTTCAATTCCCAGTCAGGGCACATGCCAAGGTTGTGGGTTTGGTTTCCCGTTGAGGGTATGAGAAGTAACCAATCGATGTTTCTCTCTTGTATCAATGTTTCTCTTCCCCTTTCTCTCCCACTCGCTTCTCATCTTTCTAAAATCAATAAGCATTTCCTCAGGTGAGGATTTAAAAAAAAACAAAAAAACACTCTTGGAATAAGCCAGAGATAAACGCTGCTGTCAGCCACTTCCCATACCAGCCTTGGCACATGTCCCCAGAGACTCTTACCTTCCAGCCGGCTGCCTTCAGCCCAGGCCCTGCCGCTGCGAGGCTGGCAGTATTTGGGTGTGTTCGGTGGACAGTACTTTTCACTTCTGTCCACACACACTTCCCTCTGTGAAAGGTCCGTCTCGGTTCTACCAGCCCCTTCCTTGAGCCAGTCTTTCCTGCATTGAATCTTCCATTATGTCCCTGGCACTTGGATGGCAACGTTATCAGTTGTGGTTCTCAAACAGATTGTTGTTACCTTTTCTTGCGACAAGGATCTACACAGAGTGGAGACACTTTGGGGTTTGGCTGGAGTACCATTCTCTCTGACGGGTTCAGAGGGGAGAATGCTAAAGAGAAAATCCGTGTCTATGTCATGTTCAGGGCAATCAATGAGGGGCTCAGGCAGATTTCTTCTGGTAGTAAGTAAACCTCTCCTCTTTAGTGGGCACCTCAAGTTCATGTCACCACTCACAGCTGGGAAATCGAGGGCGGGAGAAACATGAAGCCGGCACAGCTTGGCCTCGACACCCCTTCCTCCCCACTCCTGTGCCCCCTTCTCCCCAAGGCACCCTCTCTCCACACCACCCACTCTCCCACACACATGTTCTTGTGCTTTCTCTGGTCAGAGGAACGATTAAAATTGAGAATAAAGTAGGGGTTTTCACGTTTCAAACAGAAGCTCCAGAAGTTCTCAGGAGCTGTCTCTAAACCATGAAACAATAAATTATCCGATGCTACATCCCTGAGGAACTTTCTGGAGACTCCTCAATTACTCGCTCAGTGTGCTGCCCCATCTGTTCATTCGGAAAGCCAGACCCGCTGACGAAAGGCCGGGCTGCAGAGCCTGAGCTGCTTTGGGCCTGGTCCCCCGCGACAGGGTCAACGACTTCTGGTCCCTTATCGCCAGCCCACCCACCTGAGAACCTCACGTTCAATCCCAGCTAATGTGTAAAGAGCACCTAGCATGTGTCGCCTGCCTTCACACATCTTTTCCCACATGTTTCTATTCCAGGGAGAAGGCGGTCAAACATCTCCGAGAGTAGTTGACTTAGGCAAGTCACATGGCTATGAAGGACCTCAACCAAGAGCTGATCCTAAACTCAGCACTGTAGCACCCACCCGACTCTCCCCATCCCTTACAGTCACAGAAATGTAAATCCTTCTGTTAACCTTGAAGAGCTTGCTCATGAAACCAGCTAGGTTCTCAGCTACGTTTTCTATTGATCAATTTCTCAAAAGAAAATCTCTTAAAGGGTCTCGCCTTACTTCTAAAACCAACATCCCAGGTGAGGAAGATTGTAACATGCATCTGCTATCATCGGGATCTTTAAAAGGGGTTCCCAGGTCCCATACCTTCACTTCTCCTCTTTCCAGGTGATCCTCAGAATCATTGGAAGCTCTTTCCGTGCCACAGAATCTAGTTGAGTGGTTCCCAAACCTGGTGTCATAGATTGATCACTACCAGGCTTGCTCCCACAGATCCTGACTCAGTGGGCCTGGAGTGTGGTCTCCGTGGTGGTTTTGGTGCACAGCCATGTCTGGGAGCTCTTGGACTGGTTGGAAAGTACGGTCATGCTATTGGAGACTGGAGGTTTGGCCCTGGCATTACTACCCCTCCCTGGGGCCCACTGTCCTCACCTGTGAGCTGGGAATGACTAACCCTTGCCTTTGCACATCCTCTGAGGCCATATATGTCCTTTTTAGCACACATGGTAAAAATGCTTTGTGAATTAGAGTTTATTCCTACTTCTTTTCTCTATAGACACTGCCAAGACGGTATTGAAAGTGTAATATATATCAATTCAATATTTAATATCCATCAAGTTTTTCTCCAAGGAGAAAGGTGCAATGACACCTTCCTCATAAGAAGCAAAAAAGAGTTTCTCTCTTGAGATCTCCCGGGGGATGTCTGTCAATATCTATTTTGTTGGGCCTCTTCCAACTCCGAAGCTTTATGATTCGCCCTGGTGGCTTTGACCCCACTTTTCCACCGCAGAGGAAAAAGCTTGCTTTTGCCTATAGGGAGGTGTCACTCAGGCCCCTTTGTCTGCGAATCTTTCTCAACAAGACCCCATGATCATCTTTGTTTCCAGCCATTCAATGCTTAGGCTACTCAAGATTTTCTCAGACTTGATCGTGCGTTTTAAGCATCTGGGGAGCTGGCCATAAATGCAGCTTCTCAGGTCCCACTTCCTACAATTCTGTTCCAGAAGGGCTGAAGCGATGCCTAGAAAGTTGCACTGAGAAGGTGTTCCAGGGACTTCTCTGTAGACGGTCCAAGGAGCACACCTTAGGAAATACCTCCTATCTTCCCGATGAGTCAGTGTGTGTTCATTTTGACTCAGGACATGGGATTTGTGGCATTTAGAAGGGGCTGGCCCGAGGATGCCCTTTGCGCTGTGAAGAAAAGATTCGTTGAGTACTGTAGAACTTGCTACTCAACTTATAGTCTACAAAGCAACAGCCTCGTCTTACCTGGACGCTTGTCACAAGTGCAGGATCTTAGGCCCCTCCTTAGACCTTCTGAGTCATGATCTGCATTTTAATAAGACCCGCAGATGATGCCTGTATGCGTCAAGGTGTCAGAAGCTCAGCTGTCATGACGAAACTTGGGGTGGAGAGGGGCTGATTTGGGTTTTGGCGGCTTGGTCTCTCTGAGTACCTCTTTCTTAATGAGTGAAATGAAAGTAACAGAGGCTGCAAACATTGTTGGATTTAATCTCCCCCATGACCTTAACAGCAGGATTCTTAGACAGAAACTAGTGACTCATAAACGACAGTTTCTTAGCTCCCTTTCCACCTTAATCAAGGAATAGTGCCCAAAATTTATATAGGGAATGTGGAAATTGCTTAAGAAACCCAGTTATTGTTTGAACACTGCAGGCAGACAATTTAGAGACCTGAAGACTTCCTAAGAAGAGCAGGCCAAGGACACCCTGTGTGTGATTAGAAGAAAAGAAAGATGAGGCCGTACGAAAGAAGACATGGGGGCGGGTAACGAAGGATTGGGTTCATCTCTGCAGCGATGCCACAAGGATTAGGCAAAGCGGAGCTGGTGGCTGAGAGAGGAGGCCAGGCCGCCAACACTTACCCCTGGCTTTCTGGAAGGTTGCTGAGGGAAGGTGTTGTGCCGAGAGTGAATCCCAGAGCATTTTCCACCGGATGCCAAGTCTCAGCACTGAGAGGTCACAGGGAGATTGTGGTAGCAGGGAGCTTTGGAGAGGCTCTGGCCAAGGCATTCAAGGGGCAGGAGAGCTGGGCCCCAAGATTTGTCACCAAACTAAAGGGCTTTGTTTGCCTGCTCACATCAGAGCCCAGTGAGAGAGGAGCAGGAGTTTTGCAGCAAAAAAAAGTATGGGTTTGTTTTTAGGAAGTGGGCCATGCCCGGAGACAGAGGTGAGCTAAAGCTCAAAGACCTGGCTCACCGATGGCTTCCAGGGAGCAGGTTACATGGGGGGAAATCATTAATCCACTAATCGTGGTGACTAAGGGAGGCAGGGCCACAGTCAGGGTCATGGTCTCTCCTGATTGGTCAGTACCAGAGTAGGAGGTAGCTGATCAGTGCATCTGGTCCTGATGTCCCCATGAAGTCGCTTTATCTGGCTTTGCTGCTTTCCTGGGTCTGGAGCTGAAACACAGCTGAGGCTTAGATGTCATCTCCAGTGTGATTGAAACTCTGTCTCTGTGATCAGCAGGCCTGAGGCTTTGTTCCTAACACTAGCAGGTGCTGATCAGAACCTCGTTGTCCTGGGGGTTTAATGCTTTCGGGAGTGGTCGTGTGAGGGAGAAGGAGGTAGGCGACTGAGGCTGCTCCAAGGTTGGACAAGGTCTGTTTGAATCAAAAAGAAAGTAGGAGAAAAGGTCTGATTAAAGAAAATTTCTACTCAGTCACAGGCCACCACATGGCCAGCACCCCCCCACCACCCCAGTGTCACTTTTGGGCCAGCAGGAGAGGCAGTCGCCCTATGGTTAACGGTGCAGACTCTGAAGCCAGGAATCTCCATCCTACCTCTCACCACCTGTGTACTTCGTGCAGCTCCCATAACCACTCTGCACCTCTTTTAATTTTGAACGTAGAGCTGATGCTAGAACCGATGTCATAGAGTTAGTATGAGGTTTAAAGCAGGTAATGCCTATAAAAGGCAGAGTGCAGAATAGATTGTCAGCATTTTGTTTCTGTTTATTTATGATTGCAACTTCTATGTAGCCCCCACAATACGATCAGTGACTGCAGGTTTAAACGTGGACGTCAGCTAGGAAATCTTCGCGTCTCTAAATAACTGCAAGGCCCTTAATGTTTGTCCTACTTTAGAAAGTCAGTTCTGTTCGTTAAATGTAATATAATTTTATGATAACGGTGCTTGCCTTCTAATTTAGACATTTCCAGGAGTGCTCAGAAGGGGAATTTATATCCAGTTATTGTCAATAAAACTAATTACCCAAGTCATGAAAAATTGCACTGAGGAAGCTGCTTTGGCTTGGCCAGCCCCATGACTCGGTAGCCAGGCAGGGCGGAGTGAGAGCGTCCAGCCCTGTAACTCACACCTCCCAGGCGTGTGCACTGAGTGCGGGAGAGCTGGCTGCAGGGAGGTGGTCCAGGCCCCCCCAGCACCGCCCCCCCACTCCCATCAGGCGACTGTACCTGCCTGCGGTCCCCTGCCGTGCCTGCCACCCAGATCTAGGCCACGCATTCTGTGTGCTTGGTTGAAAAGACACCTGAATCTTTTAATTAGATCCCTCTTGAAAACATCTAAGGAGCCACATCTGCAGCTGCTATCAAACACTGACTTCGAGTCTGACAGAGGGTAGCGAATAATTTTATAAGCCATCCAAAATGAGTCACACTAAACAGTGGCCGTTTCTGTGAGATGGCTTTAGAATTTCGGTGTATGTTGTGATATAAAAGAGCTATGATAAACTTTCTGATAGGGAGGGTTAGTTTTGATACTTGCCATTGGGTCTTTTAATAGGATGGATTTTTCACTTTCCAGGGGGCAGTACCCAAACTATCCAAAGGGGGTTGATACCAGTGTGGCTCTCGTCATTGTCATCGTCACTCTCCCCATCCTGACGGTGACTCCCCACAGGGGACGGAGCCCAGCTGAGCTTTGGGTCCCCAGGTTGGGGGTCCAGATACGAACTGCAGAAGGCATCACTTTGTAAGTCTAATCACTGGGGCAATGCTGGGGCCGGCCTGTCACAGGGAGATGGTTGCACTTGGCTGAGCTGCGCAAAGGGAACCTTGACAAGATCTACTGGGAGCAGCCCGAGGGCCACTGGAGGACTGGGACACCAGAATGCTGACTGAGGGGTGGAGGGCCTTTTCAGGCAGAGGACACACCCATGTAGGAAATAACATTGCTTGGGGTCCCCTAAGCACATTGATGTGGTTGGTGCAGAGGGTTTATACCAATAGGAGCGGGGAGAAGCCAAGGAAGAGAAACCTAGAGAAATAGCAGCAGATGGGGAGTGATCTCCTAAACTGTGCAGGTGGGAAGGGGGTTTGCCTAGATCTTGCACGTGCTGGGAATATTAAGGGTAACAGGGTCAGAATCCAATACCTTTCCTGGTAACATCTTTGGAGTGCATAAGGACTCTTCCAGAGTCTCCAGGGATAAAAATGTCTTCACAAGAGGATAAATGTCACAGGTTCAAAGCAGCTACAAAGCTAGTACAATCCATTTCTCCTCCTACCAACAATGGCAAAAGTGTCCGCATTTAATTTTCACCATATGATTGCTCTACAGTTGTTTGAGTTTCACCAGTACATGTCCTGATGGTCACACGGCCCTCCCACGAGAACAGCCGAGTCTTCAGTCCACTTGACTTCTTTTTCTAGCCCTTTTTTTTTTCTCGTACTACCTCTCACTGCGGGCTTTCTGAACAATATTTAAAGCTGTGACCTTTTAAATAAAATAAGTACTTAAAAGTCTTGCACGGATTGAAATTCTGAGCATGAGCCAGCTGTTTTTACCTAGACACGCTGTGGGTATGGAAAATTGCTAAAACAATTTAGGAGAGAAGTTTCTATTGCCAACTGGCGTCAAATGGCGAATCTTGGTGTTTTTCCATTTTTTACAATTCATACTGTGTCAGAAAAAAAGACCAGAATTCGTTCCTGCTGCATGCTGATGCACTTCCTGAAAGGTTATTAGTTAGATCAGGCATCCTGGCAGAGAGGCAATGGGCTCCATCGATGCTCAGAACTTACAGTTTGGATTTATTTTTCCTCTGCTCTCTTCCAAGCTATTATTTTACTGGCAGTAAAAAAAAAAAAGGCCCTCTTACACTATCAGATAATATTTTGGAACCAGTATGGTTTCCATGCTCCTAAAGGCCAGCTTGGAATGATCGGCAGCGTTATCAAAGGAGCCGTGTTTTGTTTTTCATAAATGACTGGAAATGATCGAAAGTCCTGACCAAGGAACTTTGGGACTCGACTAGGCCAATGCATTATGATTTAATCTTTATTTTGAAACTGATTATCCTAAACTAACTTCCTGTTTCTATCAGGGATTTCAAAGAAAACGGGATATGGTTTACATGAGATTAGGCCACTGGCTTCAGTCAAATAATCCCGTGTAATTGCTGGTTACATCTCCCGAAACACATGGTCCTTGTAACTGAAAGAAAGCGTTTGCCTTCAGTAGAGTTTCTGATTACTGTTACTCTTGTTACTGTTTTTATAGTGAGGGCTCGTGTGTGTGTGTGTGTGTGTGTGTGTGTGTGTGTGTGTAACTAAGCCGGCTGACCTTCCCAGAGCCCTAATATGACATAACAGATGAAAATGGGCCTCCTCTGATTCCGTTCAGAAACGAAGTCCTTGAGTCTTTGGATAGAGGAGCTGGCTGCGTCCATCCCATTCAACCGCAGACCCTGCAGATGAGAACTATGACACAAGCCATGTCCCTCACAGAGTGTGCCCTTGGTCAAGCAGGGAAATTGCCACAAGCTCAAAGAGAAGTTGTTTTCAGAGCTCTGTCCAGCAGCAACGGTGGGAGAGGAAAGACATCAGGTACAACACAGAATGATCGTACACGTTTTATTCTCTCCCTTATGTCCTAGGGGCCTTGTATGACTCTGAAAAGGTGACTGAAACTAAGGAGCAATAGCTACGGGGCCTGAGCATGGCCTTTGCTTGGAGGTCTGTAATAAGACATAACACTGGTACCTGGCAGGACCTTCCTTTGTCTCAGCCACAGCAGGGCGGTCAGAAACAGGAAGGGCAAAAAGGACTGTGACAAGTTAGAAGTGCAGCCCGTGAGGCACCAACCATGGCCAGGGGCTCCAGAAAGTCCGTGCTCATTGCTTGGAGCCAAGGCAGCGCCGGGTGAGCAATCAGGCCGTGCGGAAGGAATCCCATGGACTAGGAAGGAACTGGGGTGACCCCGATGTGGAAAACATCAGGGACACATACATCGGCTTGGGAGTGACGGCATCACGGTTGAGGAGATGTCATAAGGCAGTGACAGAGAGATACCCCTTTCCTGCTAGAGAGGCACCTCAGTGGCAGCCACGGAGGAAGGAGCATGTTAACCTAACATTGTAACAGAAGAGGGGTACGTGTGTGTGCGCATGCGTGCGCGTGTGCGCGGTAGGCAGCGGGGCGTGGATTGTGGCGTGGAGCTCCAGGAATTCTGGGGGGTTTGCTCAAGTGAGACTATCGTCGGTGATGCACGGGGCTCTTTCGTCTCAGACACATAAGAGCTGGGAAACATGGGCTATTTTATTAGAATTCACACGACAAAGCCAGGGGTATGAACAAAATCTTGTAAACGCACCCCCTCCCCCACTTCCACCTTTCAGCCCTTGGTCTTCCCATGAAAGAGTACACGAGGCAAAATGTCTTACTCTCTTTCAAGCTCTACTTCTCAGATCAAACTGCGACCATCTACTCATGGGCAATTCATATCGCAACTGGTATTTTGACTTCGAACCACCTGTAAAGGCTTGGGCAAGAGCAAGGCTAAGCCGGAGACCCCTGGAGAGAAGAGCCTCAGCACAACCGCATTCTAACATTGACCCTGCCCTGGACTTCCATATTACACATTCTATCTAAATGTTTTTCAATTACTATTTACATTCAATATTATTTTGCATTAGCTTCAGATGTACAGCTTAGTGGTTAGACAATCATATACTTTACAAAGCACCCCCCACCCCAATATTTCCAGTACCCACCTGGCACTGTACGTAGTTACTACAATATTACTGACTATATTATAGAGTCTAATAGGAAAGAATGAATGTGCGGCTGGCAGGAGCAGGGGGAGGTCATTTCTCTTGACGTGAAAGCCACTGTCTTCATCCTCCCCCCTAATTGCAGTTCAAATGACTTTTGAAATTTATTTAGCGCCTCTGTCAGAAAGCCCATTTTCCTGTCACACTCAATATATTTTCTTCTTACCACATCAACTCCTCCTTCCTCCCTTAATTCTTATTTCATCAGTGGAACATCTCTTCGTTCTCCCAATCTCCAGACTTGTAAAAAATCTTTCATTTCTCTCTTCAAACTCCTCCTACCCATAAAAAAACATATCCTTAAATTACCCTGACAGTTACTAACATGGGTTAAGCTCTTGCTCTTTGTTGCCACTGCCCCACCATAGTGAGAGCAAACAGCAATTCGCTCCTGCACCAGCGGGTTCTTTCTCTCCCCAAATGCCACCGACACCCCTGTGTGTCCCTCTGCTGTTCAGAAATTTCATCTGCTTCCCCACTGCCTGAGCGTCCAGTCCCGTCTCATGCCCTGGTCAAGGCTTGTCATGCCCAAATCATGAAATTCCCACCTCTTCTCAGTAAATAACCTCAACTCTGGCCGAAGTCTGCATGGATCCCATGTATTTCCACACCAACACCATGGTTTAATGCACGTCCCAACCTGGCGACTCCTCCTCTTCCTCTTCTTCCTGCCAGTCTTACTATTTTCTACCACCTTGTAAAGCCCATTTTAATTCTCACCACGTTAGGAAAGTGATCCTTAGTAACTTGGGCAGCCACCAACCTTGAATGGCCCTGAGCTATACATTTTTTGACTCGTGATGGGCATTCAATAAACACTTGAATTAAGTTCTATTCTGTCATATTAACCTCAGCCTCCTTTATGAGAGAAAATACTGTCCTTTAAATTATAACATAAGGTTTTTGAATTTAATAAATATTGGTCAAATTGAATTGACTGACTCATACGCTGGAATTAATTTCAATTTTTAAATCCATGCTTTGTCATAGGGTATCTAAAGTGGCCATTTACGCACAGAAAAAAATTAAGCAAATAGTTCTCTTCCCCAGTTTGTCCAAGAGGAGGAGACATAAGGTGATCCCCGTGCTTTTCCCCTCTGGGTACATGATGTTGTCTTTGGAGTCAGGACAGGCGTGGTCATTTTTGTTTTTCTAGCAGTATTGTTGAGCACACACTCCGACACACACCACTGTGGGGGAGGGCAGTTAAAGGAATGGTTCCTATTTTTTGATGTCTACATTCTTGTTAGGAAGGGTAAGCCCTGGTTGGCGTGGTTCAGTGGATGGGGTATATCCTGAAAAGTGAAAGGTCGCCGGTTCCATTTCCGATCGGACACATGCCTGGGGTGTGGGTTCGGCCACAGTCGGGGCGCATGTAAGAGGCAACCAATTAATGTTTCTCTCTCCCACTGATGTTTCTCTCCCTCCTTTCCCCTCTCCCTAAAAATAAAGAACTAAAATCTTAAAAACAAAGAAAGATAAGGGTAATAGAGCAATGCAAGACATTGTGCCAAAGTGGATGCTATTAGCCGCATGCTAGAGGAATTCGCAGAAGGGTTACTGGCGGCATGAAAACAATTAGAAGAGGCCTCTAATTGTTTTTAAATTACAAAGGGAGGGAAAAGGGGGGGCACTAGAAATGAACCTTGAGTAAAAGAGCAGGAATCTGACAGGGGGTGTAAACTCCCTGCGAGGGCGGATGCAGGTCAGTATCCCCTGCTATTAAAGGAGGAGATTGGTTGGGTGAGATTATTCCCCAGGCTACTTTCAGGGACCCTAGGTAAGGAAAGGGGAGAGACAGTGATCGTAACAAAATAAGGGCTGAACAAGTCTGGGCAGTGAAGCTCGTGAGGGTTAGGAAAGCCCTCTGGGTAATATTTAGCCTTAAAGAGGTAGATAGAGGTGCCGGCAGTTCAGGATAACCCAGGCACACAGTGAGGAGCAGGCGGGCTCGGTGGCTCCTCTCAGTCAGGCGCAGCTCCTGACGCCCAACCCTGAGAGCTGAGGGACTTACAGATCTGACTCAGCTTGGTCACGGCTTCAAGTTGTTGGTAAATATACGTGAAGGGAACAGGAGAACATTTACCTGGCTAAGTTGTAAAGCTCATTTTGAAGAGAAGAGTAAAATAAGGTCACACTGGCTACGTTTCCACAGCTCAGTATCCCCGTGTGGTCAGTGACTGCCATAATGAGCAGTGCAAATGCAAACATTACCATCGATGCAGAAAGTTCTATCAGACAAGCCCTGCTCCGGATACCATAGCGAGTTCATTCGAAGCCCCCGCGTGAGGCCAGAGGAGGGCAAACGCTCACCGCCCCGCCCCAAGCTGTCTTTGGTTTTATGACGCTTCAAACATCCCCAGAATATCTCAGAAAAGGCCACCGCATTCTTTTTAAGTTAATCCGTTCCAATTCAGGACAATAAAAATAAACAAATAAAAAAAGATTTCACACTCCACCCCTTTTTTTCTGTGAAGAGCAAAACTTTTATTGTTTCTGTCTTCTAAAAAAAGCTGCTTTTTGAGTGGGTCTGATAATAGAACCTGTTCACATTGGGCCTCTTCGTCCCGCCGCTTCCATCATCGCTTGGTGCTGCTCAGGTGTGGTTTCGTTGGTCAGACCCCCTTTGTCATCTCTCACTTTGGGTCTTTGGCCTTTTCCCCTGAGACTGTCCTGTGCCTTCTCAGGTCCAAGGTCAGCAGGGGGATAAACAGTATAGCCTTATACAGGGGACACGGTCACGTCAGGTGGGCATCTTGGGGAACTTCCCCCACCCCTGCCCTGGTTCATTCTAAAAACTAGTACTCCTTTTTAGGACTAAACTTCCTCTCTTTGTTGCATAAAAATTTGGAGGAGAAGTTTCAAAACACAATTAAATAACGATTCTTCAAATCCAAAGGACCCAGAGACAAACCCTCTGGGGGACAAACCCTGGACCCCCTAGGAGAGGAGGTGCCACAGTACGTGAGTAAGGGAGACGATGTTCCTGAGGGTTGGAGGAGACAACAGCTAATGCGGAGAGCGGCTCAGAACCCCCAGCCCCTCGGGTAGCTGCCGTCTTCCTCTTCATCCTAACCTGCAGGTGGACCTAGTGCTATTTCACAATGCAGGGGCAAAAGTCACACATCAGTGAGCCATCTTCCGCCACAGAACACATTACTTTCTAGATTGTTCCATGTGGCTCATGACAGAGCAAAGGAGAGAATGAGTCACATGGCTTAGTTTTCCTCTTTATGCCTCACATCAGTATAGACTCTGAGATATAAGGTGATTTTTATCAGCCATGTAGTGTTTACATAGAAATAATATTTTGTTCTGTGCACTAAATGAGGCAGCAAAGGTGCTAAGATAAATAAGACATGGTGAAGGGTTCAGACACTACTAAAGGAAGGTAACATATCTGGATGAATATCACTCCTTTCACCTCCCTTACTGCAACAGGGATTGTTAATTTATCTTTTATTTATATAAATATTGATTGAGAGTCTGCTGTGTACTCGGATTGAGCCAGGCACTGGAGATACCAGAGTGTAAATGCCAGATAAGGTCCTTGCCCTTGTGAAGTCCGCGCTTCGCATTCTCCCGTTGAACTCAAACTTGACCTCAGAATCCTTCCTAACACAGTGCTCTGGGGAGTATCGCTAGTTCCTTAGACTGGTAGAGAAGAAAACCATGTCTGAGCCAGGCAGGTTCACACATCAAATACTACAACGTCCAGCAACAAACACTACAGCAGGAGTGTGCACCAAGTTGTAAAGGAACAAAGAAAGTAGGCGAGCCCTGGCCGGGTGGCTCTGTCGGGTGGACTGCTGTCCCATATACCAGAAGCCCGCACGTTCAGTTCCTTCAGGCACATACCTGGGTGGCAGGTTTGAGTCCTGGGTGGTGTAGGTACAGGAGGCAACTGATCGATGTTTCTCTCTCTCTGTCTTCCCCTCTTCCTCTCTCTCTAAAACCAATAAACATATCCTTGGGTGAGGATTAAAAAAAAAAAGAAAGGAAGAGAATGTAGGTGACCCATCTGTGCAGGGAAGTCAAGGAAACTCCTGGGCAGTGATAAGTTTTCAGGGACTCGAGGAAGCGTAGGGCCCACGGGGCAGACCAGAGAGTGGGTAGCCAGTGCAGGGAGAGCACTGCAGGCCAACGGAGGAACAAGAGCGCAGCCCAGGGGCTGAGAGCGCGCCGGCGACGTTCAGGGAACACGTGGTGAGCATCCCCTAGGTCAGCGGGGGAAGGGCGGAGGAAACCAGGTGTCCTGAGAGCAAAGACTGCAGAGGTAGGAAGAGCCTCCGCTCTGCGCGTCATCTGTTCCACGTTGCGAGTTGGGACCTGATCCTGGCGGCGGGGAGGGCCCAGAGGAACAGTCTAAGTGACCTGCCCAAACCGAAAGGAGAAGCAGTAGAATCTAACGCCGAAGACAACACGACACGGAGCGAAACGGCCTAGTTTTGAATCCCATCTCTGCCACTTTCTAGCTGTGTGGCTGTGGGCACATCAGTTAGCTCTTCCAGGTCTCAGCGTCCTGCTCTGCAAAGCAAGATGACAATAAGAGTGCCCACCTCCCCGTGATGGTGGAATGAGGTGACACATGTCAAGTGCTTAGAACAACGCACACGGACTCCCTCTACGAGCGCTGTTTCTAGGCGTATCACCCGTTTTTGCGAACTTGAAAACTGAGGCACAGAAAGACAAATCATTCGCTCAGGACCGCAGCGCCCCTTCTGGGCAGAGCCTGGGTACCTACACATCACACCAGACAGCCTTGAACAGGAGCGCTGTCAAACATACATCTCTCCTAATGGAGCCCGGAAGATACATTTTTGTTTGTTTAGATGATGAAGAGGAAATTAATTCTTCCCAACACTCTGTCATCTCCATTTCCCTCCTTTATCTTGAGATGTTCCAGCTGCCTCCCAAATTGTGGTCCTCCACTCTGTTGTTCTTTCATTTTCACATGTACCATTTCAGTTTCCCGAAACACGGTGCAATTTATCATAATGCAAAAAAATAAATAAATAAGTAAACCTGAACAGAAACACAAAGCACATTTTTTTCCTCTCCAGGAAACTTCCCTGTCCTCAAGCACAGAGAGAGAAAACCCAGTGGCACCTTCAGCATTTATACGCATCAGTAAGTGCATTAATCAAACCACTGCAGGAAACTGGCCCAGGTCTGCTGGAATTCTGTGCTTACAATTGGAAGAGAAAGCATGTCTTTGAAGATGGGCCAGCTCTGTCCAATCACTGCATCAGTCCAAGCCATTTAAAGTTTGCAATGCTTCCCACATTTGCAAAATAAGCACATTGGCTATTAAAATATCTTCAAGGAGGCAGTTCCCCCAGATTTCCATATATAATAACCCAAACCTTTTGCTCCACAGATGAAGCCTATACTGTCTGGGGTCGGAAGTAAGGAGTCTTGCTGCCACTTTGCATTAAGATCAGATTGTGTCTCCCCACTCCCACAGTGATGTGCATGATTAGAAATAGGGGCTGTGGTCAGGAACAAGAAAAGGAGTCAACATCGGGGAGAGAGGAGACGGTGACATTTTTAGCTGTAAAGCTTTGGGGTTTAGTGGTACGTACAGGTCTTAGAACTGCAGGGTTTTGTCTTTTGTGGGAAGAAGAGCTAAGGTTTATTTAAGAACTGATGTAATGGGTTATATGTTTGATATATTCCAGTATTTTCTAGAGGAGGAAGTTTGGAGTGGAGTGAAAGCTATGAAACTTCACAGGTCAGAGAAGGGGTGGGATTCCAGACCTATGGGTAGGCGAGGGCTCTCCATCAGTTCTCTATGCCCAGAGGCACATGGAGTGTCCCAAATGCCCCGAGTCACCCCGTTCAGATGGGAGGTGGGGCCTCACACCCAGCAGCTGCTTTGAAACACAAACACCAGCCGACTGGCAAGTATCACAGACAAGAGTTTTGTGGTTCCCAAACCTGGAGCACATTAGGACCTCTGGAGATATTTTTTCTTTGCTTTATAAATTTAAAAAATAGAAACATAACATATACCCAATAAAGACACAAATCCTAAATGTATATCTCCACCAATATTTGAAAAGATAGCTCTCCCATATACCACCTGGATCAAGATAGAGGCCATTCCTGGCAGCTAGAAACCTTCCCCTGAGCCCTTTCCTAGTTGGCATCCGCTGGGCCACAAAGGAAATCACCACCAGACTTGCCTCACTATTCGGGCTGTTTGTCTGCTTCTTCACTTTATCTGAACAAGATTATGCAGTAAAACTCTTTGTACCTGGAATAGTTTGTCAGCATGAGGCATATGCGATCCATTCACGTTGCCACATAGGAGAACAGTTTGCTCTTTTTCACAGGTATATAATATATCCGTGGTAATAGATGCATACAAATTTATGTCTTATGATATGTTCTTGTTGAATTATTATATCTTATATCTTACTGTCATAACTATGTCCTCCATTTTTTGTAGTATTTCTTTCCTTAAAATCTTTGTTGCCTGATCTCAGTAAAGCAATGCCAGCTTCTTTTAGGTTAAAGTTTGCATGACAGCCCCGACTGGTGTGGCTCAGTTGGTTGAGTGTTGTCCCAAAAAGCAAAAGGTTGCCAGTTCAAGTCCCAGTCAGGCATACACCTGGATTGCGGGTTCTGTCTCTGGTCCGGGCGCATATGAGAGGTAACCGATCAATGTTTCTCACATCGATGTCTCTCTCCATCTCTTTCTTCCTCCTTTCCTCTCTCTCTAAAAATAATATTAAAAAAAAAAAAAGTTTGCATGACATGTCCTTTCCTACCCTTTTCCTTTCAAAATTTCTGTGTTTTTATATTTATGGTATATTCTTGTAAGACATCTATTTTTCCAGTTTTTAAAAAAATTTGGATAATTTAGTCTATCTACATGCAGTGTAATCACTGACATGTTTAAATTTAAATATGTCATTTTAATATGTCATATTTAAATTTAAATTTACCATTTTACAATTAGTTTTCTATTTTTCCTATCTTGTTCCTGTTTCTTTTTCTTTGCTACTTTATATCAGTCTAGTATTTAAAATTTTTATTTCTATTTCCATTAGCTTTTTAATTACATATTTTTAATTCTTCTCTTAGTAGCAATCTATAATGCATTTTTGACTTAAATAGAATCTACCTTAAATTAGTACATTTACTATTTCTCAGATAGCACAAGGATTTCACAACACTTTGATCTATATTTGTCCTAACTCCTGTGCTATTGTTTTCATTTCCTTTCATTATACATTTATTTGAAACTTCAGAAGACATTACTTATGATTTAAAAGGGAACATTTATTTCATTTACTCACATTCCTTCCATTTTAGTGCTGTCCATCTCTTCCTACATTTACTTGTTACCATCTCAGATTGGTTTTTTTTTTTCCTGCTTGATAAACTCCCTTTAGCTTTTTTTTTTCTTTTTTCTTTTTTTTTGGTAGAGTGTTCCTGGAATTATTTCTGTTAATTTTTATTGGTCAAAATATTTTTATTTTACCTCATTTCTGAAAGATCTTTTGCTAGGTATAGAATTCTAAACTGACGTGTGTTTTCTTTTACACCGTAAGCATGTCCTTCTCTGTCTGCTGGTTCCCATCGTTGCCATTAAAAATTCTGGTGTTAGCCTCATTACTGCTTTGAAAAGGCTCCCTATCTTTTGTCTCTGGTAGCTTCTAAGATTTTTCTCTTTGCTATCATGAGGTACCTAGATGTACTTTTCTCTGTTTTTATCTTGTGCAGGTTTAAGGAATTCTTGAATATGTGTCTTTATATTTTCAATAAATTTCAGATAATCCTTGGCCAGTGTTTCTCTGCATATTTCTTGTGCACCATTCTGTCTTTACTTCTTTTTAGATCCCAGTTACACAATTTAGATATTATTCCACTGAGCCTTACTTCTCTTTAAATTTCACGCTTCATTTTTATGTATGTGCTTCAATCTAGATGTTTCCTACTGACAGCCTTCCAGCTGCTTCATCCTCCCTTCTGCTTTTTCTGTTTTGCTGCGGCACCCATCTATTTACTTCTCAGTTTTAGTGTTGTATTATTTTTGGTTCTAGAATTTCCACTTGATGCCCTTTCTATATACTTTGGTTCATTGGAGAATTTTATCCATCTTTTCATCTTCTCTTAAACACATTAATTATAGGTATATAAAAATTCTGTCTGACAACTTCAATATTGTGATCACCTATGGTCTGTTTCCATTTTATACTTTCCTTTCTCTTGTCTTTTAATTATTTGGTCCAGTTGCCTGGCATGATTATGGATTCAAATGCCAGACCTTATCTATGAAAAACAGTATAGGGCTTTGGAAGATTTTATCTCCCTTCAGAGAAGATGCAATACTTTTCCGGCAGGCAGATGAATGTAGGCAGGTCGCCTAACGTAAGCAGCAATTACCATGACTTTAGGTTTTGTGGGGCACATGTGTTGTATTTCCTGCTTGTCCTGACCCCTAGGGAACAGTTCTTTGGGTCATGGGTCTCAGGTAAAGTCCTGGGGCATTTGTAAGAGCCTCACCGTCCTAACAGGACCAGCTCCAATCTTAGCCTCCCCAGTGTCATGGGACTGCCCATGTCTGCTTGGCTTTGGGGCCCGTCAGCAGATGCCGCTGACTTCGTTTCTCACCTTCCCACCACGCTTGCCGCACCCCCACCTCTACACCTCACATGAATTGACAGATGCTTCCAGAGAAAGTGACGTACATTTTGGGCTCACTTCTCTGTGGCTTCCTTCCCTCCAGGATCTCAGTCCCTCAAGTCCTTGTCACATTAGTACCCCTGAACTTTTTTAAAAAAATTTTCCCCCCAGAGGGAGGACTGAAGTGCTTGTGGTAATAAACAAACGGCAATGCGTGGGTAAATTACGCTGATTTTTTGCCAGCCACTGTGCCCCATCATATGAATTGGCAGATGCCCAAAGGATAATAAAACAAAAAATAGAGAAAGAAAGAAACAAAGCATATACCTCAAAAAACGCAAAATAAAAAAAAAAACAGCCTCCACATACTTCCCGTCTTTCTAGGGCCTCATTTCCTTCAGGCTGAGGCTGGCTTATTTGGTCACCAGGCTTCGATGCATGTGAATACATTAGTGTGCCTTTCTGCAATTTTGGTAGCTTATCTGACAGAGTCTGCCTTTGAAAAACTATTTTAGTTATAGAAAGTTTAAGAAAATGTCAAATATATACAAATTCAGGGAGAACAGCACAATGAACCGACATGTATCCATGACCCAGTTTCAACAAGTAGAAACTCAAAAGCAACTTTATTTTCTCTATATCCTCACACACACATCCACATTTAAGGTTGCCAACTCCAGGGGAGAGGGGCTGCTAATGCCAGCTAGTAAGTGGAGACCAGGGATGCTGCTAGACACCCTAGCATGTGCAGATTAGTCCCCCGCAACAAAGAGCCATCCAGCACCAAGTGTATCAGAGCCGAGGCTGAGAAACCCTGATCTGATTGAAGCCCTTTATCTGGCCCACGAGGGGTTTAAGGCTCAAAGATGTGAGGTGTCCTGTTTACATTCAGTTAGCCAGGGTAAAGGCACTAACTGGAGACTACAGCCTTTCCCACGGCGGCAACCTGCCTCCTTAGCAGGTTTTCATTTAAAAGAAGCCACTCCCTCCACGCGTCAGACAACTGCGCAAGATACTCTTTTCTTTACAGCAAGATGGCAGCGATAGCATCTTTCCTGGTACATCTGGGGCCATTTCTTCTGATTTGGCTTTTTAGCTGGGTAAGACCAACTGAAAGGGGTGGGGGGGTTTCTATAAAACGTGGGTAAATTACAACAGCCATGTGGGCAGCCAATACGTTTGTTTTCCTGCAAAATGTTAGTGAAATACACAGGCTTTGAGTGAAGGAAGTTTACTTTGGGGTCATCCCGTTCCACCTCTCATCCATCATAGTCATCTGGACGGGCTCGGCTCGGTCATTTTCAGGGAGGGGAAGCTTAAGACACTCAGATGCAGGTTTGGAATGGCGGTTGCTGTACGTGCGAGGTATACTAGCAACCGCAACAGTGATTATGGTGGCCATAAGGTAACAATTGAATTTATGTTCATAAATCAATCAGGAAAGGGTTTGTCAAACAAAACAATGTGGGTTTTGTTGCGCCAGCGATTCTCTGAGGGCGCAGGAGGAGGAGGAGGTTGGGCGGTGCTTCGGCGTGACAGGTGATTCCGTCAAGCTCGCCAGGCCCCGAACGGAGTCCCTGCCCCAGGACCAAGGAGCCAGCCCGCTCTGCGGACCTAACTTCCTGGACCAGGACCATTACTCCCTCAGGGAAAATGGTAGGAAGAAATTCAAGATTTAGTCATGAAGGCTGACTGTACCTGCGGAGTTAATCAATGATTACAAGAGGGAGAAGAAAAAGCCAAAAGGTTTCTGGGAAGGAATGGAGTTGAGGAGCAGATCTCTGCGATTTTTTTCCCTGCCATCTGTGGGGGGGAAGGAAGAGAGGAGAAACAATTCTTTACTTGGGTCAACATTTTGGATTAAGTTAGTGGCTGTGGATAGTGAATTCTAGTTTCGAAAACTATACTATTAATTTCATTTTTTAATTTTATCTTTATTGTATTTTTTTCCATTACCAATTAGTCCCCTTCTACCCCCTTCCCCGCAGCAATCACCACACTGTTGTCCGTGTCCATGAGTCCTTTTGCCTTGAGTTTCTAAAAGCAGATTTTTGTTCTAGAATTGAACTTTTATTTTATTCCCACCCCCGGCCTGACCTCCTTCCCATTTCTCCCCGCTCTTCTCCAGATCAGTTGACGGTACCGTTGTCTACCCGGATGCTTAAGCCATAGACCTAGAGGCTGTTCGTGATTCTTGCTGCTTCACGCCCTCTCACAACCATCCCAGCACCAAGCCATGAGATTCTCCCTCCTCAAAGCATCTCAACTGTAGATGCTTACAACACTTTCACCTGCAACGATCCATGTGCAGGCCATTTTAACCTCTTATCTGGAAAATTGTAGCCATTTTCTGGTTACCCACCTCTTGACTCCTTCTAATCTGTTCTCTATGCAGCAGGAAGAAGTTTTGGTTTGTTTGGTTTAAATAGAAATCAAATGATAGCACATCCTAAGTCTCTTCCTGGAATATGAGTAAATGTTCCATCAACAAGCAGCGTCAATAGCCCTGGCTGGTGTGGCTCAGTGGATTGAGGGCCAGCCTGTGAACCGAAGGGTTGTGGGTTCGATTCCCAGTCAGGGCACATTCCTGGGTTGCAGGCCAGGTCCCCAGTAGGAGGCACACGAGAGGCATCTACACATTGATGTTTCTCTCCCTCTCTCCCTCTCTTCCCCTCTCTCTAAAAATAAATAAATCAAATCTTTTAAAAAAAGGAACAGTTCCCATAATAATAATAATAATAATAATAATAATGCCTTAATTTAGGTACCATTGTCAGTTGGTGCTAAAATGACACTGTAATGTTGTTTTTACTGATTCTTATTCTATGAACAAGGTTATGGATGTTCTAGGAAGGATAAGTAACTTGCCCCAGATCACGAAATTAGTGAGTGCTTGAACTGTGGGCATCAAGACTGTTTGCTTTCAAGACTTAACTGGCTGCTCTTACTTCTTGTAAGTTGGAAACGGCAAATCCTTTCCTCCTGTTTTCTATATATAGCTATATAGAAAACATGAAAAGCATTCTTCCCCCAAGCAGAAAGAACAGTTCTACTTCTTGTGTTTTAATACTTTCAATGTAAGTTGGCTGTTGCAGTAAAATTTTTCAGCATTCTTCATTATTATTGAAGAAAAGAACGAAGAAACAACAACACCAATCACAGAATTTCCGAGATGAAGCTTATGATGGTTCTTTTCTTACAATGAAATATAAATCTCATTTTTCTTATACAAATAAAGTTTAACAAAGATTATTGTCCTAATAATGAAAAAGTTAATTTCAAACTCTTTCCGTTGTTTTTTCACATAAATTTGAGACTTTGTTATCAAGAAAATTGAGTTTCAAATGGTGTTTTGCATTTCACATTTAATTATATGTAATACAACTTATTCAATATGTAGATGAGGAGGACAAGATGGGGAAAAAAAAGAAGATAAGATGTTCACTGATAAGACAAGGTTTGGGCCAAAAGTAGGTGGTTAACCACCCATTAAACGTGGGAAAGTATGTAACTCAGTGGCTCTTTAGAAGTCTCAGTTAAACTCACCTGAAGAATGGAGGCTAATTCTTTCCTCAAAGGTTATTGTGATGATTGACTGGGACAACACATGCCAAAGTGCCTACCTTTGTGCCCAGGCCATAGGCAGATTTCAAAAGACTTGATTATACCTGAACTATAACAGAAGTATAAGCAATGGGGGTTGTAGAGACTGGAGGAGGTCATAGTGAATGCGTGATGTGGGAAAGAGTTCATGGTGTAGGTTACATTTAAGTTGGCATTTGAAGAACGGGCAGGATTTCAACAGGAGGAGATTAGTGATAATAAAACTCCAGTAGAGTAAATGGATTCAAGAAAGGCAAAAAAGTATAGCTCTGATTCAAGCATCACTACTGGTGAGGATTAGTTTGGAATAAAAGGTTAACAGAGGGAGAGAATAGGAATTAACAGGATGATTAGATTGATATATTTCATACAATGCCACCCACGGTAAGACGCACTATTATTTCATGCTCCATTTAGAAAGAAAATAATCTCAGCCAACTCCACAGTGGCACAAAATATTTATTTTATTGAGAAGGCTTTTTTTTTTTAGAATGAATTACACATCATATATCATTCTCATGTTTAAGGAAGAAAGAAAATAAAAGCAAAATAAGTTGCATTAAGAATGCCCAGAGCATCACCCTGTTCGCATCCTAAGGCACTTGTGCGTCCAGGGCAGTCCCACCCCTGTGCCGCCAAGAGCGCTGATCGTGCGGTGTCCATCAAAGACTGTGTCTCTGGAGTTCCCTCCGAGCTGCTCACGCCAACTCTGCAAAGTCTGATGTGTGTTCACAGGTGGTGGCCACATGGCTGCTCAAGATTTTAAGACACAGACTGATTTCAGTGATGGGAAAATGTGCTTTTTTAGAAAATCCTTGGAAGTTGGTGGCTGTGAAGGTCCTTGAAAATGTATTATGCTTCGAGTCTGTGCCTTAATCTGTAGCCAATTGAGACACAGAAAATCCTTTGGAATCAGCTGGGCACTGTAGATGGTTTGTTCTGGCAGCAGGCTATGAAGGGGTGGCAGAGGGGGCACCCCGACGTGCATACACTGCTCAGAGACGGCTGTGTGCCCAGGCCGGGGAACAGCAGAGATGGTGGAAATAATACAGAGACTTTCCGTGGAGGTTTCATTCTACTAAGCGAGTTCATAATGGTTCTCTTTGTTATTTATACATAAAATCTAATCTTTTGAGTTACATTTTATTTTTCAGTAATTGTATGTCTGGGCCCTCAATTAAAACTGGGAAGACTTATAAAAGAAATCTGGGAAACTCCGGTAATCGAGACTGATGATGAATTATTTCCATTTTTTGAGTCTTAAAAAAAAACAAAAACAATAACAACAACAACAAAAAACCCTCTCCTGAGGATATGTTTTTAATTGATTTTGGACTGAGAGGAAGAGAAAGAGAGAGAGAAACATCAATTAGTTGCCTGTGACCAGGCCTTCCCCTACCAGGGATCGAACCAGCAACCTTTTGTTGTACGGGACATCACTCCAACCAACTGAACCAGCAGCTCAGGTCAACTTTTGAGCCTTCACGCGCATGCTAGGCCCTGAGCTAAATTTGCAATATGCAAAAATGGGTGTAACTGAGTCTCCGCCCACCCCGCATGGTCCCCAGGAAGCCACAACCACAGTTGGAATCCCCCAGAGGACTGTGTGCGTGGAGCGATGTGCAGGAAGCCTGCGCACAGAGGACCGCGTTGCTGTGTCAGAGCCTGTGCTGGCACTAACGGCGGAGCAGCCGCTCTGCTTCTGATCAAGACTCCTAGCAGCAGAAGCAGGGGCAAAGCAGGACGAGTCTTCCCGCTCAGAATTCAAATCTCTTTCAAGTGGGTAGCTTTATTCCTCCATTCCTTCCGGGCAGGGTATCCTTTAGTCCAGCAGTCCCCATGGAAACAAGCAAGACCCTAATGCCCCTTGGGTACCCAGGGAGTATCAGGAACACAGGGTGACCTTGGACACTGGTCTTTCCCCTGTCCTAAGTATCAGCCAAGTGGGGACAGCGCCCCTGGCCACACAAGCACACCCCACTGCTATGGGAATGTGCGTTCTCCTCCTAGCAGGAACATCCCAGCTGTCCTTTTTCTAAGCCAATGTGTCTCTGCCTTGTGGGGAAAAAAATGTGTCTCTTGTGATATTTAATATTAAATATCTCTGTGTTAGGAAAAGGATTACATTTTCTGCTAGATCAACATGTGTGACTTGCACCCAGAAATATTTCCGGGGAGGGCACGTGGCAATAAACATAAACTCCGCTGCCTTAAATCGTGATGCCAGTGATTGGCGGGGTGCTCTACTGGGTCTGTCCGCCTAAGGAAAGCCGCCATTGGACATAAAGATGCTGCTCAAGGCGAATGTCCTGTCAATTACTGAGAGTAGTTCTGCAAATACATACATAGGATGCCAAAGTAGAGCGTGTAAAAAAAACTGGGAATAAAATCTGCCTAAACTCAACACCCTGCTGAGCTTAGATATTGGTAAGGGAAATAAATCTCTTCGGTGGCGTTATTATCCATATGTTTATGATGCTTTAGATCTAATCTTTTATATTTAATGCTGGAGAGATTTTCTAGCTAGAAGGCCAAATGTGGTAATAAACAAATGGCAAAATGCAAAACGGCTCAATGAAAAATGAGGGGAGACGTCTACTTCTTCACACAGCACTCACAACGGGCTGGTTCAGCGGGTAAAAGAAGGTCTGCTCTGATGTTTAGCGCGAGATTCTTGTAGACAACTTATCATTGGGCCGCCATTTTCTCTCTCTGTTTTTTCATCTTCCTCTCTTCCTGCGAGTTGCTGGGACCCTTTCTTAGAATTCTGTTTTAAGTGATCTAGAGTACATTTTAATACATCTCTTTCTGTAAAGTTCTACGTGATTTCTCTAGGTGTGCCGTTACACGTACCTAACTCACCAGCCGTCTACCGAGGTTGCTGTTTCACCAGTCCCTGCAAACTGTGGAGGCCTTAGCTCGCGGTAAACTTCTTACCCTTCCTCGTCTCTACTATACTGCCTTAAATGCTTTCCTACACACGTTCATAACCGTATCGAGCGATGCTAGAATTTTTGCTTCAATCATCACACGCAATAGGAAGCACTTAACTCTCTGGCTGGCACATAGCTGGTGCTCGGTAATCGTTAGGTTCCCTCCTTTCCCTTTCACTGTGACCCACACACTGTCCTCTGACCAGTGCACAGACAACTCAGCCCAGCTTGGGAGGTACCAATCGAGACCTCTTCCTTCGTGATTCTATAAACTCTGGAGCAAGCAACTGGCTACTTAAACAACAAAACCCCTCAAATAATGTCCCTGTCCTCCTCCACGGCACCTGCTATTGGATCAAGACAGAAAGGAGACAGCAGAAAGGACAGGGTGCTGGACTTGACAGCTGATGCAGCGTTGGTTAAATTAGAAATCTCTTTAGACCATGGTTTACTCGTATGGAAAATGTCAGTAAGAACTTCCACAAAAATTCGGTGAAATGCAAAACCTAGCACAAATATAAGATATTTTGGTAAGCTTCCAGGATATCTATTTTTTTTTTCCTGATTGCTCTGTTTTTCAATGTTTCCAGGTGTCTGGTGGCCCATGTGTCTTCTCCAGACCCACTGAGCAGCTGTGTTTGGGATACAAGGGTGATGCTTTGGCCTGGCCATCCATCCACCCATCCATCCGCAGCCCCAGGCTCTCATCACCTTTCTTACCTTTCTTTGTCCTTGTCAGGAATGCTTGGATTTCAATGTACGCTACTTTAGAACATCCCACCAGAGCAGAGCACAGGGAGAACATCCCATCATTCTGCATGATTTTATTTTTTTGTACACTTGTTCCAATTCACCCACACACATCCTGATGTGATTTATACATCCATGCTTGGGTTTAGTGAAGTCTCAGCTCCATTTGGTGCTGGCCGCTTTACAAATAGAACCGTCTAAAGGTTCACACAGCCAGCAGACATGAAATACAACACATGGGTAAGGGGTCTGAGATATTGTTACCGGGGGAGTCATCTGTTTGAATTTCCTGACTTGACTTAAAAAGCCTAACCACCCTGATGTTTGCTTAAACTTGAATTCAGTTCCATTAAGATGTAATGTTCCTGTTGTCTCACTTATATTTAACAGAGTTTTGTACATTTGAGAATATATTTTCTTACAGTCGGAGGCTCTCGGACCTCTGCTTTATTTCACAGCTGTCTACACTTGCAGCTATGTTTTTGGACATCAACTTTTAATTTTTCTGCCTTCTGCCTCTTTGGAGCCAATTCAAGTTTTCCTCCAAAGCTGTATGAGGGCTCACTTGAGGGATGCAGTCCATATTTCCAAGGAAGAACATGGAATTCTGAAGAAGTAGTGAAATAACAGTACGGAAATCTTACGTTCCAATTCTGCTCTCACTCATTAATTCTCTGTGTGATACCGCAGTGATGGAGATCATCTACATGCCTTTAAACAGGCTTTGCTTTCTTGAGTTGAGTTGGGTTCCTCAGTAAGTTTCCTCTGCTGGCTAGAGAGGTTTCCTCAGTCCTTGGACTTGGACACAAAGTAAGTTCATGTTCACCTTTTGCTGCTGTGGGTTGTTTGTTTGTTTGTTTTTTTCCCCTCACTTGGGCCTCCTGAGCTACATGGATCTTGCACAGTTTATCTTATGCCTTATTGCAGCCGTCAACCACTTTGCTCCAAAATGTTCTCCCATCTTCGATTACTCCATCACTCAGGCTTCTCGTTATGCTGACATGTTATTCACTCCCATGTCTCGTTAACATTCTAACGTGCTCACAAAATAGCAGACATACTGGATGTCTATGTGGCAGTCCTGTGTGGGGGAGAAAGGAGTTATTTGTATATTTGTCACTCTAATTGAACACTTTGCAAATCTATTCTACCGTCACTTCATTTTCTTTCATCCTGTTTCAGAAGCAAAGAATGGTATACTTCTGGGGACTCATAAAATTATTTTATGTAATGATAGATATTCCAGAAAGAAAAAATGTTCATTGATCTCTGTTTTCTTTCCTTTACTTTCTTGACTTGTTTTGGAAGGTTTTGTTGGACTGCTGACAGCCATATGCCATGAAATTTGTCAGGATTTATTTTTAACTTTATTTAACCAGGAGACTTTAGTCTCTGCCCTTAGAGAAAAATTCCATATTCCATTAAGCTCTTAAAAAGAGAAACAATATCTCCCAACCACCCTTAATTTATGCTCTCCTACTTTCATTCTGTTGTTTCAGACTAGAAACTGGAGAATTTTACCTTGTTCTTTCTTGATAGAATTTAGAACTGGAGAGAGTCTGAGAGAAGGCTTGTCCATCTTACCAATTTCTCAGATGCCCAGGGTAAGGGGGGTTTAATGGGTTGTCCAATGTCACAAAACTGGTCTTGGCAGAACCGGAACCAAAGCTCGGGTCTTCAGGTCCCCAGCCCAAATCTTTTAACCTCTATGATGTTTAGGAACCCTGAATGTTTCCACTTGTTTTTTCCAAGTTCCGTGAATTTTCCTCTAAAATGTGTCCCTTGGCTGCACCTCAGGCTCCACCAGCCCTAAGTGGTTTAGTGCCCCTTTTAGTGATAGGACATTTAGATAGATGAAGACGGAGAAGGGTATTCATTCATTCATTCATTCATTCATTCACGTGTTGAAACCAGGAAGAGCATTATCCTCATCTTGATTAGTTCTAAACTGAGTACTATCCCTGGTACCTAGAATGTTCTTCATAAATACTAGTTGAAGAAATGAAGGAATGAAAATCATCTCCTGTTCTTATAACTCTGTGTGAATTATGAAGCATATAAAAAAAAAGGGGAAAAGATTTCCTGCCATCAGAGAAAATGTCATCTTGAAGCCCCGGGGGGCAAGTAACAATGTGAGGAACTGTATTTAATCGCCAGGATAAGAGGGCTATAAAGTTCAGAGATGAAAAACTACCAGAGCTGACCTATAAAAATATGAGGCATGCTGATAGAGTAAACAATATATGTTGCAAAAAATAGAGATATGCCTTCAGTTTGAAGGGCATCTCTTCAGAAGAGAAAGGGAAAAATTCCTCTCATCAGAGAACATAGAGAAAAACACCTGTAACCTAGGGATGAGGGAGAGAGAGAGAGAGGAAAAGCTACTTGATTAATTTAACAAAATTTATAAATAATAGATTCATAGTTTTTATTTCTTTTTTCTCTTTCACTTTTTATTGAATGTATTGGGGTGACATTGGCTAATAAAATGACATAGGTTCCAGGTGTACAATTCTGTATCACAGTGTTAAATTCAGTTTAAAAACGTAAATCCTTTTATTTCATGGGTTTTCGGAGGTCTCCTGAATGCACCCCAGAGCCTTTGTCTCACTGCTGAGACCCTCTACTAAGTGGGACAAAACAACGTCCTCAACTAATGCATTTCTCATTTGTCCTAAGCCAGATTTTCATGAATTCTTTGACGTGAATGGGAGGGACCAATGTATGCCTTTGCTATTGATTCAACACATAAGTTATCTACTTAACTCAGGGCATAGTTCAGGGTTTTTTGGTCACAGATAAATCAGCTCCTTGGAGAAGACCTCAGTTTTGAGATCCACCCTCCCTTGGGCCTGAGGCTTCAGGTTATTCGTGAAGATGGTAACACTCCCCCTCTGTGGACTTTGACTTTGTTAACTGCATCTGAAAAATAAAAATTCTATCCCAAGGCCTACATCTCGTTTGGGATAAGGAGAAGCACGGGGCCGAAGGCCAGAAAGCCAGGGCTCTCATTCTGGCTACATACCTAGAACAATGAACTTTCTGAGGCCTCGGATGCTCCGTGTGCTAAATTGGAACTGTATTCTGAGGCTACTTTCTCTCAATATTTTTGTATGAGTTAAGGCTCTTTGGCAGCAAGTCCCAAAGGAATGCACTGAAAGGAAGAATTGGTATCTAAAAAAGAAGTCCCATAACCAGGTTTCAGAAAGAAGACCAAGGAAGGGCGGGGTTTAGAGAGGCAGGAGGCAGCAGACCACCCCTTCCGGAGGCTTCCATGAGCATGCACGAAGCTCCATGTCTGTAGTTCAACTTCCTAGGACCAAGCAATTTAATTGTCTGATACTCATTCCTCAGCCAGGATGGGCCTCCAGCCCTGGCTGGGCTTAGCCAATGCTCTCTTCCTAGAAGTTGAATTCATGAAAAGTGACTGAGATATGCTCCCAGCGAGGTCAATGCTGCAGATTTTGAGGACCAAGTTGAAGTCTTATCTCCCGGTGACTCTGACATATGTTTCCTTCCGCCAGATACACACACTTTTGCTAGACACAGCAATCAGATTTTGCTTTTAGAAAATGTTCTTTCCTGATCTGATACAAGATTTTGGAGATGTTTGATAATCTATTACTGCCAAAAAACCACCTCAAAACTTAGTGGCTGGCTGAAGACAAACCAGGACACAGCCTGTGAGTCTTTGGGTCAAGACTTAGGGCAGGGCTTAGCCGGGATGGTTTCCTTGGCTCCACACAGTGTTAGCTGGGGATGCCCCACTGGCGCTGGGACATCCACCACAGCCTCACTCACGTCCCTGGCAGCTGGTGCTGGTGGGAGCTGGGGAGCCCCAAACTACACTAGGTGTAGTTTCTTCCCCTCCCTAGCCCGTGTACTTCCTCACACAAAATTCCATCTCAGGGCCTGCTTCTCGGGAACTCAGTCTAAGCCCCCGGGTCTCCATGTCCTCACCTGCACATGAGAGGCGTGGGACTACATTGGATGTCAAGGCCATTTGGGCTGGGCTGGGCAGATGACTCCTGCTTCCTTCTCTCTTCCTCCCTGAGTGAAGCGGGAGTCTTCCCCAGACCCTGGAATCCATAACACTGGCGGGCAGTGGGAAGTTCATGGTCTTTCGTATCACGCAAATCAAAATTAACCGCGGCTGTGGAGCCTTGGACATGCTCCTTAATTTCTCTGAGCCCCAGTTTCTTCATCAGGAAAACGAGGATATCCCAATGCATCTCAGAGGATTGTTAGAAGAATGAATTCCCATAAAACACGGGAAGCACTACAAAAAAGACCTGGTACACAAAAAGTGCTTCGTAAATATTATTTCCTTTTTCTTCTTTTGCTCAAAGGCTCCATCCTTCTGGGATATATTACATTCCCTTGGGCCTGAACCACATCAAAAATCCAAATACAGTGTCTTTTCCCATGAGGTGGCTTGATGAGTAATAGCGCTTAAAGGTGTCCTTAGGGAGGATGGCGACTTGGAGTGAATTGTCAACAGTTGCAATTTGATCCTGACCCCTGACTCCTGACTCAGAGTTCTGGTAGGGTCCTGAGACCCATGACTTCCAAGTGTTTAGAAGAATAAAAATTATGTTATCTCAGCTGGTTTGTTTTTAAGGCCACAAGGTCCAATACAGAAAAGTAGATGAGAATGGGATTTTTTTTTTTTTGCCTTTTTTCACAGCCCTTAAAAGAAACACCTCTCCCAGCCTCACTCCTGCTTCTATTCAGGCTGTGCAAGATTCAAGTCAAAAGCTACCCAGACTCCAGGTTAGAACCTCATGGAATGATTTACCTATTTGCTTTGGAGTCAATAAAAGCTCGAGACTAAACTTGGAAAATGAAAACTGCAAATTTGTTCACCTGTTTTACAACCAGCCTCTCAACCTTTATGTCTGCTCACTGATAAGCCCTGTCTAAATGTGGGCGTCTTTAACGTTTTGCCAATAAAAACGTTCTCCCTACAGGCAGCAAACCACAGTCACACATTCGTGACGGTTGAGTCTGCACTGCTCGAAGGTAGAACATTCCAGGTCCTGAAGGACGGCCTTTGAAGGCTGTTTCTCAGGATCTGTCCCTTGGAGATACTGCTGCCTCACTTCCCTGGCTTGGCTTGCCTGACGATTTGAGTTCCCTCCCTTTACGAAAGAGCCACAAACCCTGATTGTTCAATTAATCTTTTAACACTTTTTTTTTCATTATAGAGAGAGAGAGAGAAGGGGAGAGAGGGAGAGAAAAAGAGAAAGAGAGAGAGAGAGACATCAATTTGTTGTTCCACTTATTGATGCATTCATTGGTTGATTCTTACATGTGCCCTGACTGAGGATTGAACACTCAACCTTGGCGTATTGAAATGATGCTCTAACCAATTGAGCTACCTGACCAGGGCTATTCAGTTAATTTCACAGTGAGAGCAGCATGGGATTGGCAAGAGGATTCCAGAATCATTTGTTAAGCACCGCATTGCACACACCCGATAGCAACAAGAACCAACTCTTAAAGCGCTTACTTTTCCTTACATGCGTTACCCACTTGCTCAGCAAGTTAGCGAGCAAGCAGCAGGGGAGATTTCCTACAGACCTGAGAAATAACAAACCGCAGAGAATTTACTGACGGGGGTAGGTTTTTCTGTACAATTTACATTCTTATATCCATCATATAAGGAGCCTCCATGCTCTTAACTCTCTGCTCTACTCTAAAGACAATGGCTAGAAAATAAATAAAAGGCACACTATGTATATTTAGCCTTGTTACTAATCAAAAAATACTAATTGAATTAACTGCAATATTTGTCTATTAACTTGGCAAATTAAAATTTTCAGGGCAGAGTCTGTGGCAGTGGGCAGCCCGATATACTCCTGACACAGGTATAAATTAGGACAAGGTTTGTGGAGGTCAGTTTTGCATTCTGGATTACAACCTTTGAAAAGAAAACCTTTGACCCAGTTCTACTTCATTTAATAAACCTTAGAGAATAATCAGAGATATGCTCAACAAGTTCTTGGCAAAGATATTATTGAAAGTGTCATTTTTAACAATAAAATTGGAAAGAAAAGACCTGCACATGAGAGGCATGGGACACCAGAAAAACAATAGTTCAATAAGCCATGACACATCCATTCAATGAAATATTATATCCTGTGAAAAGTGATTTTTCAGAAGCATAGATGAGAAAAATGATTGTTACAAGAAAAATTTCATAAGGGCACAGTATGGTGGCCACTTTATTTAAACAGAAACATGTATATACGTAAATGTTTCTGTGTGGCCGCGTATATATGTGCATATACATATATGAGGTCTGGTCAGAAAAAAATCCAGCCATTGTTAATATATTGAGAATGGTTTGCATGACATCGATGTAACCTGGCAGCCAAGACGAGTGGACTGGAATGCGCATGTGTGAACAATGACAACTCCACTGTACTAGTCAGTGGGGGCAGTAGATGCCATTGAGTGAGCATGTGTACTGTGTGGCCATCGGGTTCAAAATGACTGAATGAGTAGAGCAATGAATCTGCATCAAATTTTGCATTAAGCTTGAACATTCCTCCATGGAAACTGTTCCTCCATGGATGACTCAGAGGCCGCAGCTATGGGTAAGTGGTGATTGGCAGCTTCATCATAACAATGCACCTGTTCATGCCTCATATCTGTTGCAGAGTTTTTTTGGAGAAACATAAAATCACCCAGGTGACCCAGCACCCCCTACAGCCCAGATTCTGCGACTTCTGCCTTTTCCCAAAATTAAAATACCTTTGAAAGGGAAGAGATTTCAGAGCATTGATGAGATTCAGGAAAATACAATGGGGCAGCTGATGGCAATTGGGAGAACTGTGTGAGGTCCCAAGGTGCCTCCTTTGAAGGGGTCTGAGGCGTCATTGTCCTGTGTACAATGTTTCTTATATCATAAATCTTCTTCAACAAATGTCTCCATTTTTCATGTTACCAGGCTAGATACTTTGAGGACACACTTGGTAGTATGTATGTGTTTATACATGCATATATGTGAGTATAATGCATCTCTTGCCTGGACCATTGTCACCAAACTGGTTCTCCTGCGTCCACTCTGTGTCACCCCAGTTAAGGCAGTGAGAGTGGCCTTCTTAACCAGATTGTGCCATCCATGGCTTTGCTCTAAATCTCTGTCCCCTGTCTGTATTTAGAATAGAGTTAACCTCTTTACTAACTCCTTCAAGGCCACGTGAGGTGTGACTTCTTCCTCTGTGTCTGGCCGCATCTCTTTCTCTCACTAACTGTCCCTGATCCTACTGTGCATGGGTCATAAATACCCTTCTCTGTGGTCCTGCTCTGATAATTTGGGAGAAGCTTCAAGCTGTGAATCAAGGGTTCATAGGTGCGTCGAGTCAGAGATGAGCAAGAACATTAGTCAACTAGGCTGACAATTCACTCAGGTCCTCCCCTCTGTCATCACCTGCCAGGGGACTGATCCGCGTGTGGAGGAAGAACGATAGAGACCCAAAAGCCTATTCTCTATTCTCAACTTACATCTCTGGTGCAGCAGGAAATCTCAGTGGGTGGGATTCTAAAAGTCAGGTATTTAAAAATTTTATTTATTTATTTATTTATTTTAGAGAGAGGGGTAGGGAGGGAGGAAGAGAGGGAGAGAAACATTGATCGGTTGCCCCTCGCCCCTCACACGCACCCCATCCAGGGACCCGGCCTACCTCCCAGGCACATGCCCCAACTGGGAATCGAACCAACAACCCTTGGTTTTGCAGGCCAATGTCCAAGCAATTGAGCCACGCCGGCCAGGACTTAAAGTCAGGTTTTAAAGATTTCACGGGTCTGCTCTGAAAATGCAGCCTGGAGGGGAGTCATTACCGTGACCTTTCTGCCATGGGCAGAATCTTACTTAGCTAAGGTTACTTCTATTTCCACCGTTTCCTGACATTTTCAAGCCAACCGTTAAAACGAACAAGTTGCCATTTTGGTTTTGTTTCCTAATGCTCATCTATTTCATATGTGAACTTCTTATCCAAACAAGGCCACTGCACTGAATATTTGCTAAGTAAGGAAAATGAAAAGAAAAAAAAATAGGAGATATGGATCTTTAATTTTCTTTTTTATTGACAATTTTAGTTGTTATTTTCCTTATCATAAAAGTAATGCTTGTTCGGTGCAGAAGTCTTAGAAAATAGAAAAAATTGATTTCCTATCATCTTACCAACTAGAGATAAATACATAGACATATATAATTCCAGTCACATATTTATATCTATATATGGACACATACAGTTACAAATAAACATATATATTCACACAAACACACACGCCATACATGCATATATAAATAGAAAGATAGGTGAATAGATCGGATCGTGTACATATACCAAAATAAAACCGTGTTGACACACTTTAGTGATTTGTCATCTACCAGGATACAATAGTCTCCACAGAGAAAATCCAGCCCGTTCCCACGACTCTACATCACAAGGCTGATTTTTCGGTCTCTCTTCAACTTTCCTACATTTTCCCCGAAGAGACTTTTGCTGGTCTTCAGCTATCGTGAATGAGACACATGAGGGGCAAAGGCCAACCAGACATTAATAACCAAAACCAACGTTTACTTTGATAATTAGAGATTTAGCTCTTGATTGAGCCAAACTGACTCTGCTCCACGATTTCCAACTTCTGACGTTTTGCTCTGGTTTCGTCTTCTGTGTAGACTGCCTTCCCGATCTGTTTTTGGCATGTTACATTCCTGCGTATCTTTCAAAGTCCAGTTCGAGTCCCCCTCTCCACGGTTGCCTTTTCAGGTCTGAATCTGGTGCCTTTCCTTGGTCTCGAGGACTCACTGCCACCTGACTGGTGTCAGGAATTTCTCTGTTTGCCTGGTCTTCCTCTCCACAGCAAGGTAAGACCAACTCCACGCTGGCCCTAGGAGCATCGCCAGCCTAGCTGGAGGGAACCGAGCCTCCACATCGCAGGGTTTAACTCATTTTGAAACGTATAAGCATTACGTGTCGTGTTGTACCCTCAGATGGGAAGGAGCCTCGAGATCCACCCTGCTGGGAGAGGGAGGGACTAGCACCCACTGAGGGAAGAATCAGAAGCACCGAACTTTTAAAATCCCGACCTGAGGATATGTTTGTTGATTTTAGAGGGAGGGGAAGAGGGAGAGAGAGACAGAAGCATCTACGTGAGAGAGAAACATCAACCGGTTGCCTCCCCTGCATGTGCAACCAGGGATCAAACCCGTGACATTTTGGTGAATGGGATGACACTCCAACCAACTGAGCCACCCAGCCAGGGCAACAAACTTTCTTTCTTTCTTTTTTTTTTTTAATATTGGCAGCAAACACGAGGGAAATATAGCAGAGAGACCACTAGCTGGAAACAGGCGAAGAAAGAACTTCGTTGGCTTCCCAACCTCTGTGTAACTAGGAAAGAAAGACATCATTGCATGCACCAGTTTGCCAAGCACTATGGTGTGTCAGCCCTAGCACTCAGTATGCAATACATGTCACTTTGTATAATCCTTAGCAAGCCACATGGATGAACAGTAATCCCATTTTAAAGGTGAAGGAACCGAGGCTCGGAAAGGTTAAGTAATGCTGTCATAGTCACTCAGCTAAAAATCAGCAAGTTGGAATCTGAACCCAATTTTATGAGCTCCCGTACCCATGATCTTAACCATTTTTGCTGCACTGGCTCCCAGCGGAGATGGTAGGGCAGAGGTTTGGCAATACTTCCTGGGCAGAGGCAGGGTGGGAGGTAAGCCAATCCACGAAAAGAGCAGGACACCGCCTCCTTGCTGTAGTGTGTGTGTCAGGGGAGGACGAGGTGGAAGCTCTGCCCTGACACTTTATCAAGGTGCACACTCAGCTGCTCCCAACCTAGTGACAATGGCGGTCAGGCCTTTGGCCACTTTACAAGGAAGAAGAGCCCTGGCCATGAAGACTGGGGAAACTGGAGCGTCACCAGTACAGGGTGGTACTAGCCCATGCCTGGGCCAGGAGCCGTGGACGGTGTGCAGAGCGGAGGCAGGAAAGGGCCACAGTCTCTGGAAGCTTCCTGAAGAGAAGCAGCTGTGGGTGACGGGGGCCTCTGGCTTTTGCTGCCAAGTTTCTAAGAGGTCGAGCTCAAGTAGCTGGTTATGTTGTTCTTCCCATTTAAACTTGCTCCTCAATCCTTGATTTTCAGACCTCTTTTGCTGATAGGGTCTATGCAAAATCTTCATTAAAGTGGGGGGAAAGCCCTTAATTTCTATAGGGTTTACTGTGGAACATAAGAGAAGGAATATTCCAGCGTGGCCCCTCCACCCTTCACCACACTGTGCTTCTAGTCACAGTTGGGAGGACGATGGCTCTTCCGCTTTGACCTTGGGCCCAGCCTAAAATTTTGGTCAGAGGTTTGGGAAGTTGTTACAGGAAAGGCAAAGCCGAGAGCCAGGATTTGGATCAGGAAAACATATTAGTAATCCTTTCACTATGAAATGGGGGCGGGGTGGAGGGAGATGAAACTCAGGGGCAAAGTTGCTCTACCTAATGAATTAGGAGGGATTTTGGGTGTTTCCTCCGTCAGCTGACATGGCAGGGATTTGGGACCCTGGGACATCGGTAAGAAGGAAGACAGAGGAAGATGTTAGCAGAGAGAGTAAAGTGGGCCCCCCAACCGTGTAGAGGGACAGCTGGGGCCCAGGGAGTAAGACACCATCAGCAAGGACCTCTCTCTAATTGTGAAAGCAGGCTGTCTGGTGTCATATTGAAGTTGTTTCTTAATACTGTGCTTTTGTTGCAACTATGAGTTTCAGATGCTATGAAGTGAAACGTGCAAAAGAATTCCTTTATTTTTTTCTAAAATAAAAATTAATTTTTTTCTTGAGCCTCTCTCTCACCAAGGGCCAGAAACATAATCCAATTCCATTGTGTAATCAGGAGAGAAAACCGGGGTTTCACCATCTTTCTCCTCTCGCTAGGTTTGCATCTAAGTTTCGGGAGCCCTGGGCAACCTTACTCCCTCAGGAGAGCAGGAATACTGCGGCCGCAGGGATTGTATTTGGTTGCAAGTATGAGAAAATGTCCTTAGTTAGTGACTTATAATAATCAGGGGATGTGGTTTTTCTCATATGACAAGAAGACTGGAGTCAGGGAGGGAGGGCTGGGATGATGGCCCGTGAGGCTGCCAAGGGCCAAAGTGCATTCTGGCTTTCTGTTCAGCCTCACTGGCTTGTGAATTCTGTCCCTGGGCACATCTCCTGGTGGACACCACTTTAGGCATCTTGCCTCTGTTCCAGGAAGAAAGAAGCAATACCATGGATGGACCTAGGGGGTATTTATGCTATGTGAAACAAGCCAGCCAGAGAAAGACACATACTATGTGATAATCTCACTTATATGAGGAATCTAATGAATACAATAAACTAATGAACAAAATAGAAAGAGAGGCATAGAAACACGGAGCAGACTGACAGCTGTCGGGAGAGGGGACAAGATTAGCCAGAGAACATATATACATAACCCAGGGGCACAGATAAGTGTGGTGGTGGCCAGGGAGAAGGGGGAGCTGGGGCAGGGGGAGGGGAAAGGGAGGGATAATGGGGACATCAGCAATAGTGTCAACAATAAAAATTTTTTTTTAAAAAGAAGAAAGAGCAAAGGGAAAAAAAAAGAAAAAAAAAGGGGGGGGGGGAAGCCCATATTAGCTGACTCAGCACCTTTTGGGACCATTGTCCCAACTTCTGCTTACATCTGAGTGGTCTGGGTTATATTGTCAGTCATTCTCAGCTTGGACAAAGTTGATGAATATATTTGTTTTCTTTAAAATTTCTAAACAAAATTGTTTTCCAGTAGTAAAGAGGCAGAGATATGGCTGCTGGCAGGCAGCCAGCCATGTCTCACGGCATCAGCCGTCCACACCGGCATCCTCTGAGACATGGTTTCTCCTCGGGTGCCCAGGTAACAGCCTCTGTTTGCACTGACATATCCTTCCCTTTGAGGCCTAGTGGTCCAAGATGATAGTGGACTTTGCACTGGAGACCGGGTGCATGAAAGGGTGATACTGTTGATCTGAGCATCTAACAAAAGAGCATCTTCCTTATCTGGGAAAGAAAACTTCGGTCCTGTTTAGACCAGTCTCTCCCATGCTTACTCTTGGGAGCTGGGCAGTAACATTTGCAACTTCCTGTCGCTAGAATAGATCTAGATCCCTTGGAAAATGAAGAGTTCCCTTGCTTGCTATGCTCAGATAACATTTAGTGTTTAATTAACCCCAGGAGCTCAAACACCACTCTGTAAATTCTGTGTGCTGTGCTTTTGTTCTGGGGTGTGCATTTCTTTGGTCAAAAAGACAAGTGCATTGCTTGTTTTCTCCAGCCATTGAAAAGCAGGTCTCCAGATAATTTAAAGATTAAATGAGGCAAGTTGCCTCTGCCCTCTGTCAAGATCACAGCCTGTTTTGAAAAGAAATGAATCGCCATTCTTTCCTAATGATTATCAGTCAACACATTACTCTAAACTCTCCTTAAGCTACTGTGTCTCTTCTTTTGTCAAAGGAACACTTTGGAGTCAATAAGTTTGCATTGTGCTTCCTGAGTTTCTCTCAGGTTGGTGAATTATTTAGGTTCCTTTAGGCAAGTCTGACTTTTCCTTCTGAAAGCACTGAATTTTGAGCAACTTCAGGGACTTCCGCCTGAGGGAATGGTGTCTGCAGCCTGTGGTATATGACTCAAGGAAGGACTGTCCTGGGAGTGAATTCAAAACCATCCTCATTCTCAGAGAACTCAGGGCTGGGGAGCTGTGAATACTTGGGAGACCGCAGAGCAGCGCCATGAGCCTCTTTTCTGTCATGGACCCCCCCAGAGAACCTCTTGAGACCTACAAATCCCCTATCCAGACAGACAAGTCTTCTAGGGCCCCCTTTTCTGTGTCTTCTTTCAGGGGAGTCAAATAACAGTCTATCAGGTTAAAAGCCCTTGCTCCATCTAGACAATCGTTGTCAAGGCAGAAAGTATGGCCGTGTCTCCTCCCTCAGAAGATAATTTGAGGTGCCGTAAGGAGGAAAGATGAGTCTGGGAGCCTGGGGTCCCAACTGACTCCGCCTTGAAGGCTTCTCATTTCAAACCTAGGGCTTTCAGCCCTGCCTTCCGGTCCCGTCCAACCTCAGACGTGCGGACCAGGCCTGGCACTCGCCTGGCGCTCGGCTGCGCTATTATTTCATTTGGCATCTGGATGTAGGTCTGGGCTAGAACTGGGAACCAGATCTCAGAACCAAGCATTTGCCATGCCCTTAGGAACAAGTCGCTGACATAGATTCTGCTTTCAGGCTTGAATTTCATCCTTTGTCCTTTGGAAGTTACAGCGTTCCATCCCCAAAATGTGAACAGGCCCTGGGGTTTTTTCTTACAGCCCACCTCCAGCTCTTCTCTGCGGACAGCCCTGATTACAGGCTGGTTATGCGTTGCATGACTTCCCGGTGACCCCAGGAGAAAGTGTCAGCAATGAGCAATGGACTTTTCTTAGGTCCTCTGGAGGTTTTCGGGTTCAAGTTCATCGATGAAATAGATCCCCTTCCAACCACTTCTGCCTTTCGATCCTTCCCTTCGTACAACATTAATTTGTCGGATTCCATTAGAAGAAGGTCATATCTCCTGTCTTCAAGAAGTTTATACTCCAATGGGGCAAGCAGAGAACTATCATGTAGTGTGGGTCATAGGACTAAGACAAACAGGGAGGGGACTGTGACACACGAAATTCTTAAGAGGGAAAAGAGAAGCTGGCTTTGAGCCACAGGGCCCAGGAAGCCAAGGATCTGAGCAGTCCGGATGGATGGCGGTGTTTCCCACAGAACAGCCGCTCTCTGTCTTTTCCGTTATAGACCTTTGAGAATATGATGAAACGGGGAAAAATGGCTCCAAGGTCTTCGAGAGCTGCAGTGAAATCAGCTCAGAATCGAACAAGTTAAGATCCTGGAATGCGGCCACAACACTGGCGTGACCTGGACAAGTCATTTTTCATGATTCATCTTGATTATTTTATCTATAAAATGTCAAGGAAGGAAATACGACTGGATAAAAATTCAGGTCTCCACTTGCTTTAAAATGATAGAATTTTGTGATCTGGTGCATCGCCCTGCACAGAGCTATAGTCCAGTCGTTTGAAAGAAATTACATAGTTTCCTACCAAAAGACAAAGTAACTCTTCTACTCCACCCCCAAAATGGTAACAGTATTGGAAAAATGCATGATGCACAAACTGGGATGTTACAGAACCTGACATTTGACGCGTTTGAAGGAGTTTATCCTAATAACGAAGGCCTTCCTTTACTGAGTTAATTGATGTGTCAAGCACGGTGCTTGGTTCGTGGCATACATATATCGCTTAATCTTTGCAGTAATTCAATGGCTTGCGCACTATTGTTATTATTCCCACTTTAAGATGAAGAAACTAAGGCTGGGAGAGATAAGGCACTGTCCTCAGGAACCCCCAGCTGGAGGCGAGCTTAGACGTTCGGGTCCGCAGCCCACCACAGCTGCGGCTTGTTTTTCCAGCACAGTGGGATTTTTCACCAGTGTTTGTAATGTTTCTTAGGTCACAGATACTTTGAAAATCCATCGAATTCAGTCTATAAGCTTTCGTCCAGAAAGACACACACATATACACACTCATGCACACACACACGGGCAACTACACTGGAGCACATACAGATATATTTCTATTCATTTTAGAACCCCAGAAACTGTTCTGGGTTCTACTCCAGAGCCTTCCACTCAAGTGCTCTTACCGAAAGCCAACTCGGGCTGGAGAAGGCCATGGAAGGACTGGTTAGGGCCGGTCAAGGGCACAGATGGCCCTGTCTATCTTTTCAGAAGAGTAGGGAATGTGGCTGCTTGTTTGAACAAGGTGGAGCTGGCAGGGGACACTGATACAAGGCCACCCATGAGAGCCCGTCAGCCTGCTGAGGTTGCTGACATGAGGCTTGTTCAAGGGACAAGGGCATCAGGGCTCCTTTTGTACATGAAAACTGGATCATCGTCTTCAGTCACTATTTGCCACAGACCTCTTGGCTTGTCCCCGGAAACAGTGCCTCCGCAGGAGGGACTTTAGGTCTTTCCAAACCAGTCCTAAGAAAGGGTATTTTATCTGCTTAGTTTTCCTTCTGCTGAGCCATGAAGTCGTATTCAACTGATTAATTACAAACACTGGAAGGGTAAATATTTCCGAATGGTGTGTAAAAACTTCAACTCCGTTTTGCTTTTTCACTAACAACAAACCCCTTAGAAACGGAAACGGAACTATGGGACATACATCCTTTTGGCCTCCTCTCCTCCGTTTTCTCCTCTTCGGGCCCCTTTCTGTGATTTTTTCTTGTTTAACCCACCTAAAGCAGTCTTTGCACGTGCAAGATGAGGCCATTTGTCCACTAGGGGGAGACTTGCCCACACTTACAGCCCCGGCGTCAGCTGGCCGGGCCTCGCTTGAGATTAAGAATCGCAAGTTCGTGACAGCAGCCGCTCCTTCGCCCCGTTTCTTTTGCTAAGCAAGGCGTTTTAGATTGATGAACAAAACTCTCTACTTAAATATTCAAGTCTTATTTTAGGAAGCCATGAGGACAGGGAGTGATGACTATTATGCTAATAAGTAATGACTTTTCCCCATGTTTTCCAGTGACCTCTGAGATGAGTGGCCAGCAGCCTGTGCCTCCAGAGAGAGGAGGCGCAGCTGCAGAACCAGGAGCTGGGCGTGGGCGGTGCGGGGCCCGAAATACACAGCCCGCCCTGCCCCGCCCCGCCCCACCCCGCCCCGCCTGCTACGGCTAAGGCTGCGAGATGCTCCTGAAGCCACTGCTGATGCTATTTAAACATCCTTATTTTCTTTTCCATTTTTCTCTCACGTAATCTGCTGGGCTTCCGTGCCTTCCACCACCTCTGCCAACGTAAGCCTCAGGCCTCTGCGCAGCCCCTGGCAACGGCCAGCCCTGCAATTGGTTCTCAGTGTTAAAGGGGCTGCGGGCTCCGACCTTGTCTGAAGGTCACTCCCCAGTTCCCGAATTTTCTGAGCCGCGCACATTCCAATTGTGTCGGAAATTGCATCGCTTTTTATCAAGATTTGCAATGCACACGTACACGCACACATACACTTTTTTCAGTTTTATTTTTCTAACTTCAGAAATCATTTGAATTGGAAGTGTTCTTGGTTTTCTTTTTGTTCGTTTGCTGCAGCAGGAGATGGGGACATGCATGTCACGCGAGGCGCCTCCATTTGGACCCCTTTCATTCAAACTTGTAGTGGGCACGCGCACTTAGAGAGCAGCAGGGGGGCCACGCTGTGTATTTCTATTTCCTTTTATTACCTTGAAAATACAATATTTGATTCAGAAAAGGGAAGATTATCCCGACATGTCCCTAACCTCCAGATCCAAAGACACGGTCCTAATTTAGTATCTACCCCAAAGCACTGAACTATCATTTTTTTGAAGTTGCATTAAATCAAAACAAGTCGTAAGCATTTTTGCCTTCTGAGAGAAGAACAATAGGAGAAATAAACCCTGTCTGTTAGCTGCCAGCTTCCCGGTGCAGGGGTGTGGGGAGTGCATCAGGAGGAGACAGCCTCTGGCAGGGGGAACGGAATGTGGGTAAGAGCGTGGAGTTTCGGAGGCAAGCCCTGCGTTGAGTCTGGGTGGAGGGTCTCAGAGGAAAACCGCTGGTCGGTGGGGTGGATTTGGGCAGGTGTTCTCCAAAGGGAAGTGGCACGGTGCGGGGCGGGAGCGGGGTGGGGGTGGGGGGGATCGGAAGAGGCCAATAGTGGAGCATCTGAAAACCTTCTAGTAGCTATTGAGTCTGAGACCTCCCTCCATTTCCTCCACCGTCAGTAAACCTGCGTCGCCCAGAGGAATTCTGTTGATAATGTTTTTCCACGGAAGCCAAAAAAAAGTGTCAACATCTCATTTTCCTGTGTGTCCACTCAACCAATATATATTTTACACCTGGGAAGCAGCGTTTATTCTGGGTGCTGGAACCACACAGGCGAGCAGGGCAGTAGGGGGCTCCTACTCTCATTGTTTTCTTTTATCATATAATTTTAATATTTTTTCAATTCTAAATAATAAACCAAAAGTTTACCAGGATTTTAAAGTAGGAGACTTAACCAGCATTTTAAAAAATGACAAAAAAGCAATGCTTGATTATATGAATAAATATTTTTATTTCTTTTTTTAGGTTTTTACCCATTTATTATGTTATCTTTTTTACATTTTATTTTTCAACCCCCAGTTCATATTCAACCCTGTTTTGCATTAGTGTCAGATGTACAGCCTAGTGGCCAATTGTAGAGCTGGCACAGCGAACCCCCGGCATTTCCAGGGCCCGCTGCACACAGTTCCTGCAGGGACACTGACCATGCCCTCCAGGCCGCGTTCTGCGTCCCTGTGACTATTTTGTGGCTACCAGTTAGTAGTTCTCTCTTAACCTCTGCCTTGTAATGGGGCAGAGAGACTGAAAACAAGGAGCGACAGAGCGGCAGTAAACAGGGTGTATCTGAGGGCCCTCCGTCACGTGAAGGCTGACCCAGCGGAGGGGTCACTGGGGCAGGGGAGGTATGTGTCCATATCCAACCAGGAAAATAGAAACCACTGCAGGATGTTCAAACGGAGGAACCTGTGTACAGACCATGTGTTGCAAAGTTATTGGAAGGACTGGAGGGATAAAGGGAAGGCTCCGACCACGGGAGGCAAGCAGTAGGTTGGAAGGTAGGGAGAAGGGCTAAGGCATGTCTTCCACCATCCGTGGTGGCGCCCGGGCAGCCAGCACTCCACAGACCCGGCCCCCGCTCCGTTTCACAGTTCCACAGGACAGTAGAGGCCTCGGAGCTCCGCTTCTCCAATCTGCTGGGTGACCACAGCTTCTCGTTCCCAGTCCCCACACCTCCCCCCAGAGGCATGGGGCGGGATTGAAATTCAGTTCACAGAGCAGTTGAGCTCCATGCCCAAGTATCTTTCCCTCTTCCACATGTCCGTGCGGATGAAAAGGGGGCCACGTGCTAACCTGACAAGCCCAGAGGGGCCCGCCGGAGACCTTACAAACTCAGAGACCCAAAGTAACCACATAGGATGGGCTGAACATGAAAATTCCCATGACATGAAAGCAGGTCACGGAGGCAGTCACGGCCTAGGCCTGCAGCTTCCTTGACAGCGGGCCGATCTTTAGCGTAAGGGAGCCTGTCTGCCTTTGGGCATCTGAGATAACATACCTTCGGAATGCCAGAGTAATCTTTCCAGGCCCCTCAGGGCATAGTCTCCCACCAGAACACCAGACCACAGAACCTCTGGTTGGTTTCCTGGTTCCCACGCGCCATCTCTCTGTGCTGTGATGTTCAGCCACCCTGGACCCACCCATGCCAAAATCTGTCT